>JAJLSS010000016.1:62770-243822 GCA_030567755.1 Nakazawaea pomicola | reverse complement strand
AACGCGAGGTTTTTTTCCCACTACTATATCCCCTGACAAGGGTTATAGTAGATCAACGGGGGGTAGGCAGTTCGTCGTCAGACTTAGGCCTATAAAACGAAATGTTTTTTCCTCTCCTCTTGTGTAGTCTAGGTTTATTATATAGTTTGGTGAAGCCTATACGGTGAATCCTGTAATAAACACTTTAAATATCAATATCTAAAAAATATCAAATTTTCAATTATCAAATATTGAATCTGTGACCGCCTCTGAAAAGGCTCACATCAACTCTGACATTCCACTCAATACTTCTCCTCAACCCGAGCTAAAACCTGGGATCCTAGCCTCCAAATATGCCTCAGCTGAACCAGCAATCGCTCAAATTTCTGAGCTTTCTCTGCTCTCAAATTTGAGCGATTGCTGGCTCAGCTGGGGCATGAGAAATCTCAACTCCCAACCAGACTCAACTGAGAAAAACACACCCTCATTGGGCCATCTGGCCACAATGATCCAGAGGATCCATTCCACAACTCGTTTCAAGACAGTGAATATGACGGAAGTTATCATGACAGTATGGAGTTTGAGACATTGATAGTCCATGAAGTGCGACAAGCCGGATGGACAACCCTTCGACTGACATACAGAATCTCCAATGAGTATAATAACTTCTTTTAATATTCGAAACAACACAAGGTATCTATTTCAACTCCTCAACTTATACAATAAACAACATTTTTCAAATATCATTGGATTACAAGAATTCAAAATCCTACAAAACCAAATTTTACCCCTTTCATTTCAATATAAAAATTACAATCATATAAAAAAATTCTAAGAAAAAAATCACAAACAGTATCAAATGAAAAGTTCACTATTCTTGACCTTCACTGAAGTTTCAAACTCCGGATTTTGACAAAAATACTTGTGAATACCTTTTCTCTAATTTATATTTTATGGTTAGGAGCTCTTATCTTAAAAGATATAGTTGAATAAAATATTTCAATTTTTAAAAAATTTTTCCTGTTACTCAAGCATTAAGAATACGCACCTAACATCACAACACCACTAAAATGTCACCGCCAATTTTTATGGAACATATTTTGATGATTATATCTATGAAAAATATCCAGTGTCATAACCGACATTTAATTTCAATTGACCATCCACTTTTTTAGCACTATTATTTACTTTTACTCATTCCCATATATCCGATCTTGTTCTCTTCATCCAGTTTTCCCAATCTTTTCAGAGCTCACAATAGGTGCTATTTCTTTGATTTACAATCCATTTATTTCTTTGTTTGTTCCTTCGGGAAAAGGCAAGAAAGAGAGGTTATTTTCCCACCACCTTGTCTCTTTCAAGAGGTAGGGTGGATTCTTGGGGGTTAGGTAGCTCGTCTACGGACCTGGGCCTATAAAACGTGTCTTTTCCAACTCATCTTGTTTGACTAGGTCTACTATGTATAGTTAGGCTAGATCTATAAAGTCGACTTTTCAGTGAAAAGACGAACAATCAGAATGAAGTAATCTCTTTGAACTCAAAGATATTGGGAAATATGAGTCTTGTCTTGTATTCAGGTCAATGACGTGTATGTAGATAGTGTTTTACAGCTATATATGTAAACTAAAAAATATATATATATATATTTTGCAAGTTCTAAGGAGCTACCTAGCTGATAAAAGTGATACTGTAGTGATTTGTGGTTGGCAACTAAAAAAACAACTCATGGAAAGACATTAATCACTTTTGTCAAAATGCGAGATATCCGTTAATGTCACGAAAGATGACCGGGGGAACGGTTTGGCTGTTCCCTTCAAATTTTTGATAAGTCATTGCACATTCACGGTCATTGAAGGGGATCGTGCTAAGTTCGAAGGTAATATGATATTGCAAATTGCTAAGGCAAAGTGCACAAAGCTATCAAGCATTGTGGCAATGGGCCGAATTTGTGTGAATTTCTTGGACATGTTTGAATTAGCCCAGGTAATTATCGAAAGAGCCCTCTGCTGTAAAAATCACAGGACAACAATCTTCATACGGACATACTAAAATTCTGTGATATCTTTCGATCAACGTTATCGACTTGACTCTATACACCTTGGGCTCTTTCACAAGAGCTCCATCTCTGAAAATGCCGTGCACGTGTAGTAAATGAGAACAATAGAGGGAGATTCAACTGAAAAGCTTCCACAGCGGACAACAAGGGCAAACAAAAATTGTTGTACCGTTCATAAAAAATTTCCATGAATAGGAAATACAAAGTGCTTCAAAATTGTCACTTCCATGACCTCATGCTGATATGGTAACCAGTTTCTATTCAAGCTCGTGAGATGACGGGTACGAATACTCAGCAACTCTTCTTCAATTTTGTTGTCAGATAATCTCAACATCAATCTGAAGTACTTACCTTTGTACAAGAATAGATTTGGGGGCACCATCTGCTTTTCGGGCACCTTGGTATTTCTGAAGGTATCCACCTTAAAATCTTTGAATTTTGCAATCAAGATTTTGGATTTGTTTCCTTGTGTATCAAATGGGTTGTCTCCCGTTGACCGTTGGATTTCTATACCGTTATTGATCAATTCCATTTGTGCTTTCACGATCCTCATTTTGGGTGTGCTGAGTCCTTTCTTGGCTTCTTCTCTAATATCCTTGATCAATTTTGACAATCCTTGGCTGTCTCGTTTGAATTCTTCCAGGGTGGCTCTTTTGACTTTCGAAGAGATAGGAGAATTCGGAGGAGATGTTGAGCAAGATGGCACAGGCTCAACTTCGGTGTCATCGTGGATGTGGATTGAGCTTCTCTTTGGGGGTACCTGATGTTAAAAAGCAGTTGCCTAATATTTTCTCGATGTTGCTCATTTTTGTCTGCTTGTTGTGAAGAAGGAAAAAGAACCCATGAGCAGTTATTTAAAAGGGGAACAATGGGCGGTATTGATTTTTTGATCTGTCACCAGATATCGACTTCCAGTGGCTCACATATTCATAGACAGAGTATTTGACGTAAGGTTTTGAATATAGTTGTGGAAACTGATCTGCAGAACTGAATGTACTTTTTTTTTTCCTACATGTAGAATATCTCCCTTTTTAATTTTTAACCAAAAGACATACATTCATATTCAATAAGAAGTCGATCTCTTATCATCTATACACGTTGATACATCCACTTCTATCAGCCGATATAATCATCTCATAAGGCTTATTGATGAATTTAATATCGTTGATTAGATCTATTGGGTTTGCGTTCACAATAAAATTTGTCTTCTTCTTCTGCGTCTTTGGGGGTGTATCTATATTTGGACCCGCACTTGTATTAAAGGAATACTTCAATACGTCATTTTGTTGAAACTCATTAAATTCTATTGAGTCTTCTTTATTGAGAAGGTATTTTGAATCTTGTAGATTTTTTACATTCCAGTATATGAGGTCATTTTTCGAAGTTGAGGAAATCATGTACGCACTTTTGAAAATTTGAATGATTTCCACTTGGTTGAGGGTGGCCGTTGGTTCTTCAATACTAGTTAGCCATTGCTGTCCCTGCTGCTGCTGTCTAGAAGACATCTTGGAAATGTCAACTATAGAAAGATCATCCAGGTCGGACCCAACCAACATCACATTTTTGTTCTTTTTGGTCTTTTTGAGATCATTTGGAACGTTTTTCAACTGAACTCGTTTGTTGATGAAAGTGGATTTTAATTGCACCTCAAATCTAATATCCCAGAGATCCAAGTAGCCATTAGTAGAAGAGATCAAAATCCAGGAACTTTTCTTAGGATCGATTGCAAATGAAATTGGCAAGCCGTGGCTTAACTCGTTTTGCAAATTGAAAACTTCTTTCATTGTCTTCACATCCACACCGATAATTCTACCCTTCGTAGTAATCATGATCAATAGCTCATTCGTAAATTCCAATTGTATTGCAAATTCTCCCTCTTCTAATTTATGATCTCTGATCAGTATCAACTTGTCGAATTTGTTCTTCCCATTTTTTTCAAACCCAATCCTAAAAATCTTGACTGTACCATTCTTTAAAGCGACTGCGAAGCAGTCTCTATTACCTATGAAGCAAATAGATCTTATAGACGAATTTAACATCACTGACAATGAAGAGTTACCTGTAACGTTTCTCTCTAGCCTTAGCGAATCCCATATTTTCAAGAAACCATCGCTATCACCAGTAATGAAGTAATTATGATCTGGAGAAACACAAACACAATTACAACTGGACTTGTGTTCGATCAAATGAGCTACCAATATACCCTTTGGAGTCCAGCTCTTGCCACTATCGACATTGGTATTGGCGTTGTTGTTGTCGATATTTATCTGAGGTCCAAATTCAATATAGTCGTCCAACTGAGGTTCGAATTGAAAGCTTTGCAAAAACTTCAAAATGTATGGGTTCTTACCCTTGTAATTGTGTTGCACATGGGTCACTATCTTACCAACATGATCTACATCTTGCAACAAAATTTTGTCTCCAGACGTCGTTGAGTCCACTGTATTCGCATTTGATTGCTGTGTCATCGTGGACACGCTATCGCTATCTTTGTTAATTGCCCCAAAAGCGTTGCCTTTGTCTTCGTGTATTGATGGGGCCAGCTTTGTCATTTTTCCCAAGAGCAACTGTTGAGGAGGAGAAAATTGCGACTGGGTTGATGGAGATGGAGACGTTGCTTTCAAGAAGGTTGTTGTTGTTGTTGTTGTTGATGGTGTCCCGGAAGAGGCATTGCTCGACCGTTGCGGAATCAACATCAGCGGAGGTTGAGGAGTCTGCAATCTGATAATTTCCTGATCAGTTATCTCCGATTTATGCAAGATGTCAAAGAATAAAGTTTTAGGCAAGACACCGATTTTTTGAATTTCAATGTTTGGATCAAATTTTATGCTTGCGACTTTATAGTTCAACTTTGAAATACGATAAATGTAGTCTCTCATTGTGGCTAATTTCCAAAACTCATTTTCCAGCAACCCAGAATTTGTCAATTTCGATAACCATATTTTATCATC
The DNA here is from genome assembly GCA_030567755.1 of Nakazawaea pomicola. NCBI lineage: Eukaryota > Fungi > Ascomycota > Pichiomycetes > Alaninales > Pachysolenaceae > Nakazawaea > Nakazawaea pomicola. The sequence continues at coordinate 238,836 of JAJLSS010000016.1, read as the reverse complement.
CAGTGACATTGGAATCTCATTATTACTGGTAATTATTGACTCATTGAACCTCAAATTACTTTTGGTCTTGATTATGAATGATAGCCCTGAGTTTCCAAAAGAATCAATCTTGGAATTGTTTTGCTTCTGCCAAAACAACGAAGTGTCTGGATTTGATGTTTGTGACCAAGATATCAGTAAATTATAAACTGATCGGGAAATTGGCTTTGCGAGACATGGATACAATGAGTCCCAATTGAAAACAGTGACATCATATTGGAAAAATGGTCTTATGATTGGGTACAAGATGCAGTATAGGTCAGCCAATGATAAAGTCTCCACAATGGTGATGATCAAAATCAAAGTAGTTTTTCTGATCCACTCGTTTGGATGTAATATCAATTTAATGACAATCTTTACTAAATCCCAAACATATTGCTTCTTCAATGTACCCAAACTGACTAGCTGATTAAATATTTTCAAAATATTGAAAACGACCAATTCATCCGGATCATTGATTGTTTGCACTAACAAAGGTAAAATGTACTGTTCCAAGGATGAAATCCCCGTGAACATTGATAATGGCAATATTGACTGTATGAAACTTACCCTGAGATATGGATTTTTATCGTTTAAGTAGGTTATCAAGTGACTCAAGATCAAATCGTTTGTCTTATCTTTACCGAAAAATTGACAAATCTCTGTAATATTTTGCAAAAGTGATATTTTGACATTGGCATTAGAGTCAGTTAACAAGCTTATTGTAAAATTTTCAAAATCTTTCACCAAGTTAGCTTTGTCAAATAATTTGAACAATATCTTGTTGTCGTGTTGTATAATTTTGGTAAAATTGTAAAATTTCAACGATTGTGACATCAAATATGGCAAATAAGTAGCAAACTGTAATTTCAAAAAATCAGCTTCTTTAGTTTGGTTTATCTGATTATGAAATATTGTCAATTTTGGCAATATGTATTCCTGCCATATTGAGATGTTGACAACTGATATTGAATCACACATATATAACAATTGCGTTATTGCTCTCAATGCTGCAACTTTCACATCACCACAGGGGTCTTCCAATAAGTACATCAAGTAAGGTAAGCATCTGTCCAACTTGTTATCATCGTGCAATTTTTCCAGTAGCACGAGTATTAAGTCACATGCTTTGATTCGGAAAGATGAATGTGTGGTGTTTCTCACCGATGAAAGAATCATACTCAAGAAAATCAAAGTCATTGGGTTCAATTGTGATTGGGATGTTGCTGTTGGTGAATAATTAAGTAGCCCTGGTAAGTTGAGTGTGATTGGGATTGGCGATGCGGCCGGCGTTGGTGTAGTTGTCCCTGTGTTTGAAGAATATCCCAAAGCTTGGGAGATGGTATCGAAATCATTATAAATCTTATCAATACGGTAATCACATTCCTGGAATCTGTCTTTTTTGTTTTTAATCGATGCTATTTTGTAGTTTGACAATTTCTCGAAATATGGGTATAAGAAATCGTAGAATTGGACTGGAAATACTTTGTTTTTGTATTTAATAAGTACCAGATCAACGGGCACCCTCTTTTTCGGGCTCAAATTGATGAAGTCCAGTATCATTTCTCTGATCAGAGGATCATCAATTGAGTTTAAATTTGGCTCATATTCTGATTTCTTATACCTGAATAACTGTGACAATGTGAATATTGGTGATCCATCAAGGTACAATTCTGCAAGAACACACCCTATGGAGAAGAGATCCATCTCTGTCGTTAAATTACCTTCTTTGGAATCATCATGTGTAAACCTCTCTGGTGCCAAATAGCAAGTATTCCTCTTAGAGGTGTCGAAGAAGAACGAAAACTGCGATGAGTTCTCAGGGAGGTATGTCGGTTTGAAATTTTCAAAATCAGTGATCAAGCACCAATTCCATGAGGTGATCAAGAAGTTCTCGGTCTTCAAATCCCCATGAACTATGCCAATTTCATGCAACTTGGCAACAGTGTGTAAGATTTGAAACAGTATCCAATTTTTCTCAAACTTATCCAAGAAAGGTCTCGTAGATAATCTATCGAATAGGTTTGTCTTCACAAAAGGTCGTATAACATAATTTGCCCTCTCTGTCTCTATGATTTTGGTGAATGGTAACGCATTGGAGACTGTCATCAATTTGTGCTGCTGCTTGTCCAAGTCCTGTAGTATTTGCTTGTATGGCAATTTAAGTTGATCAGATTTGATAAACACTTTGATTATGATAAACCCATTTGAGTCCAAACTCTTTATCGTCTTGAGAAAGCGGGACGAGGTGATCGTTGAAGAGTATTGCACATCGGGTATGATGTCTATATACGACTGTAGTGCCACAGTGGATGCCGTCGGGGTCAATAGTGATAATTGGGCTCCCATGATCCCTTGTTCCCTTCGCAATGTGATAGTTGTGTTATGGTTATGTGTAGCTTACCCGCCATTACAAACAAAAAAAAATAAAGAAGTAACACCAAGAAAACTAAGAAGAAAAAAACAAAGAATCTCTATCAAAGATCATCCATCGCCTTCGATAACTCAAAACAACGAACATATAATACCTTAAAAATGGTAAGTATGGTAGATACCATATCGTGAAGAGAGTGAGTGACTAACCTCCATTTCATAGGATCATTTAGCTTTCACATATTCTGCCTTAGCTGCCGTTGGAGGAACCGCAGGTTTCATGTAAGTCTTTTATCACCCTATCATCATAGCCAAAGGTCCATCACAGGTTACTAACCAATTGTTAACAGCCGTAAGGGGTCCAAGATCTCATTGATTGCCGGATTGTCAATTTCCGGTATTTTTGCCGGAGCTGGATACTTGTTGAAGAATAACATGGAATACGGTATTCATACTCTGTTGTTAGGTACTTCATTGATGCTCATCGGTGGTGCTATGAGAGGTTCTAAAGCTGGGTTTGCCAAGCCGATCCCACTGACTTTAGTCATTTTGGGTACTTCAGGTACTGCTTATTATGCAAAGAAGTACACTGAGTTTTACTAGGTATTTCTGAATAACACATTAAGAGATTATTTTATCGTTGTAGACACCAAATTTTAGTATTTATGATTATCTACGGATCGAAATCACAACTCGAACAGAATTTCATCGTATATCATTGGACTATAATTTTGGTGTTTGGAAGTATAACTCATCATTTTTCAACAATTCCACATCTTCTGTGAAATACTTCATTAATTCATACCGCTTATTGTTAATTTTCTGTACTTTGTCATTGTACAACCCACTCAACTCAAAAATCTCCCTAGGTTTAACCGTCTTACGTCCATCTTTAAAAATAATCTTGGAAATGGCAATACAGCACAATTGCTTACCCATCATAAATTTTGATACGACATAGAGCCATTTCTCATCCCAGGCAAAGACCAGATTTGTTATATGATATTTGGCGAATGGGGGAATCGGTTTGAAATAGTAAATCGTGGCTCCTCCCAATGGTAACAATGGGAATGCTCCACTTTTATTTTTGCAATTCCAAAAAAACGGATGGAATATCTTTGTGAACAAGTCGGTTCTAGACATATCCAAATCGATATGGAATGTCGAATTTGATTTATGAAAGTAAAAATCACATTCGAACAAAGAGCAATGAGTTTTATAAGTACTTGGTTTAAAAAGACTCAATTCATCAATCCCACCAGGTTGCGACTGTTGTTGCTTGATCTGTTTTGGGATCTTTCTCGAATACAAATTCGATAATGCAGCATAGTAAAAACGGATCAGATGGCTGAAAGGCAGTGACTTGTATGAAAAAATCGAGATGATAATGATGAGGTATTTGATAAGTCTAGCAGGTGAAGCGGCCATTGTATATTTTCTCAATCAATAAGTTGATTGATGATAATCCTAAATAACATTGGGGTACAAACTAGCTTTTTGCTTTTGCAAGCGCTCGGTCATTTTGCAAAAAGCTTTTGGGAATTTAAAAAAATTAAGTACATGGGCCTTTCTTTACACTCCGCTTGTCGATTCGAATATTGGTGTCACACACATCTTTGGATTTGATACAAGAGTCTACATATGCGTTTGTTCTATCACTTCGACTTGATCTTTAGAATCTAGACAGTGTACTCAATTCGCTTGGAGTTAGATAATGATCAAGCCCAAATAGATATTACTAGAGGGTTCAGCCGTGCAAATTTCGCCAGTTTATAAGTGCACTGCTTTTTAGACTAAAGCACACTACCATATACTTTCATCCTGAGGATGCTCACTCCATTTTTGCAACATAAGGCATTGCCTTACTACTATAGGTGGCCATAACTGAAAACGTGGCCCTTCGGATCGCATTAGATCGGATGTAGGATGCATACACCAAAGTTTATCGACTTGCACCAAAGAAATCAGTAATAGTTATCTGCGCTGAATTTACTAAAGTCGAATCTATTTCATCAGAAATCGAGTGGGTGGCAGGCTGTTAAATTAATTTCCCATCAAGTATAAACATTCCAACTAACCCAATGTCTGTCTGTCTGTCTGTCTGTCTACCACAATCACTCTGTTTGACATCTTAGTTTGATTTAGAGTCATGATGATAATTCCCGCAATCGGAGGGTCAGTCGGCTTTTACTTTTTTTCTTTAATTATTTTGCCAACGCGAAGGAAAAAACGAGCGAAATCCGATATTACTGTGTACACTCGACAACTCGGGACAAATCATAGGACACAGAATCACAGAGACACACAGAAACACAGAGACAAGATAGATATACAGACAGATACCCTCGGAAATCTCAAATGTACCGTTGGAACGGCTAGCACGGCATAAACGGCTATGCCCCACTCAATCCCTAGTTTAATATATACCGATCACGTGTCACATCGTTTAGACCACTATAGTACATGACATAAAACCAACGCAGGTATCACATAGCCAGCATCAATAATGTCTATCTATTATCACTGCTCAATACAACATCCTTTCCCATAGCCAGTAAATGAAGTTGACTGGATGAAAATTACACAAAATTAAGTCTTCTTTTCAAACTTAACAGGGTTTAAAATCTTTTTTAATTAAATCAAATCAATCAATCAAAAGTTTAAAAAGTTTAACCTTTGTAGCATTAAAGTGGTGGTGACGGCAGAGCAATGCATGTTATATCCCGAACAAAGATAGGAATAACTAATATGATATGGTGTGAGCCGACCCGAAGTGGTGAATCAAAATCGTCAAGGATAGTTGTTGTTGTAGCAGCACTTATGTATGGAATATAAGGCTGGGTATACTAATTTAGTGTCTTCGGTAAGCAAATCTAGTATACCGAATTGTTTTTTTTTGTCTGTTGTGTGATTTTCGTATTACGTGTTTTGAAAAAAATAAAAGTGCGCGCGTTGTTAATTTTAGCCGTGCAATTCCTCGTTTCTTCAAAGGCAGAAAAAGTGATGTTGACTAAAAGGTCAAATATTATTAATCACAATTTACACATTTCCGCCTTGTGCCTTTTCAATAATATGAACGAGTGGAAACGAGTCCAAGATAAATCGCGGCTTTTACAAGATAATTCTTGTTAAAATGTGAATATCAAAAACTTGATATTATGTCTATGTATCTATGTATGTATCTATCTATATATATATATATATCTATCCCACCATCTCATTAACTAAGTCATAACAATATCGTATAATCTACCACCACTAAATTCTCTAAACATATCCAGATTTCCCCCCTTTTGACGAAACCCTTTTTTTCGCTCTCAAATTTTTTTTTTTCTCTCTTGTAGTCGGTACAAGACCAAATCACCGACTCACACCCTTTTCACAAGTGTTATTATCAATATGCAATTTCAACCATTCTTCAACATTGGCAAACCCCTTTCCACACAGCTTACATTCTCCAGCCACTTTAGATCTATCTCTTTTCTTTGTCCCCAGTGGATATTGGAAATGCAACAGTTTTAAATGATTTTTAAAAGTATCACATCTGCTAAAACATCCGTTTGAATGGCACTCACCCTGGTAAAAAGGACATTTGTACAAAAATTTCCCAACATCTTTTAAATGACTATTTTCATGTCTGATCAAGTCGTTCGAACGAGCAAATCCACGTGAACATTTCAAACATATATGTGGTCTCGAATTTATTGAGAGATGTGTCGATTTATGTGTGGCCAAATTGCTAAAGTATAATTTACAATCAGGGCATTGTCTCTTCTTGCGCTTCTTTGTAACATCTGCAGAATCATCCGTGGAATGATCACTATCATCATTTTGATGATGTACTAACATTGGCAGTGGTGATTCTCTTGTATCTTGTAAAGGCAGTATTGAATTTATCTTGGGAAGCATGTCATGTGCCGGGTGAGGTATTGGTGGTGGTGGTGAAATATGATGGCTGAAAGGGAGTATTGTAGATTGATCCTCTTTTTTGATGCTTGGAATGCTTATAGGTGGTAAGTGGAATATTGGTCTTTTCATTGGTGTCGTTCCTGTACTGGTCATGTTGTTGGGTGTTGAGCTTGCAGTGGTGGGTGTTGTAGTTGGAGGAGTTGAGTTGTTGGATGATGGGGGCTGATTATGAGGATGGAGATGGTAGTTCTGGATGGATGGGAATGGGAGTGGTAATATTCTATTACACGAGTTTTCAAACATCTTTGCTCCTATGGTGTAGATGATAAGTGCTTGAAATATGAGGTTTAAAGTTTTGATGTAAATAATCGAGGAGTGGCTGTTGTATCACTTTTATACAAAACATCTGGTTTATAACTCCCGAATCCGTTAAAGTTGAATCCCACAAATCCCACACAGCAAAAAAAAAAAACAAGAGGCAAAAGGGGCAAAGGCAAGGCAGGAATGTTTATGCGGTGAAAAAATACAAAGAGCACAAAAAAAGAGAGAAAAGATTGTTCGTTAGTCAGTTTAATCTGCAAATGAGTAAATAAATATCTCGGAAATGTTGAATAAATTTGAGCTGAATGAATTTCATACTTTGCTGACTAACTTTTGTCAGTAATAGTTGTCACGCAGCAGCAGCAACACAACACGGTAATTCGCTTTTTCGCCTTTAATATACCAGACATCGGCTCATAAATCATATCGGCATATCGTTTGATACAATAGATAGTCTAGCAATAATATATCAATCTCTATGCCGGTGTTGAAAGTTATACACATAGGCAAGCCGTCTTATTCCTTTATCCTTTTCACCAATCTGTTTTTTTAGAACCCCGTATGCTCAAACTATATATCTACACGGTGATTCAGAGTTCATTTTGATACGGTATATCCGCCGTCATCATCGTCACAGTGGTGTCGGATATGTGAAAAAAAAAAAACCACAAAGAATATACAAGAGGATCAGCGGTATTCCAATATTCGCCCATCAATTTAATAGAGATTTAGGTGTATCACTCTTATTCCGGTAAGCTGGATGAACTAGATGGCCGGCCGCTTACTCGCCCTTCAACTCACTCACCATATCCACCTTATTCATCAACTATCGTTTAATAGAAATGAGAGATAATCATTCGTTATCCCTCGCCCCTTCTCCCCTCCACAAGCGATAAGGCACAGTTTACAATTTCTCCTTATTTCGATGTGTCTCACTGTTGTTTTGTCTACTTCTTTCTTAAGTTTGTGCCTCGTATTTCCGATCGGATTCGATCCTAATTACGTTTATGAATGAGTGCTTGTTTTCATCTTGCAACAAGCGCAACAACATAAACAAACCAGACCAACTTCGTAGATTTCAAATAAGCCGATGAGAGTAAAAAGGACTCCGACACCATAAACGGCATCTTTACGTAGTCTATGATTTCAACATGAACTTTTGAAAACGTTAAGTAATTAAATTCGGGGAATACTAGCTCCTATGTGTGTATGTGATAAGAGAAATAGAGGAGTCCCATCCACGCGAAACGAGCGAGGCGTGATGTAAACACCTTCTGCATTAGAGGTTTAATTCTGATACACTTCGCAGTATATGAAACCAATAATGTTCACGACAGAGAGATCGAAAAACTTGTTCGTTGGCCAGCTGGCTAGCCGAGCATCAACTTTCATTTGCAATGGGATGTTCATGCCAAATACTTCTGTTTTTAAGTGGTGATGATCTGGTCATCAGTTGGGTTGAAAGGGGGTTTCACTTGCAAGTCAGCTCTGAATTGACGGTTTAAGACAACCGGCTAAGTTTGAGATGCTATAGAAATGTAACGAGACGAGGTTATAGTTGTGTATCATCTGCCGTCATGAACGATTTCATTCATGGTGAACTTGAATTGATTACATAAATTTTTTGTTAATTAATGACAATAAATTTTATTGAAGTTTGATGAGCTTTATATAGGCATCTTTGACAGTCAAACATTCAGTGGTGTGACTTTTCTACTGCCTCTTCCCTTGTTAGTTAGGTGATATTATTATACAATATCACATGCATTAATTTTAAGCTTTTCTTGATCTGATTCTGTTGGAGACGGGACTCTTAACAGTTTCAGAGTCGTTGGTAACAACAGCCTTTTTGGCAGAAGGTTTTGTTGCATAGACTTTGATGTAAAAACTGATGAACAAAACCAAGTAACTTGTCAAGATCAAATAACCATACAGAGCCAGTTCTGGAGTGCCGTGACAAGTACCCTTGTGAGGTAATGTCTCTTTGAAGTATTTCTCTGCGTAAAAAGTATAAGTACTGAAATAGACAAAGATCAAATCCAAGATGAATTGTAAGATTTGGAATCTTGTGACCCACTCCTTCCACCATGGTCTGTAACCTCTTGAACTTAAAAAGTAATACCAGTACATAACAACGTGGACACCCAAGTTCAATGAGATTGGAACCCATTCAACAGTGGTATGACCGACCAATTGGGTGAAACATAACAACAGAGTAGCACCATGGTGATAAGTATGTAAGAACAATAATTTTTTCTTTCTCAAGACTAAAAACACGGTATCCAACAATTCCAAATATTTGGTCAAATAATTTAAATAGTACAAGATGACTAATTCAGTAGTGTACAGTTCCTTGGAACAAATCGAATGGAAAACCCCATGCTTGTAAATGATGGGCAAAATTTGTTCTAAAGTCAACATCAACAAGATCAAACTGATGGAGGTCAAGATCAAATTATGCAATTGGAAAATCCAGTTCAACTTGATCGGCTTCGACACAAACTTCTTCATAAATGCCTGTCCTGAAAAGATGACGACGTAATACCCAACCATCATCATGAACACATCTTGGTAGTTAGACATCCATGTTGTATCCTTGATGAATTCAAATTCATACAGTTGATATCCTTTCACCTGAGTGAAAAAATAGTTGAAAATTGGGAACAATTCCAATCCAAACACGTTGTCAATTGAGGGCGTGGAATACTTGATTGGAACGTGTGATAAATGATATCTGATAATATCTAAAGTACTGGATGACATTATGCCTATCACTTCCTTCCTTCCTTATTTCCTTATATCGGTGATACTGGTGATCAAAGGTCCCTTTTCTTGAAAGCCTTCGAGCAACAAACAAACATAAATCAAAACAAAAAAAAAAAACCCTTCTTTTTTCATTTTCTCCTTCACAATATCTTTTTTTTCATCTCTCTCGGTTTGGGTGTGTTTCTTTGCTCGATAATTTTGAGTCTTTTCTCGCGTTTAATGTAGATATCCTAAAAGGGAAATGACCTCATTGGGATCGGCTGTTCGGCTCCATGTCAAAATCAAGAGGAGCTGAGCTGCAATCAATACAGAAGGAATACAAGAATGAATAATGAATTACAAAAATAATACTAATCATACATTTTTGGCGCTGTTGATAGATTTATCCCAGAAATCTAAACTGGCAACAACGTCATAGCCTCTTTCGTCTTCGTACAGATACAAGATCTCTTGTGATGAACTGTGCAACAATCTAATATTTTCACCATTGATGATTCTAATCAACTCACCAGTCTCAACATGTCTGATCTCAATAAAGTTGGTGTCAAATGCCAACAAGTATGGATACCATATCGCAAACAGCTGTGGTAATCCTTCCCATGTGATGAGGAAATTGGAACGTGATCTCCATCCATTTCTGTTGACGTAAAACGAAAAGTCTGAGTAACTTAAAAGGAAGTCACTATTGATACGGTCAATCTCCAACGGTTTCAAACCTTCCTTGTTGGTGACAAAGTCTAACGAGGTATCTGCTGGATCCAATAATGACTCCATTGAATTAGTCTCCATCGAGACAATTTCAAAACCTTTTGTACATCCAACACAGAGTTTCGTCTTCAAGAAACTTATCGATACAGGTTCACTGTTGAAGAACAACTCCTTGGTCTCGTTTTTGAATTTTTTCTTGTTCAATTTCTTCTGTTGAATTGGGTCAATAGGCTCAAATACTCTTATCAAATGGTTTGAACCATTCTTCAGGGCACATACAAGCATTCTTCCGGAACATATACCGACACGGAAGAATGAAACGTGCGTCATCAATTCCTTACCCAACTTCAGATTCTTGTTGCTATCGGGTGTTTGTTGTAAGATATCCAATGACCATGACATCAATTTCTTATCAGTCAAAACCAAAAATGTCTGATACTCTTCCAAAACTTCCAATTGAATGATATTAACCTTGTTTATAACTTTAACAGGACTTGAAACAACCCTGGATCCATTATCCGCTCTTCTCACGTTACTGATATAGATTCCAGAATCAGTACCGTAAAGTAATCTTCTGCCACCATCAAATGGTACAACACAGTTTATTTTGTTGTTCGAATCAAAAAACTTTTGTGTCAACGGTATTAACGTGAAGATATCATTTTGCTCGATCAACTTTTTGTGCTGCTCTTCAATCTTATCAACCAATGCACGCTGTGTTGAATAATTTGATGCGTATAACGTCAAATCGTAACCTTTACGACCCATGTACAAAAATGTCAATGGAAACTTGGTGTTATTCATGTTAGCAGTCGAAGATGTGGAGTTACTGTGCATGAGACTACCCTGCGTGGTGACAAGTGATGTTGTTGTGGACTTCCTTGTTAATTGTCTCAAAGTACTGCCGTCCTCGTTCATCGATATGAACAAAAGTGGCAACGGTATCGGTCTTTGATAAACCTTATGCTGTTCTCTTTTGTTGACAAACTTAATTCTGACAAATACCAACGAGTGATCAAACAAGTAAATATGAACCTCACCCTGATTTTCCTTGTCTTGATTCCTTTTCTTCAAAATTGCTTTATACAACAACTTCCTGTTTGGAGATGACAATTTCATATCGACAAATTCTCCTGGCCTGAATTGCAATTTTTGCTTCAAAACAATCAACTCATGTCTATCGGCCAGCTTTCCCGTTTCTTCATTGATTCGGTGCAAAACCCCCTCGGAGAGTGCTATCAGCTTATCCAAATTTTCATAATCGGGTGAGTCGGGTGCAGTGTTGTGCTTGATAGTCTTCAACAACAAGATATATTTGGGCATACGTGTAGTGGGTTTTGACAAAAATGAAGAGATGTCAAGACGGCGTGACTCTTTCAATCTTTCGGTCTCTTCAATGAAACGGGAAAATAATGGATTCGTGGTCTTTTGTCTTTCATACTCATATTTGCCGAAAACTTGACCAGCTCCGTAGTAAACAAATGGTTCAAAATGCGGAACGTACTGCAAGAAGATGTCAGTGATTTGGTCAACGATTGGTTTTGAATTTTGTCTTCTCGTCAACAGTTCTGCAAACTTGGAGTTGACGGCTAAAATTTCTGTGATACCGTTGAATACAGTACGAATGAATTTTTCACGTTCTCTTTCTGGAATGATATTACTTTCACGTAATGGCCTAATCCAGAAATCTCTGATGTACTCTAAATCTTTAACAAAATCACGCTCGGTGTAAATAGTTTCAAAGATAGATTCTTGTCTTTTCAGCTCTTTTTTATCAACACTTTCCAAAATTTCTTTGGAAACACTGTATGACCAAAGATGTTTGGATTCGTCAGGCTCCTGTAATAAAGACAAGTGGTTATCACTTTTCAAACCACCTTGAGGTTTCAAATTCAACCTTGCTTGTTGCTCCAATCTTCTTGGACACGCAATACTGTAACATAATCTATCCTTAGTACAGGTTGGTGAGTAACATTCGGTCAATAAGGTGAAAACACCATTTACTGGAACTGTTTGCTGTTGCTGCTGTTGCTGTTGTTGTGGCAGAATTTGTTGCAGTTGTACCAGCTGCAGTTGTTGTTGTGCTCCCATGAACTGGCCGTTTTGCGCTAAGGTAGGTGAATTTACAGTGTCACTACTTACTGAATTGTGCCTAGATTCAGTGCTGTTTGGATCTTCGTAGAATGTTGTGATTGTGTTGAATTGGTAAACCTCGTATGAAGTGTCTCTCAATCTATGCTCATAGGTGACATCATGAAAAAACCTTTGAGCATCCAAAGCTCTTCCCAAAAGCAAGGCCAAATTTCTATCTGAAGTTCGTATGATGTGCAGTATAATATCGACGGCTTCCGAGCCAGTAAATGCGTCTCTGTATTCCAATCCATTCTTAGATCTGGAACGAAGTACAATACGGTCTTGAAACAATTTCAGAACTCTTGATAACAATGCTGGATAAATGCTTGGTCTTTTGCTTGCTGTTACTATAGCTTTAGATGCAATTGACGAATTGCTAACACTTCTATCCATATTCTTCAAATTCAGTGATGATGAAGATTTCCTCTTGGTTATCGATCCCTTAGCAAGTGAGGAAAAACTCCTAGATTTAGATCCTAAATTAGGGCTGCTATGTCCACTGCCATTTGTCACAGTCATGGGACCAACATTGTTGGAGCTGCTCATGTCTACCTTCTGTGGTATTATCCTTCCACTTAACGTGGCTGGTTTAGAGTTCAGTTGATGATATTTGTCATGTGAGGACAAAGACATCGTTCTTGGCGGCCCCCCATTCCCGGAACCCGACGACATAGTCGAAGGTGGCAGGTTTAGTTCGGAGTGCACAGCACTAGTTGACACCGACCTTGGAGCGGATCCTCCACTTCTGTTGAAAAATCCCAACCCTTGTCTCAAAATAGGACTACGCTGAGATTGTTGTTGAGAAAATTGAGAACTTGTTGACGCCGTTGGTGAATTTCTGAACCTTTCAGGAACTGCCTCTGGGACAGAATTGAGGTTGACTTTCAATGGTGGAAGCCCAGAATGCTGAGCATTATTTCTAACGTACTGCTGCTGTTGCTGTTGCTGTTGTTGAAGTGGGGGTGGGTGCAGCTGCTGCTGATGTTGAGAAATGGGCAGAGGCAACTTTTGAGGTAGTTGATGAGGATGGTGTTGCTGTTGATGAGGATGAGGTTGAGAGGCCGACCTAAACTGCTGAAGTTGAGGTGGTTGTTGAGCTCTTTGTGGCCCGAGTTGTTGATACAGGTGCTGTTGTTGTGATTGCTGCTGCTGCTGATTGTGAGGGGGTGTAAACGAGTTTTGTAATTGGGGTGGAGGCGGACGTTTTTGTTGTGCACTCCTCTGGTAATGTTGTTGTGGATGCTGTTGATGATGGTGTTGATTAGTGAATTGGGGCTGTTGTTGCTGAGGAAAGCTACCCTGGTGCTGCTGATGCGAGTGGGGGTTTTGGTGATGTTGCTGTTGTAGTTGAACGTACTGCAGATTCTGCATATTCGGCTTTGGAATGTTCTGTCTCACAGGTGACGATTGGGCCATACCATCGTGTGTCAGTCTCAAAGGGGACGATCTTGAAGGATCCAAAGTAAGACTGACAGGTGACTGGGGTAAATGTTCTTGCGAGGAAGACTTGTAATTTCCATATTGCTGCAAATGCGGTGGTACATTCATTATTCTTTGATGATGTTGTTGTTGTTGTTGTTGTTGTTGAGGTAATGCAGGAATTGAAGACACATCCAATGGAGGCGGTTGGTGTAACTGATGAGATTGGCCCTTATTGGGGGCTCTTCTCAGTCCAAAAATATCACTGAATACTTCATCTCTCTGCGGATTACCCGAGGATGATGGCATTTTGTCAAGAATATACAGACGTGATTGATTGGATTTGATATTGTTAACTTTTAGTGCCGCCGGTGAAATCTCAAAACACAAAAAAAAAAAACACAAGAAAAAGTAAAACTGAAGTGAAGCTATCAAAAAAAAGTGACAATAATAGCAACAATTTGGTGTAAAATTGCATTGGAAAACCAACACCTCACAAATGATGCCAATTGGCCAGTATGGTTGGTAATATAAGGAAGGTGACCATCTTTAGCATCTAAGTGGTACTCTTTTAGAAGCCGTGATAGAACATTCTCTGACAAGAGTAACAAACTACATAACGTACTATAAAATTGGTTGCTGGGAGCACTACTATGAGCGCTCTCTCAGAAAGCGGGAAAAAACTCGAAAACGTAAATGTAAACCAGATAAATAGACAGCAGGCACATCGATAGATAAACAGATACAACAAGACCATGCCTGTAAGTATACTTTGGGTGCTTTCGATCCATCGAACCTAATACTGACTATTCAATTGAAGGCCTATCATTCAACTTTTCTCAGCGAGACTGACTCTGTCGACACAAGAGTCGTCGGTAACTTTGCCATATTACCAATAAGGACCAAATTCAGAGGTCCTTCATTTCCCACACAGTCAGACTACGACATAATTGATGAGATATTGGATCTCTTCAGAGCTAACTCTTTTTTCAAGAATTTTGAAATTAAGGGCCCAGCAGATAGGACTTTGATCTATGGTATATTGTACATCTCATCTGCATTGAACATTTTGAGCGGCAGGATCGATGAACATGAAGCCATTAGATCATTGAGCAATTTGGCCTTGGACCATTTTAGCATCCCAGGTGATGTTGGGTTCCCATTGAACTCATTGTACTCTGCTCCAAACTCGAAACAAGATGCTGAATTGTTGAGAGGCTATTTACAACAGTTTAGACAAGAATTGAGTACGAGATTGATTGAAAGGATCTATAGAGATGACAAGTCAAAGCCTTCGAAATACTGGTTGGCATTCCAAAGAAAAAGATTTATGAATAAGAGTTTGTGAATGACAACGTGATTTAAGGATCAACTGAGACCTTGTTTTGTATGTACGTGATTTTTGTTGGTGTTTTGTATGTATTTATGAATAGATTTCAAAAGCATCAAATGGTATTTTCGATTGTAGACAGAGTAGAATACTTCAATTTAAGGCAAGAAATACTAATTTAAAAGCTTCAAAGATTACTTTATAAAAAATTCATTTGATAAAAATTTAAAAGAGATGAAAACACAGCCATCACCAATCATCATCATCATCATCATCATCTTGCTCCTCTTCATCACTGTCCACTCTACCTGACTTGGCTTTTATGGCATTTGCCAAGCTTCCAGCCAAAGAAGTATCCTCTTGTTTCTTTGCCATCAACGCAGCAGCTAAGCCTCCTCCAAGTGCATTGTTACCATTTGATCCAGCAGTGACAGTAGTTGCAGCAGTTGAATTGGAATTATTCGTTGATAACGCAGCTGCACTGTGTCCATTTAGTGAAGTTTTTGGGCCAATGGAAGGTGCCTGAGAATCACTCGGAGGCTCACAAGCAACAACATAAGCAGCTGGAACCCAACCTTGCTTTGTGCCATCTAAGCTCTTGGCCAACCACCAGCCATTTGTTTCTTGCTTTAAAATATAAACAATGGTGTCTTTGGAGATGGGCAACTCTGACGCGGAACCTGTCCCGACGAAATCGTAAGCGGCTTTGAAAGTTGGGAACTCTGGTTCCTTTTGCAGTGGGGGTGGAGGAGGTGGTGGTGGTGTAGGTGTTGGAGTAGCAGCCATGGGTTTTGTGGTTTGCCTTGGTGGTGGAGGAGCCAGTCTCTTTTTTGCAGGCACAGGTGGCTGTTGTTTGGCTTGTCTGGCCGGTGTCTGAGGTGGCGCCGGTTTAGATTGATGTGAATAAGCTGCTGCCGCTGCTGCCGCTGCTGCCGTGGCAGCAGAGTGGTCCACCAGTGGTTGTTGGTATTGCTGAGGGACCGGTATCAGCTGCCTTTGTATAGGCTGTTGCACCTGTTGCGGAGTTGCAGGTGGTGGTGGCTTTCTCAGCGTTGATGTCTGATGTACAGGGAACGTATGAGTTTGTTGTGTTCTCAGACTGCCATTCGTAGGAGCTCCCGTTGGGTTGTAGTTCAACCACAGATCAGATGGTTTTCCTCTTGGTTTCTTGTGCTGAGCCGAAGATGGTGGGTTACCTCTTCTGACTGATACAACACCACTTTTATACAGATCACCGTTAGCAGGGACAGTTTCGGATGTTTGAAATTTGATAGCATGTAACTTGGCTCCTGGTTTTTTATGATATTGAATAGTCGGTCCTATATTAATGCTCAAAGAAGAATTCAAGTTCTTCATATGAGTCAAAAACTCAGTCTTGAACATAACATTAATAAATGGATCAGCTTGTGTTTGTGAATTGATAATCAATGCTAACCAGTCGTCTTGTAAGCTTGACAACTCAGCAGAATCGATTTGCGTGATAGGAATGTTGTATTCTATGTTTACTGCCAATTTGTGAGTTTGCGGATTGATAGCCTCTGCTAGGATGTATAAATTGGTTTTTGTCAAAATGACAATCCTTTGTAATCTGGCAGAGGATCTACCAAACTTGTGAAACAAAAGTTCAGCCTTACTGCTGAACACGACGAAGGATGTGATGCCTGCTGACTTTTTAATGAAAGCACCATGTGATCTTGACTCATTGCACCCCAAGTAATCACCTAAGAAGGCTCTACTTCCCAACAATGAGTAGCTTCTTCTTTCCTTGGAAGACCTCAAAAGAGTGCTACCATAGTCTCTTAATTGCTCGTATTTGCTGCCCGATTTAAATTCTCTGATATGTCTCTGTAAGACAATCGCAGCATCTATCTTCTTCTGGATTCTCTTTCTCCATGCCCTCTGGATCCTGATGGCCATTGTATCAAAGTATTTGTCCTTCATGTCTTCCAAGCCAAAAATTGTCTGTGGAGACTTGATGAAAATTTTGGAGATACCTATTTTGTACTCATCATGTGGTACGTTTGCAGATTGTAAGATCAATTGAATAGCTTGCTGGGTCTCTCCTTGGAAAATGTAGTCACCAGCGTAACATGTTTGTGGGGACAAAAGGAAAAATCTTTGAACAAACTGTTCAAAAGTTGACCTGTATGAAAAACCAGCTTTTCTAATTTTAACATTTTCTTTCAAACCAAGATACTTGACTTGATGTAAAACGTTCTTATTGTTGTACTCCAATGGCAGTTTGTTCTCATTCGGTTTGATAGTTCTAATGTACGCAGGAGTACACTGTGACAACTTTTCAACTAAAGCGTTTGCACTCTGTCTAATTTTGTCACCTCCACTTGGTGGTCTTCTTTTGGAAGAGGTGTCGATTTTTTCATTGATGTTGGAAGTGATGAAATTATTCGTTGAAGTGGCTAACATCTCTACTAAATCTTTCAACATAGAGTCCTTGTTTTTATCTGTCATCCCGTTGATGTCATATGTAACATCGCCTGCATAGTGATGAACAATGAATTTGCTTGATCTTAATTCGAAAAACTGGTTTGATGAAACCATGTTCAATCTTTGGGCAAAGGATTGATCTGCAGCGTAAGAGTCTGCGTGTGCAGTAGCAGTGGCGTCATTCAACGTGGAGAAAATACCACCACTCTTGTTCTCAATCAAGTCACAAACCACTTTGTTATCGAAATACTTAATTGGGGTCCATGTAATCTGTTCCCTTTTATATTCTTCTTGTTCCTGCTTGATGGTTAATTCAATGAAAACCTGTTGCAATTTCTCGTTCACGTAATTGATACAAAATTGTTCGAAACTGTTGTTTTGAAAAATCTCAAACCCGTAAATATCTAAGATACCAATGGATTTTAAGCCGTTGAGATTGGAAGTTGAAGTGTGTAAGGACAGATTAACTCTCAAAACAATCCAGTCAAACAAGTTACTGTATAAAGCTTTCGCTAATCCATCCCTGACAGCAAGTGCTTGGGTGATGTTCAATGGCACATGATAAATTGACCCACGTTTCATCCCATGATTTGTTTCCACGATTCTCTCGGTAATAGATTTGGAAAGTTGTTCGGCATCCACCTGCAAGAGATAAGCAACAAATTGAGTGACACTTGGGTCTGAGACTTCAGCATTACCATCTTCATTTTCTTTGAACTGGATATTACCGATCCATAAGACAGCTGCCAATATCCTAAATATTTGATCCTGCTCATCTTGAGCCAATCCAATTATGCCCATTGCTTTCAAAGTCTCGGTGAAATCCACCGAGTCGTCAATACCGTCAACGGTGGTGCAGCCTGCATTATATGTGTATATATAACTTTCAGGTGGTTGTACACCAAACACTTGTCTGTACTTGTCTGACTTTGTCAATTGATAAAAAATATGGTAATTTCTTTCAGTTTTCAATTGTTGAACGACTCTATTCTTTTCCAACAAATAATTAGTGATGTTTCCTGCAACCGGGTGGTTCTCACTGTTGAAGAAAATTTCAAGGTATTTACCATGTCGGGACGAGTTGTTATTTCTTAAAGTCTTAGCACAACCAAATGATTCTAATAAGGGATTTGTAGCCAAGACCATATCTTTAATCTTTTGAATTTGCTCAGATGACGATCCACCAGATACGGATGAAATGTACTGCATGATTCTCTTTGCAGCTTCTGTCTTACCTGCACCTGACTCCCCAGATATGATGACACACTGATTTTCATTATACGATTTCATCTGATAGTACATTGACTCTGCGATAGAGAAAACATGTGGCAGTACCTCCAATCTATTCTTTCCCTGGTATGAGTCCATTACTTTCTCTGTGTATATTCCTAAGTCTTTGAAGGGGTTAACACTGATCAAAACGTTACCAATGTAGGTGTATATCGTATTGTTTTTGAATCTCTTCTCGAGATTCTCGTTGATTGACTCGTCGGTGACGGTTGATAGTAAGGTTAAATCACTGACACCAACTTCTTTCTTCTTACCGGCATCAAATTGCAGCTTCTGAATATTCCTCTTCTGAGGCTGTTGCTGCTGTGCCTTATTACGGCCAGCTCTTTTTGTGATAGCCATCGCCGTTGTATCTTATCAATTGAAGCGTTGAAGTTCTCTTTTTGATGATAATGACAGTTTGTTATTTTTCCAATTCGTACCGATTTTTATTTTTTCCTTTGTCGGTGTGTGCGATTTTTTTTGTAGCTTCGCCTGCGAGGTTGTGACATTGGAGAGGCAAGAGTATGGCAGATACTTTCAAGATCTTGATTACAACGGACAACCATGTTGGATATCAAGAGACAGATCCTGTCAGAGGTGACGACTCATGGAAGTCTTTTGAAGAGATCATGTATATAGCAAAAGACCATGACGTGGACTTTGTCTTACAGGCAGGGGACCTTTTCCACATCAACAAGCCCACGAAGAAATCGATGTTCCATGTGATGAAATCTTTACGGTCTGTTTGTTACGGAAGCAAGCCCATAGAGTTCGAGTTGCTTTCGGACCCCTCGTTGGCTATAGACAATAGGGGTTTAAATCATGCCAATTTCCAAGATCCGAACATCAACATTTCAATCCCATTGTTCGCAATTGCTGGAAATCATGATGATAGCACCGGTGATGAGTTGTTGGACGCAATGGATTTACTTTCAGTCAGTGGGTTGATTAATCATTTTGGGAAGAATTTGGAAAATGACAAGGTCACGGTGGCTCCTTTGTTACTACAAAAAGGAACGACGAAATTGGCGCTTTATGGGTTGTCCAACATCCGTGATGAAAGGTTGTACAAAACATTTTTGGATGGAAATGTCAAATTTATGAGAGCATCTGGAAAACATCAGGAAAGCTTTTTCAATTTACTTTCCGTTCATCAAAACCATACAGCTCATACGGATACAAGCTATTTACCAGAGTCGTTCTTACCTGGTTTCATTGATTTCACAGTGTGGGGACATGAACATGAATGCATACCGTATGTGACACCAGCTCCCAATGGGGGAGTCATCTTACAACCTGGCTCAAGTGTGGCTACTTCCTTGTGCCCAGCGGAGATGGTAAGAAAGCATGTGTTTATTCTTTCTGTAACGGGCACCAATTATCAGCTTGATACGGTACCGTTAAAATCCGTCAGACCTTTCATCATGAAAACTGTTGATTTGACAGAGACAGACATAATGTCGGGTACAGGCAATAAGAACGAAGTAATACGATACCTTACAGAGGAAATCGAATTATTGATAAAGTCGGCAGAAGATGATTGGAAGGCATTAAACAAAGAAGAAGATGAGGAGGTGGAAGGTGATGAGGAGGGTGAGGAACTTCACTTTGCGGAGAAAAAAGTACCACTCCCATTGGTCAGATTAAAGGTTGAGTACACTGATGGCTTTGAGATAGAAAATCCTCGGAGATTTTCAAACAGGTTTGTTGGGCAAGTTGCAAACGTCAATGACGTTGTACTCTTTCATCGTAAAAAAGCTCCAAGAACTTTTGTCAATAGGACTTTAAACAAGAAAAGGAGTGACGAGCCTTTGGATGAAGTCGATGTGCAAGATGTGAATGTGACCAATTTGATAGATTCATTTTTGGAAGAAGACGATTTGAACATCATCTCTAAAACAGATATAGGTGATGCTATTAAAGTGTTCATAGAGAAAGAGGATAAGAATGCTTTGAAAGATTTCGTTAAATTCGAACTTGATAAAGATTTCAAAGAGCTATTGAAACTCGGTAACGGAGAGAAGAATGAAGCAGCTGAGCTTAATTATCATGACGACAGTGTCAATCAGAATTCGCTCAATTCTATGAAACAAGGTTTCAAACAAATTTTGAAAGAGGTATCAAAAGAGAAAAAGTATGAAGCAAGCAAAGCAGAGTCAATTAAACTGAGCCAAAAGAAAGCTACAAAAAGCAAAGAGCTCGTAATAAATTCGGACTCGGATTCAGATTCGAGTCAGGTGGGCCAACATGTTGATTCCATGCTGCAATCTGATAATTCGGATTTCGAAGTAGGGCATGTTTTAACGCCGCCTTCGAAGGTCAGACCTAAACGGCAAGCAGCAAGCGGAAAATCCAAATTGTTCTTCGAGGAAGTTATTACTTCAGACGAAGAAGCACAAAGTGAAGAAGAGGTACATAGTGATATACTAATTAGTGATGATGATGACTTGATAGATATACCACCACCTAAGAAACCAGGGCGAGGCAATAGAGTCTCAAAAGCACCAGCTGGTGGTAAGAGTAAGGCGACTGGTAAAGGTGGTGCAGCTTCAAAGACACGTATGGTTAAGCGCCTGGCCCCTGAAGGTGATTCACAAAACGTTATGGATCTTGTGAGAAAAATGGCGACCAAGAAGTGATCAAAAATATTTATTACTATATGTGGAAGGCGAAGTGAGAGAAAAAAAACCGTTGTAGTACTGAATTTTTGTTCTTGAATAGAGAAAAATAAAAACAAAAAACATCACAGACAAAGTTGACGTGAGCTAGGAACTAGATCTTATCTAAGTATACGAGATAAGATGAGCAATACCGAGAAAGATGCTATGGATGTGGATGTGAATGATGAAGATGTGGAAGAAGAAATTGACGAGTTCAATGATAATGAAGAAGGACAAGTGGGAGGAATGCCCTCTGAGGAAGCTAACACAAACAGTAAGGACAAAGCCAAACCATTAATCCCGGAGCTCCCTGAATTGACGAGGAAAGACAAGTCTCTCAAAGAGGTGTTATCCATGATGGATGATTACTCTCCAATAATTCCCGATGCAGTCACCGATTACTTGATGGCTAAGAACGGATTACAGATCAATGACTTGAACATAAAGAGACTACTTGCCTTGGCGACGCAGAAATTCGTCAGTGATATCGCACAAGACGCATACGAATACTCGAGAATAAGATCCAACACGGTGAACAAGTTGAAAAATACGTTGAACAGCGGTGGTGGTGGTGCGGGAAACCTGTCAAATCCACAGCCACAACCGCCGCTGGCACAACTGGGCCTGGGTCTGGGTGCTGGTCTGTCGGCGTCAGGATCAAATGCCACGGGTGCTACTGCGGGTAGTGGAGCCGGTACTGGTGGAGGTGGAGGTGGAAGTGGGGCCAATCCTAATAATGAAAAGCTTACATTGACGGTGGAAGATCTTTCTAGTGCGTTGGAAGAACATGGGGTCAACGTAAAGAGACCAAATTTTTACCGTTAATTCATGGTTTTAAATTTGTCGTCATTCTAAAATTATTTCATTTCGTCATTCATATATATAATTGTATACTATCATGCTCATTGACGTATATCATGTACTTTAACAGGGCTTATTGCAAATACTATGGTTCCAGCGTTTACCCATGTTTCTTCGTGAAATGATTAGCTAAACTTCCATAATCTGAAAACACTTCGGAACAACTAGTACAAAAGACCGACGTTTCTCTCGAATTTTCCGTCTTATGCGTCTCGCTCTTAACATACTCTTCATTCGTTGGAGACTCATCCACAAACAACTTCGCTTGGGGCCCAGCTGCAAAGTCTGATGCAACCTTCAGAGATACAGGAGTTTTTATTAACTTTGTTTTTGAGGTGGACTCTACGTTACCCTTTTGATTAAATGAAGATGGACTGAGACTAGCTGTGGACATGATTACCAGCTCAGTAGCTGACCCAATGTGATCCGGTACGTTGGTGTGCCCTTCACTATCAATCAATGAAGCTTCAGTAAGGCCCACAGTTGACGATTGCAGAACTAAGCCATTTGAATTCTTTTCAGAAATTTCTTCGATGTTTGCAGTTCTGTTTTGATTACCAGAAACAGGTCCTGTACTTGAAATAGACGAGCTGCCTTCCACTGGTGACGATGTGTTTAAATTTCGAGTAGGTATAACCGAAGTAGCCAAGGTTTCCGCACGCCTCTTCGCTTCTTCTTTCTTTTTTTGCTGTGCTACCTTTCTCGCTAGCCTCGGATCCACCGTGATCATATCGGAAACTACTGGTTGAGTCAGTGGCTTTTTTTGGACCTCATTCAAGTTTTTGAAGTTAGGGTCGGAAGCCGCAACTTCATTAAGAATAATCTTAGAGGGGTATACAATCTCCCAATCTTGCAGTTCGAATAATTTTTTTCGAATGGTTCTTTGTATGTTATATTGATATTTTACTGCCTTTTGAAAATTAGAGTTGTTCCCTTCCCCCAGTTTCTGTAAATGACCAAACACTTCAACATCTATAGCATTTTGAAAATCTAATAAAGGATTTCCCTGCCGTAATCTCTCTATGTTTTTCTGATACAGTTTATTGAAGTAATTAAGTACCAACATTGAAATTTGACAGTCTCCAATGTCTTTCCTATTCAGATCAATTAGGCGATCTACTTCAGTAAGCTCCTTTGAAAGTGAGCGCAACACTTTTGAGTTGTTTGCTTTTTTCCGCTCCTCATCAAGACGCTTCTCAATTTCATGAAATCTCAGCGTAAGTGAACTCATTGAAGCTCCAATCTCATGAATCTTACCATTTGTATCCGACAACTGATTGACTGAAGCTGTCAGCGCCAAGGAAGTCATTTTCAATTCTAACTCATCCAAAAGTAGGTCTGTATTGAAGTTTTTAACAAAGTCTACCAATCGCTTACTGATTATTGGTAAATCTTTGATGTGGTCTCTCAAAAGGCAAACCCTTAGAAACCGTTGAAGTTTGCTTTTGGTGATCATCAATTCCCTTTGGCGTGCAGACCGATACGCAATCGGAAGGAGCATCTTTTCAATAATGTCGCAATATTCAGGAATTCTTGCCAGAGAATCAAGTAGTGGAAGCGGCTTTTCTGCCTCGTTAGCTCGAAATATTTCGGAATGTTCATTTGAAAGAGATTCAGGAGTTGGCTTTGGTTGGTATGTTTGGGTTTCTTCATACTCATATGCTATTCGTGATGGGTGGCTTGAATTCCTTGTTTGATAATGATCTCTAAATCCCTCTACCTGGCGTAACAGAACCGGTTGACTTATTTTAGGGTACGCTGATGTCTGCCTCAATTTGGCAGTGGGCACTGGTTCATAGTGCTGGGTGAGCGAGCTTGTCCATCTCAGTCTACTTTGCTCCTCTTCTTTCGCTTTTTCCGTGGCTTTCAGTCGTCTCTGTGCAAGTGCTTTCAGTGCCTCTTCAATTCGGAGAAGCGCCCGAGACAGTTTCGCTTTCTCTTCATCGTCTCTTTTAGCTTTTGTCTCAGCATCTTGACGATCCGACTCATTTTTTTGTTGCTTTAGCAGCTCTTCTTGCAGAGCGATGTTCAGTTCGGCTGCCTTTTCTAGTTTCAATTCATTTTGGACATGAGTTTCCAATCTAATGTGTTCAGCATCTATTGCAGATTTTTGACTTTCCACTCGCCTTTGCGCTTTAAGCCTCGACTCCTCTTTCGGCTGTTCTTGGATTACTTTATTTCTTTCCAGCTCCTGTTTCTCTTGGATCAGATTCTTCTCTTCTTGTGATCTGCTACTGTCCTCCTCTCCTTTCTCTCGTATCAGATTCTGCTCATCCTGTAACACCTTTCTGTGTTCTTGTTCTTTTTTTCTTTTGATTTCGTCGTCATTTCTTTGAAGGTCATTGTATGCATTAATTGTATGCTGTCTTTTGATCTCTCTTCTATCCCATTCCAGCTTCCTTTCCTTATCTGTGACGGATTTCAAATGAACAAGTTTATCGTAAGTTTTCCGCCTGGACTCCACATCAGCGTCCTTTTTAAACTTCAACAAATAAAACATTCTATCAGTCATATTACTTTGGCCATTGTCCTCTGTTGTCAAAAAGTTGACGGTGGCCCTTATATCCTCGCGAGATTTATTCTGCAATGTGGCTATTTGAACCACGTTGCTAAAGTAAAGTTCAGGATCAGTAGGAGTATATGAAATCGGTTTATCGTAGTCCTTTAATGGTGTAACGTCATCAGCAAAAGAAGATTTTGGTACCTCCCTTTTTTGTCCAAAAAGTGTTTCAAGAAGATCAGCGGCTGTTTCAAATGGTCTCCGAAGCAATCCTACTTGTTTAGAGTTAAACGGTGATTCAATAGACAGCAGTGAAGATTTCTCTATTATTTTGTTTGACGCTGTTGTTTGAGCTACACGTATCAATCTGTTTTCGTTCGCAGCCGTTGGACCAATTTTTAGTACTAAAGTATCGTCATTTCGTATTACTGAATTGGAAGCTGACAAAACTGAAGAGTCTCTTCCAAGCTCCCTGGGCTGCTCTGAACATTCCTTGGGGCTGATGCTTTCTTGGGCGTCAACAAACTCACTAGAGTCATCACTCGATTTACCTGAATCATTTTGGAACTTTGATTGAGGTGACATCAAGTTTGTGTCAATGTCAGTAAATTTCATCTTCTTGGACCTTGGGTACATTCCCATAAATTGTATCTCATCATCATCACTATAGAGGCCTTCTTGATGGCTATTCGGCATTGTGCTGTGAACGCTCTTCGTGGGGATTATGTAATAGCGGGATTCTCTTCTGTTTTTAGATTTTATCTTCTGTTCTGGAGAGGAAAGAAAAAAAAAAAAAAAAACACACACACACACAACTCAAAGTGATTACCGTAAAAGTGAAGATAACAGAGTAAACTTACCATGAGCAAAAACTCTGGACTATCTTCGTTTGACCAATTGGCACAGACACAACAACAATATGAGTCTCTTGGAAACTCTATACTTGAGCAACAGTCACAAGAGCTTTCTACACAGTTACAAGTCTTCCAAAATGCATTGTTAAACTATTCAAAGGATCATCACAAGGAGATTAGAGAGAATCCTAAATTCAGATCAGAATTCAGTAAAATATGTGCCAGTTTTGGATTAAATCCACTTGGCTCCCATAATAATAATGATGAAGCTGTTGTGAAGAATGATGAATTTTATTACCAATTGTGTATCAAAGTCATTGAAATTTGTCATGAAACAAAACATATCAATGGAGGAATTATACTTCTCCAAGAATTGCTCAAGTTACTCAATATTAGTCGTGATTCTGATATCCCGTCAGTTACTAAAAAAAACTGCATCACTTCTGAAGATGTAGAGAATGCATTAGATAAATTGAACATTCTTGGTGATGAATTGAAAACAGTAACCATTGGGTCCAAAAAGTATTTAAAGTCCATTCCATATGATTTTAACCCAGATGAAAATTTGATTTTGGACACTTGTAATATCATAGGAGGGTTCATAACGATATCAATTCTACAGGCAAATTTTGGATGGGAGAAACTGAGATGTAAAGTGGTAATAGATGATATGGTTAGTAACGGAATATTGTGGATTGATCAAGTAGAGGGTCAAAGGGAGTTAAACTATTGGGTACCAAGTTGGATCAATTGATTGATCCCTTCATTACTAAAAACTTACTCAAATTTGACTAAAGAGTGATATTTTTCCCTATCAAAATTGAGTCAGCGCAAGTTTATTTATTATTTATTATCTGGAGAAGGAAAATCTAGAAGTGCAAAGAGAACAAACAACAAAAGAGAGAGCAATGAAATCTTCATTATAAAAGGACGACAACAAGACTCAATTTCAAAACATCAATCAGTATTGATCAACTGAATCAATCCAATCAATCACTACAAAACATTATTCTACGATGTCTTCAAAACCAAGAGTCGCAATCATCATTTACTCAATGTATGGCCATATCGCCGCATTAGGTATGTTTATTCCCCCTACTTACATCTCTTCCACTTGAAACCAATGTCGAACTAACAATCAACTTGAACTGTACAGCTGAGTCGGTCCTGAAAGGTGCCTCAAAGGCAGGTGCTGATGCAAAGATTTTCCAAGTACCAGAAACGTTATCTTCTGACGTCCTTTCTTTGATGCATGCTCCTGAAAAACCAAATTATCCAATTGCAACAATCGACACTTTAAAAGAGTACGATTCATTCTTATTTGGTATTCCAACTAGATACGGAAACTTTCCACTGCAGTGGAAATCCTATTGGGATCAAACAGGTGGATTATGGGCCGCGGGCGCTATGTACCATAAGAAAGCTGGTATCTTTGTCAGTACTGGTACACCAGGTGGTGGACAAGAGACTACTGTCATGTCAACCTTATCAACATTGGTCCATCATGGTATGATTTTCGTACCATTGGGTTATGGACCTAATTTTCCGTTGTTAACTTCCTTCGAGAAGGTCCATGGTTCATCTCCTTGGGGTGCTGGTACATTTGCAGGTGGTGATGGTTCAAGGCAGCCAAATGATATAGAATTAAATCTTGCAGAAAACCAAGGTGAAGAGTTTGTAAAAGCCATCAAATGAGATGACTTGAATTGTTCACCAGTTTTATATATTGTTGGTAGCGTATAGTAGTAATATACGGATTACGCAAATTAAGCACGAAATTATATTTTTCTCTTTTTATCCAAATCTTCACTGTTCCGATGTGACCAGACTGGTGGCTTTTCAATATTTGTGTCTGTTGTACCATTTTGTTCCTTATCTATTTGACATTTTGCCTTTTTTGCCTACTAAATAAAGCTCAGCTGCGTATCTCATCTCAGCAGAGAAAGAACAAAAAAAATTTTTGAAATGAAAAATATAAAAAAAAAAAATTTATCACAACATAAACTTGAAGATAACCAAATACAAGCTGATCAACAATGGCAAAGGATAAAGTCAGAGGCAGAAGATCAAAGACTTCTGAGGAGAAGAAACAGAAGCAAGAAGTAAACGAACATGAGAAACAGTTGAAACAAATACTAGAAACGTCATCCACGGCCTCTCAAGATGCAAAACAAATCTCAAACCCTGAACAGCAGATTCAAACTCCATTTTATGGTCTTGTTGATTCAAATGAACTGGATTATTTTAAAACAGCCGAGTCCACATTGAACATTAATGCCTTCGAATCCCCTGATGAGAAAGAAGCTTTTATCTCCAGTGTTTTAGAAGAATCCAAGGGGAAAGAGTTGAAGTTGGTCACAAATCAAATCTGTTCCAAATTGGTTGAGAGATTGATATTGAATTCTACAGATTCGCAGTTGAAAACACTTTTCAAGAGTTTTAACGGACAATTTGCATCCTTATCACATCATAAATATGCATCACACTGTTTAGAGACACTTTTCGTCCGTTCTGCAGCATTGATCGAAAAGGAATTGTTAAACCCTCAAAGTGTCGCTGAGCAAGAACAAGAAAAAGAAGCATTTGTCAGTATGGAAAACATGTTCTTGTACATGTGTGGAGAGTTGAAGCCTTATTTGAAGGAGATGACTCAACATCAATATGCGTCACATGTATTGAGGTTAATAATTTTGATATTGTCAGGTAGAGAATTACCTTCATCCGTGGAGTCAAACTCTATGTTACGTTCCAAGAAATCAAAAATTGCAAGAAAGATGATTGAAATCAAAGATAACCAAGATTTTGCCAAAAAATATCAAATTCCATCCTCGTTTTTTGACGAGTTGAAATCAATCTTGGAAACAATTGCAGCTAATCAAGATACAAAATCCATCAGAGAGTCATGTATCAATGCTATATCATCTCCTACATATAGTCTTATTTTGTCTGTGGAGGGCTTAGTCTTGAAAGATCGTCCATTTTGGGATCTTGTTTTTGAAAAACAGGACAGTGACAAAGATCCTAAGGAGGAGGCATTCATCGAGTATTGTTTAAGTGATGCCATTGGATCACATTTCTTAGAGAGTGTTTTGAAACAGTCAAGGCTGAAAAGTTTGGAAAGAATTTTCTCGCTTTATATCAAGGATAGAGTATTGAAAATTGCGAGAAGAGAAAAGACAGGAGCTTTCATCATCCAAGTTTTGATGACAAGATTGAAGAGCGATAATTTATTCAACATGTTGAATGAAATGATTGAAAACTTGGATCAGTTGATAAACAACCAAGAGTTAATCAAGCAGATAATTAACACCTCCATCCAAAGGAAAGACTACAAAAAGAAAGAGATCATCAACCAAATATTGCGAACATATCCAGCTGACCAATTCTTGGAATCTACATTGCATTTGTCCAGTTCAACATTGGGTAACACCAAGGATGATTGGCCAACATCGGAAGAAAGAAGGGATGCTTTTTTTTTGGAGAAGTTATTCGAATATGATCCAGTATTTATCAATCATGCTGTTTCGAACTTGCTTTCACTCGAATCTAACAAAGTTTTACTCGACATGTCCAAGCATGGTGTGTTTTCGCACATCATTGAACAAATTTTATCAAATTTCACTGAGATTGACACCATAACTCGCAGAAAGTTGTTGAACGAGTTTTTAACCCTGGATACAAACATTATCGAATTGACTTGCAACTCCAACGGTTCACACATTATGGATAAGCTTTGGTTATTTACCACCAAATTGACTAATTACAAGGAGCGTATATCACAGATTTTCATCAACAACAAGGACACGATCAAGAATTCAACTTACGGAAAGTTGGTATGGAAAAACTGGAATATGGAATTGTATACTCGTAAGAGATTTGATTGGAAGAGATTAGTCAAAGATCAAGAATTGGAGCACTTCCCACCTCCAGCACCTAAAGAAACTGAGGAAGATGAAAAGAAAAGAAAATTCAATGATGATAGATTCGGAAAGAATAAGAAAGTTAGAGCCTGATCCTATTGATTTATGAAGATTATTTATGTAGTGATAGCTTTTTTTTTAACATAACTCAAATGATGGAACCTTTCTTAGAATAGGTAGAAAAGGCGCGTTTCGCTATCGTGTCGTCTCGGTTTCCGATATGTAACTGAGCCTTTCTGGGCAAGATTTGACCCCCCTTATTAAATAATCACGTTTATCGACTATCACCGGGAGGAAACCTTTCAAAGAGGAAGCTGTCTACAAACATATCGAACAGCTGCCTACACTGGCACGTTCATCTCGGATCTTCGGCACCAGTATTTGATTCCGAGAGCCACGTCAAAAAAAAGATCATTGTCGTTTAGCGCGCTTGTATGTTATTGTTGCAAACAGATCATACAATGTCTTTGTGATTTATTGACAGCCAGTCCCTCTGATCTTATACGCCATGTCATAAGTATTTAATTCCAGTAACTCCTGCTAAACCATAACGCCGTTAATCCCCTTCCAATTCTTAGCCATATAAAAACCTTGATTTCTTGGCAATGGTTGGTGCATTGGGTCATAATTCAACCGAACCGACCATCGATTAAACTATGACACAAATTCCAGACGACTTCTATGTTAACCTAGGTAACTCGGGCCTTAAAATCTCCAAAATTATACTTGGTTGTATGGGTTTTGGAACCAAGAAGTGGGGGGATTGGATCATTGAGGATGAAGAGAAGGTGTTTGAAATTATGAAAGCAGCTTACGACGCAGGTATCAGAACTTTTGATACTCTGGATGCTTACTCTGGTGGTGTCTCTGAGATCTTGATTGGAAAGTTCATCAAAAAGTTTAACATTCCAAGAGAGGATCTTGTTATCATGACCAAAGTTTGGGGTTTTGTAGCGGAAGAATTGAAATTTCCACAACCATATAAGGTTCCTTTCGTTAACAGATGTGGCCTTTCAAGGAAACACATCCTTGATGCCGTTGAGCAGTCAGTCCAGCGTCTTGGAACTTATATCGACGTCTACCAGATTCATCGTAATGACGCAAGTACTCCACCTGAAGAGATTATGAGTACATTGAACGATGTGATCAAATCAGGCAAGGTTAGATACATTGGTGCTTCTTCGATGAGGGCTTATGAATTTATCGAATTGCAGAATGTCGCAGAGAAAAATGGCTGGCCAAAGTTCATCTCGATGCAAAACTTTTATGCCCTGCTTTACAGAGAAGAGGAAAGAGAAATGATTCCTTACTGCAAGAAAACAGGTGTTGGTATCATTCCATGGTCTCCAATTGCTGGTGGATATTTGGCTAGACCAAAATCAGAGATGCACTCTACTGCAAGAGGTCCATCTTTTATTGCCATGAGAAAGCCACTCTATCAGCATACTCACAACTTGCAAATCATTGACAGAACCGAGGAATTGGCTAAGAGGCATGGGGTCTCAATGGCTGTCATTGCCACTGCCTGGGTCTTATCTAAAGGAGCTATGCCAATTGTTGGTATCAACAAACTTGATAGAATTGATGACCCAATCAGGGCCGTTTCGTTCAAGTTGAGCGAGGAAGATATCAACTATTTGGAGGAACTTTACCAACCAAACGTGGTTATCGGTCATGCTTGATTTGGAAGAGACGAGCTCTATTTAAAACCGTAATCGTATATAGTTAACAAGATTATTCTACAAAGTAAGCTCTGGGGCACTGTGCACTTAAATTATTAACTCTTAAGCAATTTGGTTGATTCTCAACGTTGGCTGTGGAATTCCCCAGCGAAAAATGCAGCTCTTGAAGTTTGCAGTAGAGCGAGTTCAACTATCTTTATGCAAAACTAAAATCTTGAGGAGCAAATAATCAGAATATCGTGGGATAAACTATCAATCTGCAAAGAGCTGTTACAGTAAGCTCTTACTTTCGTTTTGTTTAACAGTAGTTTTTCTTACATCTTACGGTTCGTAATATTATCCCCATTTAATCTAATAGCTGTAAACGTTCCAAATCTTTTCAGACAGTTTTCAAAGCGAGTATTTCCATGTTTTTTGTATGTTACAAAAAAGGAAACTCAAATACTTCTAAAAACGAGTAAATCCGTGCTATTCATAAATTCATATGATATAAAAGGCAGCACAGATGCTATCGTTTATTTTCCAAGTCTTTCAACTGCACAAATTTTCATCATAATGACAGGAGTCCCGGAAGACTTTTACGTCACCTTAGGCAATTCTGGCCTTAAAGTTTCCAAGATCATACTTGGTTGTATGAGTTTTGGAACAAAGAAGTTTGGGGGTGAATGGCTTATTGAAGACGAAACCGAGGTGTTCGAAATTTTAAAAGCAGCCTATGATGCAGGTATTAGAACTTGGGATACTCTGGATGTTTACTCTGGTGGTGTTTCCGAAATCTTGATTGGGAAATTCATCAAGAAGTTCAACATCCCAAGAGAAAACCTCGTCATAATGACAAAAGTATTCAATTATGTCGGAACTCAATTTCTATGGCCACAGCCATATAAGCTCCCATTCGTTAACAGATCCGGTCTTTCAAGAAAGTATATTCTCGATGCTGTTGAGAAATCCGTTGAGCGTCTTGGAACTTACATTGACGTTTATCAAATCCATCGTTATGATCCAACTACTCCACCGGAAGAAACTATGAAGGCGTTGAATGATGTGGTCAAGTCAGGTAAAGTGAGATACATTGGTGCTTCTTCAATGAGGGCTTATGAATTCATCGAATTGCAAAACCTTGCTGAGAAGAATGGTTGGCATAAGTTTATTTCAATGCAAAACTTTTATAATCTGTTGTACAGAGAAGAAGAAAGAGAAATGATTCCTTACTGTAAGAAGACCGGTGTTGGATTGATACCATGGTCTCCACTTGCTGCTGGAACTTTGACTAGACCAAAATCAGAGATGCGCTCGACTACAAGGGGTCATACTGGTAGAGCTTTTTTCCAGCCAATTATTGATCTTTCTCACAGCTTGCAAATTATCGATAGAACCGAAGAATTGGCCAAGAAGTACGAAGTCTCAATGGCTGTCATTGCCACTGCGTGGGTTTTATCTAAAGATGCTATGCCTATCATTGGTATCACAAAACTTGACAGATTTGATGACGCTACCAAAGCAGCAACCTTCAAGCTAAGCGAAGAAGATATCAAATTCTTAGAGGAGCTTTATCACCCAAACCAAATTGTTGGACATGCTTAGCTATCAAAAAAAAGAGACGAGATCTTGCCAGTCGCAAGTAAGTTGGACTAAAGATTCAAACTGTATAATAAATAACTCTGTTATGCTGTATTACTTAAATGCGCGTGCCAATTGTATACTTATCTATTGAACTTGACTAGTCCCGATATCAGCTACAATCAAATCTATCAGAAAGAGAGCGAGCATTCATGGAGTTTCTATCGATGTGAATTGAATTACCATACCAAAGTCAAAAAAACCGAAAACGAAAGAACCGAAAACGAAGAAAGAAAAAGGAAAAGCCTAAAGAGTTAGTACTAGTAGACCCTACCCTACGCCAAGCTTTAGTTTAATATCTATGTTCTTTCTGAATAACATTATTCCCGGTAGTCCCTGTAACTAATGCTGCCACTAAGCTCATGATACTACAAATACCACTGCTTTTCTCCTTCCTTTGGCCATGATTCAATCATAAGTCAAAGTATCAACACTTTAACAAATGACACAAATTCCAGACAACTTCTACGTTAACTTAGGCAACTCAGGCCTCAAAATTTCCAAAATTATACTTGGCTGTATGAGTTTTGGAACAAAAAAATGGGAAAATTGGGTTATGGAGGATGAAGAGAAGGTATTTGAGTTAATGAAGGCAGCATATGATGCAGGTATTAGAACTTGGGATACTCTGGATGTTTACTCTGGTGGTGTTTCCGAAATCTTGATTGGGAAATTCATCAAGAAGTTCAACATCCCAAGAGAAAACCTCGTCATAATGACAAAAGTATTCAATTACGTCGCAACAGAATTTGTATGGCCAGATCCATATAAGGCCCCATTTGTTAACAATTTTGGTCTTTCGAGAAAATATATTCTCGATGCTGTTGAGAAATCCGTTGAGCGTCTTGGAACTTACATCGACGTTTATCAAATCCATCGTTATGATCCAACAACTCCACCGGAAGAAATTATGAAAGCATTGAATGATGTGGTCGAGTCTGGTAAAGTGAGATACATTGGTGCTTCTTCAATGAGGGCTTATGAATTCATCGAATTGCAAAACCTTGCTGAGAAGAATGGTTGGCATAAGTTTATTTCAATGCAAAACTTTTATAATCTGTTGTACAGAGAAGAAGAAAGAGAAATGATTCCTTACTGCAAAAAGACAGGTGTTGGTATCATTCCATGGTCTCCAATTGCTGGTGGGTATTTGGCCAGACCACAGTCAGAGATGTACTCAACTGCTAGAGGTGACTCTATTTTTAGATTTGTTGTACAGCCAATTGTTGATAACACTCACAACTTGCAAATCATTGACAGAACTGAGGAATTGGCGAAGAAACATGGTGTTTCGATGGCTGTCGTTGCCACTGCGTGGGTATTATCTAAGGGTGTTATGCCAATTGTTGGTATCAACAAACTTGACAGACTTGGAGATGCTCTCGAAGCTGCTACGTTCAAGCTAAGTGAAGAGGAAATCAATTATTTGGATGAGCTTTACAAGCCAAACGTAATTACTGGTTATGCTTAGTTCTTTGGAAACCAAGCTTTTGCCGAATTAAAGGTGGGCGAACATATATAACTTGTACATAATTTCACTATATGCTTCATTGACTAAACGCGCGAGTGTACTGTACGCTCAAAATTCCAGCTGTACATCGACTCTTCAAGTCTGATCGCGGAAGACAGTAGAAGGAGGCATGTGTTCAAGTTCTTATCCATGGAGGTGATCTGTATTTTGCTACACAAAATAAAAGAGCTTGAAGAGCAGAAAGTTACCTTTACCCAAACTGTCTAAAACCTCGGTTTCAGTAATTTGTTTTTTTAGTTAATTTCCTGGAAAAGCGAGGGTACCAATGATCTTCGAATGATATGATCTTCAAATGATATAAAAGGCAACGCAAATGATCTTTTTTAGTTTCCAGCTCTCTAGACTTCACAATCACCCTTTGCTATGACACAGATTCCAGATGACTTCTACGTTAACTTGGGCAATTCCGGCCTTAAAATTTCCAAAATCATACTCGGTTGTATGAGTTTTGGCTCGAAGAAATTTGGAGAATGGGTTCTTGATGATGAAGACCAGGTGTTTGAAATCCTAAAATCTGCCTATGATTCTGGCATTAGAACGTGGGATACTCTGGATATCTACTCTGGTGGTGTTTCGGAAATTTTGATTGGAAAGTTTATCAAGAAGTTCAATATTCCAAGGGAAGACCTTGTCATCATGAGCAAAGGTTGGGGTTTTGTTGCTGAAACAATGCACTTTCCACAACCATATCAACCACCATTCATCAACAGAACTGGTCTTTCAAGAAAGTATATCTTTGATGCAGTTGAAAAGTCAGTTGAGCGTCTTGGAACTTACATCGACGTTTATCAGATTCATCGTAATGATCCAACTACTCCACCGGAGGAAATTATGAGGGCATTAAATGATATAGTCGAGTCAGGCAAAGTTAGATATATTGGTGCTTCTTCAATGAGGGCTTATGAATTCATCGAGTTGCAAAATGTTGCTGAGAAGAATGGCTGGCATAAGTTTATTTCAATGCAAAACTTTTATAATCTGTTGTACAGAGAAGAAGAAAGAGAAATGATTCCTTACTGCAAAAAGACAGGTGTTGGTATCATTCCATGGTCTCCACTTGCTGGTGGATACTTAGCAAGACCAAAATCGGAGATGCATTCGACCACAAGAGGCAGTACTTCTAGAGCTTTTTTACAGCCAATTATTGACCACACTCACAATTTGCAGATCATTGATAGAACCGAGGAGTTAGCTAAGAAACATGATGTTTCAATGGCCGTTATTGCAACTGCGTGGGTATTAGCTAAAGGTGCTATGCCAATTGTTGGTATCAATAAAGTTGAAAGAATAGATGACGCTATCAAAGCTGCTACGTTCAAGCTAAACGAAGAAGATATCAATCTCTTGGAGGAGCTTTACAAGCCAAACGTAATCGTGGGTCACGCTTAGATTTTCGAAGGATTAGCATCGTGCCAATCGCATGTTGACTGACGAGAATATAATTCGTACATACTTTTAATATAGCTCAGAATAATGATTGCCAATGTAATGTACGCTTCATATGGCAATTCTATCCTCAATCGTGTTATGTTTAGGTTTAACTTCGTAGCCAATTTCTTTATATTGAAACCATTACTATATGATACATCTAAGACTGAATAAGCTTTGATTTATCCAGGGCTGCCAAGGACTGGAGTTGACTGAATATGCGGCATTGTATGATTGATGTGCTTGAAAGTTCAATTTGGAGCTTTTAAAATTTCACTGTATTCCCGAGTGACTTAATATCTTAGATCAGTTACTTCCTGAGCTATACGAAAGCAATGGGATGGTTCCATCAACTAACAACCTGTCATCTATGTCACACCTTAATTGAATTCTCTCGCAATATCCCTATTTTTATAACCTCAAGTTCGTCACTTTATCTTACGTGACTTCGCTGTTTTATCCATTTGTAGTAACTGACGGCTATGCTTGGCATCGCCATTTTTTTATTACTTCCCGGTTCAAAATTTGAATAGAAGTTTGGCTTAAACTAATTTCTGTATTCTTCAATTTATGTCTCACCTTCTTTGACACATTGTTATCTCCGGCAGCCTCAACAATTTCTTGGGAGTACAACGACGCAAGAAGACTTTACCACAGGTCTTGAGTCAATTAATTGGTATGCTACTCAATTTACCTATACAAATCTATGCAAGAAAAAGGGAAAGCATCAAAGACTACTGATCAGCTGTGGTCATAATCGAAGTATCTGTTCATAGAAGTCCAGTTATCAATGTAATCTTTTCTGTCGGCTTTAGTCAATTCCTGTTTTGAATCGAATACGAAGAATTTAATACTTTTGACCTAGTATATAAGGCAGCACAAATGCGCTCGTCTTGAGCTAAAGTGGCCCAGCATCAAATTTTGGTAGACATTTCTTGCTATGTCACAAATTCCAGATGATTTTTACGTAAACTTGGGAAATTCTGGTCTCAAGGTTTCCAAAATTATACTCGGTTGTATGGGTTTCGGCTCCAAGAAATGGGGAGAATGGGTTGTTGAGGATGAAGACCAGGTATTCGAAGTTTTGCAAGCAGCTTACAATTCTGGAATAAGAACTTGGGATACACTGGATGCTTACTCGGGTGGTATATCCGAAACCTTGATTGGCAAATTCATTAAGAAGTTCAATATCCCTAGAGAGAACTTAGTTATCATGACGAAAGGTTGGGGATTTGTTGCAGATGAAATGCAATGGGCTCAACCTTACAAGCTTCCATTTGTTAACAGGTGTGGCCTTTCAAGGAAACACATCCTTGATGCCGTTGAGCAGTCAGTCCAGCGTCTTGGAACTTACATCGACGTCTACCAGATTCATCGTAATGACGCAAGTACTCCACCTGAAGAAATTATGAGGGCATTGAATGATATAGTCGAGTCAGGCAAAGTTAGATATATTGGTGCTTCATCAATGAGAGCTTATGAATTCATCGAGTTGCAAAATGTTGCTGCGAAGAATGGCTGGCACAAGTTTATTTCAATGCAAAACTTTTATGCCCTGCTTTACAGAGAAGAGGAAAGAGAAATGATTCCATACTGTAAAAAAACGGGTGTTGGATTGATACCGTGGATACTTGGCTAGACCCAGATCTGAGATTCACTCGACCGCGAGAGGCCAGTCCGTTATTCCTATGAGAAAGCCACTATCTGAGCACATCCATAATTTGCAAATTATTGACAGAACCGAGGTGTTGGCTAAGAAATATGGCGTTTCAATGGCTGTCATTGGTACTGCGTGGGTTTTATCTAGAGGTGCCATGCCAATCGTTGGTATCAATAAGCTTGACAGAATTGATGACGCTATCAAAGCTGTCAGGTTCAAACTAAGTGAGGAAGATATCAATTATTTGGAGGAACCTTACAGGCCAACCGTGGTTATTGGTCATGTTTAGAACTTTGAGAAGGATCGAATTTATTGAAGTTGAATGGATCGTACATCGATCTTTTTTCAGGATAAGCTTGCCTGTAATGCAAGCTTAAAGTGCTAAAGGCATGGGTGATAAATCTCGGTGTTTGCGATGAAAGCTTTTTACAATAAAATCACTGCTTCGGTTTCACAATCAGCCAAGTCGTGTGCAATTTGCTTTGCGAACTGACCGCAAAAATTATGCACATCTGCAGCTAATCAACAAAACTTCGGTTTTTTTTTTTTTCAAGACTTTTTAATTAAGATTTCTTAAAATAGCGAGGTTCTTTTCAATGCTCTTAATATCTAGACAGTAGGCAATGTGAACGGTATAAAAGGGAAATCAAATGCTCTGTCTGTTTTCCTGATGTAGCTCAGTATCTGAATTGCACAATCACTTTTCACTATGACACAAATTCCAGACAACTTATACGCTAACTTAGGCAGCTCTGGCCTTAAAATTTCCAAAATCATTCTCGGTTGTATGAGTTTTGGTTCGAAGAAATTTGGGGGAGATTGGATTATTGAAGATGAAGACGAAGTCTTTGCAATCTTGCAAGCAGCATATGATGCTGGAATAAGAACTTGGGACACCCTGGATATTTACTCTGGTGGTGTTTCGGGGACTTTGATTGGAAAGTTTATCAAGAAGTTCAATATTCCAAGGGAAGACCTCGTCATCATGAGCAAAGGTTGGGGTTTTGTTGCTGAAACAATGCACTTTCCACAACCATATCAACCACCATTCATCAACAGAACTGGTCTTTCAAGAAAGTATATCTTTGATGCAGTTGAAAAATCAGTTGAGCGTCTTGGAACTTACATCGACGTTTATCAGATTCATCGTAATGATCCAACTACTCCACCGGAGGAAATTATGAGAGCATTGAATGATATAGTCGAGTCAGGCAAAGTTAGATATATTGGTGCTTCTTCAATGAGGGCTTATGAATTCATCGAGTTGCAAAATGTTGCTGAGAAGAATGGCTGGCACAAGTTTATTTCAATGCAAAATTTTTACAATCTGTTGTACAGAGAGGAGGAAAGAGAAATGATACCTTATTGCAAAAAGACAGGCGTTGGAATCGTCCCTTGGTCACCACTTGCCGGCGGGTATTTGGCCAGACCAAAGTCAGAGATGCACTCAACTGCAAGAGGCGATTCTTCTTTTAGAGTTGTTTTGCAGCCAATTATTGATCACACTCACAACTTGCAGATTATCGACAGAACCGAGGAAGTAGCTAAGAAACATAATGTCTCAATGGCTGTGGTTGCCACTGCGTGGGCTTTGGCTAAAGGTGCTATGCCAATTATTGGTATCACTAAAATTGACAGAATTGATGACGCTATCAAGGCTGTTACCTTCAAGTTAAGCGAAGAGGATATCAGTTATTTGGAGGAGCTTTACAAGCCAAACGTAATTGTCGGTCACGCTTAGATATTCAAAAGAAGAGAAACTTTTTTGCAATTGAAAGCTGTTTGAAGAAATTTGTTTAGTATATAATTTTGATCTATTCTTTTTTTTATGTCAAAAAGTAGGATATTACTTCTCATTCACCGAGCCTAGTATGTTTCAACGGCAGCTCGGAAGACGAGAACCTCTCTGTGTCTCCGGTCTGTTTCTTTCAGTTAAAAAATTTTGGAGCTGGCTCGTGCGACTTACAATACGATAAACGAAATGAGTTAATTTCAAGAAAAGCCTATATTTCTTAAACTATGTTGTAATAGGCTCCGTCAACATCAAAGATTGTTTGATAATTAAGCGCCATAGTGGTACTTTGCGCAACGCATATTACAGCCGTGCGCGAATATTTGGTTTTTTGGTCTTCGTTTTTGAAGAACTCCTCAGTAGTTTAGAATCTCAAAATGTCATTCTAGAACGATCTTCCCAGTGCTAATCATATATATGGAATTATGTGGGAGAGGGTCAATATCAATGGCCACAGCCATATCAGCTTCCATTTGTCAACAGATCGCGTCTTTCGAGGAAATACATTCTCGATGCAGTTGAAAAATCAGTTGAGCGTCTTGGAACTTACATCGACGTTTATCAGATTCACCGTAATGATCCAACTACTCCACCGGAATTATGAGGGCATTGAATGATGTAGTCGAGTCAGGCAAAGTTGGGTATATTGGTGCTTCATCAATGAGAGCGTACGAATTCATCGAGTTGCAAAATGTTGCTGAGAAGAATGACTGGCACAAGTTTATTTCAATGCAAAACTTCTACACCTTGTTGTACAGAGAAGAAGAAAAAGAATGATTCCTTACTGCAAAAAAACAGGTGTCGGTATCATCCCTTGGTCTCCAATTGCCGGCGGATTTTTGGCCAGACCAAGATCCAAGATTCTTTCCACTCAAAGAGGGAAGGATGATGTACTCTTGTACAAGCCATTTCTTGACAACACCGAAAACTTGAAAATTGTAGACAGGGTTGAAGAGTTGTCCAAGAAACATGGAGCTTCCATGGCTGTTATTGCAACTGCTCGGTTACTAACAAAAGGTGCAATGCCAATTATAGGAGCAAACAAGGTTGAGATAGTTGCTGACGCTATCAAATCTGTAACGTTTGAACTGAGTAATGAGGATGTCAAGTATTTGGAAGAGATGTATAAGGCAACGACAAATTTGGGTCACCTGTAATCTATTAGTATAGTGAATGATAAATCAAAAAGCAGAAGTCCAATAAGCAGAAAATACTTAGAATGTCAAATACTGACTGTAAACCTCTATATTGCCATTCGATAGATATGATTTTGATAAATAATTAACTGAGCTCCTCTTGGGTTTCAAAAAGAAAGCTTCGAAGTGAGCTTTTCGTTGGCCTTGTCAAGACCATAAACTAAAACCTGATCTGGAAACTGCAAAATGTTTTGTAGCATATGGTGACCTACCAAGATATCATGGAGTTAGGAGATAGCAAATAAAGTCAAATTTGAGTTCGTGTGAATTACGAGTATCTACATTTTGTCGTATTACTTTTTTTTCACCTAATTTTTAAATCTCTAACTCCTATCAATCTCCTTAATTCCGATCAGTAATCTTGATTCGAGCACAACCCTTTTTCATATAAAATCAGATACGTCAGCCCGGTATTCTCGAAAAGTGTCCCCCTCATCACATCACAACTAATCAAGAATGTCAGCAGGGTCAGAATTTCCAGAAAACTTTTACGTCAACTTGGGAGACTCAGGTCTCAAAGTTTCAAAAATCATACTTGGTTGTTTAGGGCTAGGTTCGAAGAGCATGGGGGAGTGGGTGTTGGAAGATGAAGCTGAGGTATTCAAACTTTTGAAGGCGGCTTACGATGCTGGAATAAGATCTTGGGATACTCTGGATGTGTACTCGGGTGGTGTTTCGGAGACTTTGATCGGCAAGTTCATTAAGGAATTTGATATTCCAAGAGAGGATCTTGTCATTATGTCAAAGTGTTATGGATATGTTTCAAGCACCGTCCAACATCTGCAGCCATACAAGCCTCCTTTCATTAACAGGTGTGGTCTTTCAAGAAAGTATATCTTTGATGCAGTTGAAAAGTCAGTTGAGCGTCTTGGAACTTACATCGACG
Organism: Nakazawaea pomicola; assembly: GCA_030567755.1. NCBI lineage: Eukaryota > Fungi > Ascomycota > Pichiomycetes > Alaninales > Pachysolenaceae > Nakazawaea > Nakazawaea pomicola. The sequence continues at coordinate 197,552 of JAJLSS010000016.1, read as the reverse complement.
TTTATCAGATTCATCGTAATGATCCAACTACTCCACCGGAGGAAATTATGAGGGCATTGAATGATATAGTCGAGTCAGGCAAAGTTAGATATATTGGTGCTTCTTCAATGAGGGCTTATGAATTCATCGAGTTGCAAAATGTTGCTGAGAAGAATGGCTGGCACAAGTTTATTTCAATGCAAAACCTTTATAACTTACTTTACAGAGAGGAGGAAAGAGAAATGATTCCTTATTGTAACAAGACAGGTGTTTCATTGATTCCATGGTCACCAAATGCTGCTGGATATTTGGCTAGGCCAAGATCTGAGATGTACTCCACTTCAAGAGGAAAGTCAGCTGTTCCAATGAGAAAGAAAATTGCAGAGAATACTCACAATTTAACAATTATCGATAGAGTTGAAGAGTTGGCCGCTAAGCACGGTGTAGCAATGCCTGTTATCTCCACCGCTTGGGTTTTGTCAAAGGGCGCAATGCCGATTGTTGGGATCAATAAGATTGAAAGGATCAAAAACGCTATTGAAGCAGTATCCTTCACTCTTAGTGAGAAAGAGCTTAAGTACTTAGAGGAGGTTTACAAGCCAAATGGAATCATCGGCCACGCCTAGTTTGATGTATATATGAACATTGAATAACAATAAATAGTTTTGTGAAACAACTTCAGTAATACCTTGCTGTTTACTATGTCTGACGGGTGTTGGTATTATTTCTTGGTTTCCAATTGCTGGTGGTTACCCACCGAGACCAAATTCCGAGATTTTTTCATCAGATAGAGGTGAGCTGTTTTCAAAAACTTACAAACCTATCCCAGAGAACATGGAGATATCAGTAATTATAGGCAGAGGAGATGTATTTTCCAAGAAATACGAGGTCTCAATGACTGTGGTTGCAATTGCATGGCTGATCGCAAAACGTGCTATTACCACTATTGGAATCAATACATTAAAGAGAGTTGAAGACTCTATCAAAGATTCCTCTTTCTATTTCAAAGTACGTAACTCACTTGGAGTTAAGTTACTAAATAACGCGCTTTTTCGTCACACATAGATAGCGCCTGAAGGAAGTGGTTAAACAGGTAACATCATGATATTAAATTTCTGCGATTATTGGCGTGTGGCGTTTTGTGAGACTGAAAGTAAAAAGTTTGAGTGTCCTTAGAGCCTTAGTTGAAAGTAATTACTTTTCTTAATTCGGGGGTTTGGGATGACTATTACCCAAAGCTCAACCAATCTCGGAGTTTTTTCTTGATTTTGGCGATAATTTGTGCTGATTGTCGTTTTTGAGGTTCGGTGAGCATTTTAATAACAAAAAATGATTAGCAAAAAATGATCAAATTGATTAAATACTAGTTGTTCTTGGCACGAACGGAGATTACCAACCTTCCAGTAGTTGTTGAATAAAAAGCTAGAATAAGACATGGCCAAAATAATGAAAGGCTTGGACTTAAAATTTATATAGATAGTCTGCAAAAACTAGTGTGGAGATTTTTCTTTTGAAAACGGTTCCTCTACTGCTCTCCTACAGGACTTTTCACGACTGAGAATGAAAGAGTGACATGAAGGACAGATATCACTTTTGTTGCATGTACGGCTCCATTATATTTCTCGAGCATTAGTGGGGTTTTGAAAGACAACAAAATAGAGCCAAGTTTCCACTCTATGCTCTGTGTCTCTAGATTGGATATATATGGAATAGATTGATTTAGAAGAAACACAATCTGGTATTAACTCAGTTTGGAGTAAAAAGACTAGCTCGTCTTCGGACTTGGGCCTATAGAATGAAATGTTTTTTCCGACTCTTCTTGTTCTATCTAGGTTTATATAGGTGGAAGACCTGAAAACGTTGACCTTGTAATAGAAACTTCAAATATCGAAAAAAAATGTCTAACTTCAATTAATAAAAATGCGGAGGAACAAGCTCATTGAAATAGCATAAGGAGGGGAACCTCTCTTATTACATGTGTTGGGTTGTAATTGAAGTTGTCTCATTTACAAAGTCGACTTAACTGTAAAAAAGCAAAACGACGATTGTGAGGGCTAAGAAAGTCATCAGAGATAACGATTAACTAATATTTACATTTCCAACTCATGAAAAATTATGCGCCACGTTGTTGATTTGACAAAGTGAGCCATGCACCATGAAGCTTCGATCTCTCTTCAAAGCCATCCCCTCTAGTCATAAACTCTGGATTTTGCCCAAGAAAGGTTGCTAAGCCCCCTGAAAAATCTTCTATCTGAGGCTTAACGTGAAAGACCCATTCCATGTGAGGCAAAATTCTATTCGTCTGTCAAAGTCTCAGTGGCATTCGTATTTTTGTGCAAAAAAAAACCAAAAAATAAAAGAAAGAAAAGCGCGAAGATGCCCCACCCCAGACTTAGTACCTGCATTTCGCATGCCAAAATCTTAATATTTGCCCCTTCCCCTCGAGAAAAAGGATATTATATCCGATTAAACACTCATAAATAGCACAAAAATTGAAAAAGAGAAACAGACGTCACATCGCGTCCAATCAATAGAAGTAATTTAGGAGACACGAACACTACTGGTTATGCAGCAGAGAACGTGATTTTATTTGACCAACTTTAAATCTCAAGAGCAAATCAGTGGTGCACCTGTTTCTACTACAGTTCAATTGCGGCACCTTCTTTTATGTGCCATACTTCAATTATAGATGAAACTATCCTTTTTTAGGCCTATAAGATGAAACACCTATAAAATTTTTAGGAAATAGAAAAAAAATTGTAATGAAGAATTTAGAAGGAAACGCAAAAGGGAGCCGGCTCAACAGCGAAATGTTCTCTTGGTGTAACTAAAAAACAAAGGGAGAGATGCCCTTCGAAATCAGTCTCAGTTCAAATATTTTCCACTAGGGAAAAAATGTGATGCAAAAATGGTCAACTGATTCAATTTATTGGGAAGTTGGGAAGGCTGGAATGCTGGTCTCATTGGTATTGTAAGCCCATGAGCTGAATGTAATACAGTCAGAACCACCTGATGGTGATTCGGAGTAAATGACGTATTGACCATCACTGCTTGGACAAGTGACAAAAGTGTTTGACCCGTCGTATTGGAATGGGTTTCCAGTACCAGTCTTGGTGGTCAGACCAATTGAAAAACCAGTGGAGGCAGCACTCGAATCTGAGCTAACTGAAATAGCATTGTCCGTACCAACGCCCAAGTAAAGAGAGGATGAAGTTTTAGCTGAGCCATCTTCTTGGATGTTAAGTTCACCCAAGCCAGTGACAGTACCGTTTGAAATGTCTGGAATGACAACTTGGTTGTTAGCGTTGTAGCCCCAATAAGTGACGTGGACAATTGAACCTGACTTCAAGTTCTCGACGTAAAAGCCTTCTGATTCAGTGGCAGAGACGATTGATGAAGCAGCAGCTAATAAAGCGGCGATTGATAATTTGTTGAATTGCATTTTTTGAATGATTTGTTTCTGAAGTTTGTATGTTTGAAAGTGATATGAATATCTATTGATGATGATTGGAAAGAGAATTGGATAAATCACAGGAAACTCAGCTCAATTTATATGCAACTTGAACCAGACAGGTACACACAAACTCAGTTATAGCTCGAATTTAAAAATAGAACGGTAAGTGATATGTAAACAGATCTGCGCGATGAGTATTCTCCGGTTAAAACAGATGGTGGTATAAGCTTGCAGGAACCAAAAATAACACCTAGAGATTGGGATGGTGAACGTATGACCAGTAAAGGGGCAAAATAGGAGGAGAAACGTGATGTAAAAGTTACCGAAATGAATTTTGAGAAAGCAATCTTTCAACTTGAATTGAAGCTTCACGAGGAGGTGTGTCTTTAATTAAGCAAAATGTATTGCTAGTCATCCGGCCACATTCAAGGCTAGCACCTACACCACGTCAAGTGAACATGAATGTGGAAGCTTTTCAAAGGAGCAAAAGCTTTTGTTGTGCTCTTTGAGTTTCATCTGTTTTCTAAAAGAAAAGGTTAACAAGAATCTGTCCTTCACAAAACAAATTGAGAAAAGAAGGGAGCCCGTGCAATAAAAGAATTTTCCGGACTGCAGGTACATATTTCTTGAAAAGGATAAACTCCGGCCGGGCATCGGGAGTTACTGTATAAATTGACTTGCCAAATTGGCTAGAGAAACGTCATACGTCATTGAATGTTTTCATATTACTTCAGTTGAACAAAGTAAAAGTGACTGAGCGCCTTTCAAATATTCCCACACATTCCACATTCATGGGGGTCCGTCTTGAAAAACTCAATACAAGCACTATTGAATGATAAAAATAGATCCACGGTTCCTAGCAATAAAGATTGGCCAGTAAACCAAAGAAGTCATGAGGACTGATGATATAACGCGACGATCATTAGGGCAGCAGTTGATAATTTGTTGAGTTGCATTGTAATGCTTTGCTGTTTGTTTCGCCTGATTTGTTTATCTGTGACAATTATATCAAGTACTAAGAAATGAAGGCTTGAAAACTATTTCATTATTGCTTTTCACAAATTATATCTTAGGGACCTCTTAGGGTGAGATGCTATAAATTGTAATTGGATGATTTTAAATTTGGAAATTGAAGTGAAGCTGTAAGAAAAAATAATAGGGGCTTATTTGCTATTAACAAAACTCATCATGCATATTTTGAGTGTGTAGAATCACCCTATGGTTATATGCAAAAAAAAGGCTCTGCGCTTCTTCTACACCATGCTGTATAAGATCCGACATAATTTAAGCCCTCAAAATATAGGTATGCAAAACCGCATATGCTGTTCTGGAAAAATCAAGAACTGTTTCCATAGTACTCTACCTTAATATACTTTAATTTGCGCGCAACAGTTCGAGTCACTGTAAACAATCAACTCACTGGCCCGGCTATTCTCAGCGCTCTTAAAAATATTTCATTGGGAGTTTGAGGTGGCACTAATACTCCATTTCCGCCGAAATTTTTGCAGTCTTTCTTTTTAAAAAAAGCAAGAGAAAAACAGAGTCCTTATTGAAGGCAAAAAGTCAGTGTTTGGTGTATGCAGCTCACATGTCAAAATCTTATTTTTTGCCTCTTCTCCTCGAAGATAAAGGCATAGCTCGATTATATTATAAGATGCGGTAGGAAGACAGCTATTATATCAGGTAAAACAATCCTAATATTCACAAAAATTGAAAAGCGAGAACTTAAGTCACATCGCATCCCTTCAATGTAAGTAACATAAGGAGGAGACAGGACGTATACAACTTATTGGGTAGCAAAGAAAGTGGTTTCACTTGACAGATCTCGGATATGAAAACAAATCGAAGAAGCCCCTTCGATTGTTCCACTTCTTTAGCACTAGTTCAGTCACTTTATTTCACAAGCCAGATTTCGGTTACAGCTGAATTATTCTGATAGAGCTTAATGACTTAATCACCCCTAAATGTGTTGAAATCTAAAGAAAAATATGTAGGGAGGAAAGTAGAAGGAAACGCTAATAAAGGCCGACTAAACAGAGAATTCCTTAGTGCAGAATAAGGATGACGAAAGAACTAATTTACAGTCAATCTTGGTGTATTCATTAGAAGCTGCTTTAAACGAGCCATCTTCTTGGATGTTTAACTCACGCTAATGTTCGGTACCGGTTGAAACTTCTGTAAGGACAGCTTGGCTGTCAGTGTTGTAGCCCCAATAAGGAAAGTGGACAATTAAACTCGAACTCAAATCTATGGTCTTGAAACCTTCTGACTCAGTGACAGGGATGATTGATGCAGCAGCGGCGAAAGAAGCGGCTATTGATAATTTGCTGAATTGCATTTGCTGAATAGATTGCTTTCAATGTTTGTGTTTGAATGAGTTATGAATATATCCGATAATAATAAATCACGGACCTGGGCTAATAAGAGAAACCTTAGTTCAACCTATATGGTTTGGAAATTAGGCAGACTTAGAAAGGTTAATCAACAGGTCAAGCCCAAATATGAAACAGTAAGCGATATGCGAACAGATCTGCGGTAGTTTCCTGTTAAATAAGTCAGTGGTCCAAGCTGGAAGGAGCCAAAGATAACACAAGCAAAAGGAACTGCACACCAATCCCCAGTGCAGTACATACATGTGAAGGAGAAAAGTAGTTTGGAGTCTTTGTTAGTGGGTTTCGATCGAATTGTATTGAAACTTCACCGGGAAGCTGTATCTATCTATACTATCCGTATTGTTATCTAAATTATCAGTCACATATGAGAGTTCTATATAGATCACCCTCAACGAATTGAGGTAACACAGAGACTGCTCAAACAAGTGGGCACTTACAATTATCTTTCTCAGCTTTCTTCTTTCCTAAAAAAGATCCACCGTGGGATATCTCCTTCAAGTGAAAACAAACAAAAACAAGAAAGCTAATGATATAAAGAAGCTTTCAAACTGCAGGAGCATGCTGTGCTCCATGACAAGTATCATCTACCCGAGGTGGTCACTTGACCTCGATATCCGAGCCCGATCAGTTAAAATTGCATCATAAGTCAATAAACGCTTCAATGTGATTTGAGGTGGATCACGTAAAAATAGTTGCGAGGCTTCCAAAACATGCAATAGTAATCTCTATTGTCAATCTTGGCACAAACACTTTCGCATCTTTAAAATAGGTTCACAGTCTTCTACAACTAAGTTTGGGATGGTTTAGGAAGAGATCATAACATTTGGTGGTCTCAGAATATAGCTAAAAACCGAATCGATTAGTTCCCGAAGGCAATTTAGATTTGCGATACAAATAAGATGAGGGTGGATGCACGCTAAAGTTTTGAGTATTTCAAAATTTATCAAACAGGAAGCGACCGTGTTTTGCGGTGTTCCCATATTTAGTTTATGACAGAGAATGTTCTCTGGCTGCCCTACCCACTTTGCCGAATCACGGCTTTCGGGATGCTGTGAAGTACTTGACATTTACCAGGTACAAAGGCTCGCTAAAGTACAATTGTGAATTTGAGGTATATTCTCTGAGCAACACTTCTACAACCTGAATGTGAAATATGAATAGGCCTATTAATTTCAAAAATTATGAATACTCTCTCGAACGATAAGAAGACAAAGAAAAAAAGGTGGGAGACAAAAAGGAGCCGGCTCAAAGTATTAAGATGAAGTAAAAAGAAAAAAAAAGATCAGGCTTGATCAGTTGGATGCATTTAGAACCAGTATTGGGGCGAAATCAGGAACCGAAGCGAAACATTCACAATGCCCTAAGTAGCTTATTCAACAACTGGGAACTGTGGAACAGCAGTATCGTTCAAGCCATAAGCCCAAGCTCCAAATAAGATACACTCATCAGTGACCCAAGGTGGAATATCAGTGTAGAGAATATAATCGAAGTTAACATCAGGGCAAGTAAGAAATGTGTTTGTGCCACCAAATTCAAATGGATACTTGGTACCAATGGTTGTGGTAGCACCAATAGAGAATCCAGTAGCGGCCAAGGTTTGGTTGCTTGTAACACCGATACTGAAATCGTCGTTAATGGTGAAGTAGAGGTTGTCTTTGGTCTTGACAGTACCATCTTCTTGTACATTCAAACCATCAGTGAAATGAAGTGGGTCTGCAGTGAGGGAGGAGATGGTGACATGGTCATCAGCTCTATAGCCCCAGTAAGTGACGTGGACTTTTGAGAGAGATTTCAAGTCCTCAATGAAAAAGGTCTCTGATTCCTCAGCGGTGACTAACGATGATGCGGCGGCGAATAAGGCAGCGATTGATAATTTGTTGAAGTGCATTATAGTGGTTTTTGTTTGTTTAGTTTGTTTTTGGGTGTGTTTGATGATGTATAAAGTTAAAAGCAAATGTGTTCGATGGGTATTCACCCTCTTTTTATATGTTCTGTGGACTGGTGTAAGACGCTTTAAATTGTAATTGAAGAACCTCAAGCCTAAAAATAGAAATGTAATTGTATGTAAACAAGATTTGCGCGCGATGAGGTTTTCTTCTTTTTTGACCTTGAGCTTTTCTTGAAAGCAGGTACATTAACAAAATAATGCTTTTTTCCTTTCAATTCAGCTCTATTGTTGTTGTGCATAAACTTATTTGTAGGCATGATCAGTGTTTATTTACATTTTTGCATGATAACACTCTGATCTTTATCTATTTATACTTTACATGGAGTTACGATCTCAAAGAATTTCCCAGACCACAGAACTTCGAGGATTTTAAGGTTGCGAGAATTGGGGCCACTTTATGAGCGACTAAAAGAAAATGACCCTTGTCGATGAGAAGTCTTCAAATCACTTCTAATCCTTCAGCATCTATTCATTGCTACAACATTGCTCTAATACCCGAATGACCCGAGAACATAGCATGCTACCGCATCTACAAAGATAAACACTTTAAATATCAAGATTTTCAAGAGCATATCTCAGGCGTTTCCCTTCTTTAATTAAAAATATAACGTTATCGGCGCCTCCGTTTCAGAGAGTACCCCATTTTGAAAGTAGAAGTGTGTACAAGGACATGTGGCAAGATAATAACTCTAGGAAAGCAACAACTTATTCAGTGACCCCATGTATGAAAGAATCTATGGACAAAATATAAGGTAGGTGACAGCAAGATCACATATCTGAAAATTTGAACGTCATTGCGCATGAGTCGCTAGAGGCGGCTAAGTTTTTAATAGGACAAGCACATCGAAGAGAGCTACAGATTTATGTTCCTCCGTATACGCACCTATCAAAACACCGTCAGGAAATAGGGGCAAAAAAAGTAAATAGGCGTTCGCACCCCACTTCCTCCTTCATCTTTCAATCATAATGATCATGAATCTATATTTAGGTAAACATCTCGCGAGCCACTTCTCATCTTCGATGGGATGGTAATAACACCACAAGAATTGATGTTGTTTTTCAAACACAAAAAAGAAACGAGAATAATCATGCAATCTCTTCATTTGATAAATCTGTCCATATGTTGAAGCAATAAAGCGATGAGCTTCCAAACACTTTAATTGGTCTACGATTTTTAGCTTCATTCCATTGTTTCCCTTTCGAAAAAAAGGATTTGGCGGAGAATCGAAAACGCCAGGTCAGACAAAAGTTTTCGAGGTTTTTCACGGACCAGAGAATTTTCTGGCTCTTGTTTCTTGGGCATGATCGACATGACCCTCACAGTACTCCGCTTTATCCATATCAATAGTTCAGCCACGAGGATGGTGTTGAACTGGTGTCTAGGCGATGATTCATTTCAACTCAGACATCGCTACAGTTTGAATTCAATGCAATTTTTATTTCATTCAAATCTATATAATAAAGTCCTTACGATAAATGTGATATGTATTGAAAAGCATATGTGATATCATTGAACCCCAGCTCATTTTGCATCAAGACATCTTCATTTCCAGCCAATTCATCAGGGTGTATATGATTCCAGCTCGTCGCATCACCGTACAACATAGTTTTGTTCTTAGTCTGTTGCTTTCTTGTCAACAGGTCACATTTGGTACAGTTGAACGAGTCATGTGTGTCACACAACGTATTTTCTTTAAATTCAAACAATTTTCTCATTTCGTCCTTACTGAAAGTCCTTTCCACGTCCTCATTGTTATCAACAACACAAGATGACAACTGCAACTTTGCACTTTGTCTTTGGAAAATCTTTTCATCAATGGTACCGGTGGCTATGAACCTGTAGATGAAACAGTTTTTAGTTTGTCCATCCCTCCAAACTCTGGCCAATGCTTGTTGATCAGAAGCCGGATTCCAATCTGGATCTAAAAGAATTAACCTATTACCACCAATCAAGTTGATACCACATCCACCTGCCTTGGACGATAACAAAAATATGAACTCAGATCCTTGTGGGTCATTGAACTTGTCGACCAACTTTTGTCTTTTATTGATGTTCATTGTACCATCCAATCTCAATGACCCAAATCTATTGAAGCGGCATAGCTTCTCCACTAAATCTAAAGTCTGTGTGTAATTTGAAATAATCACAATTTTGTCATCGGTTTCGTTGTGCAACTTATGTAAAAATCTCTCCAAGATCTTGAATTTACCACTGAACCACGTTTGAATCTCTCTATTTCTGCCACCACTACCACAGCTCAAATCATAGTCATCTGGTATGAAATTTTCACTACCTTCAATCAGTGATGGTAACTCCAATAAATTTGGATGGTTCACCAATTTCTTTAACATTGTGATAGCTCTCAATGGTTGTGACCCTACACCCTTCAATAATTTCTTGATTTCTGGTGAGGTGATTACGTGTTTGTATAAATCCAACTGAAAATCTGACAACTTGGTGAAGACAACGTATTCATATTTGACAGGCAAGTACTTAGACAAGATGTCATTGGTTCTTCTAATGATGAAGTTAGACACAAATGCCACCAATTCTTGTAATTTTTGATCACCTTTGGCACGTTCCGAATCTGTTGCTGTGAAATCTCTGCCTCTTAATATGTCAAGCTCATAGTTCTTACGGAACTCCAGTCTCGTCCCTAACAAACCTGGATTGGCAAAACTCAACAAAGAGAAATACTCGGTCAAATCATTTTGAATTGGTGTACCACTTAAAATAACTCTTCTTGGGCAGTTCAACGCATTCAACAGTGTAAAAGTCAAAGAATCTCCGTTCTTTAAACGATGACCTTCATCGGCCAAAAGCAATCCAATTTCGCAGTTTTTCAACTTGTCCACGTTTCTTCTCAAAGTCTCATAACTTATAACTAGCACAGGTCTCACGATGTTTCTCCCAGTCAGCAAAGCCCATTGTTGTATTGCTAGTCCAACAGCATCAGATTTCACAGATTTACCGTCAATGGCTAACGGTGTCAATTTTCCCTTTCCTAACCACTTGTCGAACTCATTAGCCCAATTTCTCACTAAAGATGATGGGCATACCACAATGGCTTTCTCAATAGTCTTGGTTCCTCGTGGACTTTGCTTGAGCAAAGTCCACATTAACGCGATACATTGCAACGTCTTACCAAGACCCATTTCATCTGCCATTATACAACCTTTCAGTCTTGGATCGACCAATCCAGCAGTACATCTGTACAAAAATTTGACACCAGATATTTGATGTGGCCTCAAAATTTTCAGCAATTTTGGATCAATGACCACGGGAACATTGGGAAACTCTGTTTCTTTGTTGCTGCCTGTTTTACTTATCCCTAGGATATCCGACAATGATTTGTGGTAGTTACATAAGATCGCCGTTCTGTCACCGATCTTAATAACAGAGTTCAACTCTCTCAGCTTTTGCTTTTCCTCTTCCTCCAGTAACGCTAATTTTTTCAGCTCTTCTAGCTCTTTTATTCTTTCAATATCTTCTGGGATTATATCAACCGTTGGATCATACAATACAATAGCGTACTCTCCCATTGGGTCATGTAACGGTTTTGGAGTCAAAACTGGTTTTCTTCTCATTCCCAACACGGGAGGTGGGTTAGCATTTTCCAAGCTAAACTTGTTTTCCTCTGTGGTTTTGATGGGCACGGTGAACCTCTTGACCAATTTGTCATTTTCTCTACTGACTGAACTCACATAGTCTCTTGAGAACAAACTGCCTTTCCTTTTGTTTGTCAATATCACTTCTCCATTAGCATCGACTTGGTAATCATTTACCACATTCGAGTCTAGCTCCATCAAAGCATAAGACTGTGGGCCCCTGACTCTGACTGCTCTCATGGTTTTACCGTGTACATTGGTGGTGGATCTTTTCGTGATGGGTATTCTGAAAGGCTTGGATAGAATAGATGTAGGATCTGTAATAGCACGGGGCCTCTTGGAAGCGTGCAACCCGGCACCAGTTCCCAAGTCACTATAAGGACGGTCTGGTAATCTTCTTCCCATTAGTGTTTGTGGTATAAAGGTTGTAGTAGTAGTAAATAGTACTTGCTCTTCTTTTTAATACAGACGCCACTTACAAAGAGAAAAAAAATATACCAAAACATAAACAAAGATCTCAAAAGGGAACAAAATTACGTGTTCCGTACACGACTATATCTTGATCTTCTTTATCGCTCGTGCGAAAGACGGACAATAATCAGATAGTGAGCAGATTTTGCTAAGTACTACACACACATCGCTCTAATGATAGGCAGGAGTGGGAGCTGTACAAAAATTGTCCACACAATAGCTCGATCAATATCGAATCTCCCACCTTATATCCACTTTTTCTCCATCCTTGCTCATCTTCTGAACAATTCCTGTAGACCGCTTTAAAAAAAAAACACACTCTCCGCAAAAAACCATGATGATAGGAAGAAAAAATAGCCTATTGGCGATTTTGAATATATAATCGACTAAAAACCTGATTTGAAGGAGTCCAACTCATGTATCACGATACACATATCACTATCAGATGTCAGTACCAAGTGTAGATCAAATCACAGTTGACCCCTCCCTTCCAGCTAATCCCATCGTTGTAGTTGGTGGTGGACTTAGTGGATTATCTGCAGTTCATCAGATCATCATCAATGGAGGTAATGCAGTGTTGATAGATAAGCAAAAGTTCATTGGAGGAAACTCAACGAAGGCCACTTCTGGGATCAATGGTGCATATACCACAACACAGCAGAAATTGGAAATCCAGGACTCGCTCGAAAGTTTCAAACAGGATACTATCAACTCAGCTAAAAAATTGGCAAACGAGAAATTGATCGATGTCTTAGTCAACAACTCATCACCGGCAATTGATTGGTTGATCAATGTGTTCGGTTTGGACTTGACCGTTGTCAGTAGATTAGGTGGCCACTCTAACCCCAGAACTCATAGAGGACATGATAAGAAGTTTCCTGGTATGGCAATAACGTATGCATTAATGGAAAAATTCGATGAATTATGCCAGCAATCTCCAAATAAGTACAAATTATTACTCAACTCCAAAGTTGTTGATTTGATCAAAGATGGCGGTGATAAAGTTGTTGGATGCGTCTATCACAACACACAGACGAATGAGTATAACAAGCTGATCTCACCTGTAATCATGGCCACTGGTGGGTACGCTGCTGATTTCGAATCTGCAGACTCGTTGATCAAGAAATACAGGCCTGATATAATGGACTTGCCATCTTCTAATGGTACACATGCAACTGGAGATGGTCAAAAGTTGATCATTGGCAAAGGTGGTATTGGGGTTGATATGGATAAAATTCAAGTACATCCAACTGGGTTATTACCTTTTGAGCAGAAAGTGTTGAAAAATGACAAGTACCTATTTTTAGGCGCAGAACTGTTAAGGGGTGAAGGAGGCATTATGTTCAATAGCAAAGGAGAAAGATTTTGTGACGAGTTGGGTACGAGAGACTACGTTAGTGGTAAAATGGTGGAAACCATTAAGAAGACCGGCTCTTCCAAGATTTTGTTGGTTATGAACTCCAAATCAGAAAAGCAGTTGCAATTTCATTTGAAGCATTACATTCAAAGAGGATTGATGAAAAAAATAACCACAACTCAGTTGGTTAAGGAATTTGGATGCAAAGAGGAATTCCTTCTGGGCCAATTCAAAAAATACAACCGCGGTGCACAGTTGAAGAAAGACGCATTTGGCAAAAAATTCTTCCCAACTGCTCCATTCCCATTCCGCAAGGAGAATGGTGATGATGAATATTTTTACGTTTCATACATTACAAGAATTGTGCATTTCACAATGGGTGGTGTCAAAATTGATGAGCATACGCAGGTTTTGTCCCAAGAAAACGATCCGATTGAAGGCTTGTATGCCACCGGAGAATTGGCAGGTGGTGTCCACGGAGAAAACAGATTAGGTGGTTCTTCATTGTTGCTGTGCGTTGTATTTGGAAGAGTTGCTGGCGACCAGGCAAGTAATTACTTGTTCGGTAAATTGGCCAACAGACAGGTGAAGACTGAGAATCCAGCGGTTGATAGATTGAACCAGATCAGTTTGCACCTAGACCCAGCAACACCAGGCAGAGTAGTGGTTGAATGGGAAAAATCTTCCTCACAATCAGGGCCAGATGGAGCAAAACTCGAGGGCCCCGTGAAATCACAACAGCCAGAACTTCAGCAAGTGCCACTGAACAAGAAGAAAGAATCCACAAAGAAGAAAGAAGATGTAAACAAACCATTCTCGATTCCTACCAAAGAATTCACCGCTCAGGAAATCGCTAAGCATAACAGTGCAAAGGACTGTTGGGTAATAGTGAAAGATATTGTGTTGGATGCTACCAACTTCCTTTCAAGTCACCCTGGTGGAGAACAATCAATCATCAATTTTGCCGGTAAAGATGCCACTGAAGTATTTGAAATGTTGCACGATGACAAAGTTATTCCAAAATACGCCGCATATACCGTGTTGGGTAGGTTGAAAGGCACTGACCCAAAGTTGGATATTTAACTGTATATGACTTATATTTATTTGACCAGAACAATCTTCTGTAATCGATAGCTATCTTGCAAAAAAATTACCAAGAGGAGGGAAGACGCACAGTGAGAAAAAAAAATCATCAACACATAGTTAGCAGAATTGCAACATCAATACAACGGCTGATAAAACACTTAATTCGATAATGGCCGGAGCATCACAGAAGAAACAAGCTGTTTCAAATACACAGACTTTAAAGGAGATACACTCATTGTCTCTGATCATCAACAGTTTAGCCTTATTATTTATTTTCGTTTTCAAACGTCCTCAATCGATCAAACCATACATCATCTTTACAATCCCCTTGATCATCTGTGAATATATAGTTGAAAAATCAGGAAGGCCTAAACATGACCAAATGGGAAGATTGGTCAGTTCGGGAGATGATTTGAAACAGACTGGGTTGACCGAGTATTTATTCGATGTCATTTACTTCACTTTCATCTGTGATTTGTTAATGATAGTAATCGGATCAAATAAGGTTTGGTACTTATACTCAATTGTATGTATTAATTATTGAAAAATAAGTACAGGATCCATTACTAACTCGATTGAAATTATAGATTCCATTATTTGCTGGGTACAAGTTGATTGGATTGTTGCAAATGGGTAGGCAAATGTTTGGAGGTGGTAAGAAGCAGCCTTCTGAAAAATCACAAAAACCGGGTGAGACAGCTAAAGAGGAGAAAAGTAAGAGGCAGACCAAATTAGAGGCAAGGAACAAGAAACAACAAGTGAGGTATAGATAAGGGAACAGATGTCATCTGGTGTAGGCTGGGTCGACCGACAGGGTCATGATGGTGATCATGGCTCATATTCGGCGCATGTAGAGAATCGACTTCCTAATACAGTAATTACACATATCCGGGTAACCCTTTTGTTTATAGTAATATAGTAATAATGAACACGAAGTAGATTTATTCTTTTTTTTCGTGCAAAAACGAAAGGAAAATTTGGAAAAACAATTTTTCGTCTTTTCAATTTTGATTTTGTTATTTGAATTCTACTCTTTTATTCTTATCTCTTTATAATCACTACTATAGATTTAGTATCTTTATTATATTTATATATTAAAAACAACTTACAAAATGGATGGCGGTATGTTCATAATACTCATAATGTCTATCTCAATTGGTAGAATTTAAGACTGATTGATTGATTGGAGATGGACCAGTATACTATTGTACTGAAGTGAAAGAAATCTCGAGATTGATCTGCTTTTTTTTTTTTTTTTTTTTGCAAGAAGGATTCGAAGATCCAGACAAAGCATTACATTACAGTTGGGCGTGGATATCACATCTACCGCTTCTCAATTGATTGACTCTAAGTGAAATTGTCCATAAATTGGATGCGTTGTCATTTTAGTACCAAATGGAGAGCGTATACGAGAAGAACATTTGAAACAAAAACAAAGCACAACGCAGGAAAAAAATGGAAGATCTAACTTTAGAATGCACGCGGGATATATTGCTTATTAGTCCCCTTCAATTGGCCATCAATCAATTCAATCGATGAGATACATCAATACAACAATCATACTAACAAGATGATTTTCGGATCGATATAGAAGACGTTGCTGCTGTGAGTACCTTTACAATTCCTTGTTAAACACCCACAAGTTTTTCTTCGAGCCGGCTTTAATTTTTCTTTGTTTGTGTCCAAGGAAAAAAGAGAGACGTGTTGAGAAAAAAAGAGGCTGTCCTTTTGATTTTCATGCTTTTTTTGCCGCTTCGAGAGAACTTTAATAGTCGCGCACACGACTATATTATAATAAGAAATACGAAATACTAACATTTAACTATCAACAGTTAGTTATTGATAACGGTTCAGGTATGTGTAAAGCCGGTTTTGCCGGTGATGACGCTCCAAGAGCTGTTTTCCCTTCAATTGTCGGTAGACCAAGACACCAAGGTATCATGGTTGGTATGGGTCAAAAAGATTCATACGTTGGAGATGAAGCTCAATCAAAGAGAGGTATCTTAACTTTACGTTACCCAATTGAACACGGTATTGTCACCAACTGGGATGATATGGAAAAAATCTGGCACCACACTTTCTACAACGAATTAAGAGTTGCCCCAGAAGAACACCCAGTTTTGTTAACCGAAGCTCCAATGAACCCTAAGTCAAACAGAGAAAAGATGACTCAAATATTGTTCGAAACTTTCAACGTTCCAGCTTTCTACGTTTCTATCCAAGCTGTTTTGTCTTTATACTCATCCGGTAGAACTACTGGTATCGTTTTGGATTCAGGTGATGGTGTTACCCACGTTGTACCAATTTACGCTGGTTTCTCATTACCACATGCTATCTTAAGAATTGATTTGGCTGGTAGAGATTTGACTGACCATTTGATGAAGATCTTATCAGAACGTGGTTACACCTTCTCCACCACTGCTGAAAGAGAAATTGTCCGTGACATTAAGGAAAAATTATGTTACGTTGCCTTGGACTTTGACCAAGAATTACAAACTTCATCTCAATCATCAGCTATTGAAAAATCATACGAATTACCAGATGGTCAAGTTATCACCATTGGTAATGAAAGATTCAGAGCTCCAGAGGCCTTATTCCACCCAGCTGCCTTAGGTTTGGAAGCTGTTGGTATTGATCAAACCACTTACAACTCCATCATCAAGTGTGATGTTGATGTTAGAAAGGAATTATACGGTAACATTGTTATGTCTGGTGGTTCTACCATGTTCCCAGGTATTGCTGAAAGAATGCAAAAGGAAATTACCGCTTTGGCTCCATCTTCAATGAAGGTTAAGATTATTGCTCCACCAGAAAGAAAATACTCTGTTTGGATTGGTGGTTCTATCTTGGCTTCATTGTCAACTTTCCAACAGATGTGGATCTCAAAACAAGAATACGACGAAAGTGGTCCATCAATTGTTCACCACAAATGTTTCTAAGTTAATAATAATATTAATTAGATACTGTTATCTCTTATTCTTTTTATATAGGCTAAAATGACGGCTTTTACTTTGTTTTATTCTTCTTTGTATACGTATATGTATATGGCGTGTGTTTGTACCGACATCTCTATCGATGGAATATATATGTGCTTGTATGAAATTTCCTACAATTGATTGTAATCGTGTTAAAAAGTATGTATAATTATTCAGAAAATGAAATCAATTAGAGCAAATGGAAGACTGAACAAAACAAAACAAAACATGGAAAAAAACAAATTGTAAGCAGCACGCTTATAACATGTATATGTATATGTATATATATAGAATGAAAGAGATATGGAGAAACCAAAGGAAGTAAAAGACATGTATGTGAGACAAGACGGGACAAATTATTCAATCTCTTTGGGTCTTCTTCTCCTTCATCGAAAAAAAAAACACACATACACAGACAAATTAGAGATAACACCTGGGATTAATTCATTTCTTTTAACAACAACCATTGCTTTGACCATTATTAATAGCTTGACCTCTCAAATTGACCCCTGTCTTTTGTCCATTTGCCCCACCTTGAGCACCACCATTACCCAGATTGTTATTACTGCTCATTTGTGCTTTAATCTGTCTTGCCATTGTGAAAAACAGCTGTTCGACATTAGTTGAATTCAATGCAGAAGTCTCCAAGAATGGCACGTCTAATGAATCGGCAAATTCCTTCAGAATCGAATACTCGACAACCTTCTTATCGATTAAATCTGATTTGTTACCAACTAACAATTTCATCACCCCACCAGTGGCGTAACGGTCAATCTCTTGTAACCATTGCTTAACATTGTTGAAAGATTCTTGTTCAGTGACATCGTAAACAATGATGATACCATGGGCGCCTCTGTAATAACTCGAGGTGATGGTTCTAAAACGCTCTTGACCAGCGGTATCCCAAATTTGTAATTTGATAGTCTTGCCATCCAATTCTATCGTTCTGATCTTAAAATCGACACCAATCGTAGAGATGTAATCTGGTGTATAGGTGTCATCTGCAAAACGTAACAAAAGACATGATTTACCAACACCTGAATCACCGATAAGTAATAATTTGAAAAGATAATCGTATTCACTGTTCATCTTGTTGTCGTTGCTCTTTTGTGGTTTATGGGTCTTTCTTTGCTTGACTTAAATGAGCTTTATTTTTTATTTTTTTTGCTCTTGTATGTGTCGTGTGTACTAAAAGAAGAGAGATTGCAATAGATTGATATCCAATTGGTCGTCTGAGTTAATGGCAAACTATTCAATTCTGGAAAACGACTATAGTTATGATGGATACAAATATCAATGAAATCGTATTGATTGATGTGTATAGCGTGATAGCTGTTTAACTTACTTGAATTACACACAGCACATCCTTCTCCTTTTTTTGTTTCTACTTTTTTTGGGATCTTTTCTTTTGGACAGCACAGTTTTGATACATCTGGATATATTACACGACTATTTGTCTCTGATAGAATAGGAGCACGACGACTATGCTAATAAGTAACTGCTCGCAGGATACCAGAGTTTAAAGAAACCCATGAACCATTCTTCAAGCAATACAGCTCAATAGGAACTTTACAAATAACAAGATTTAAAAACCACATAATTTTCCTATATATGAAAAGTAAACCAAAGAATATTCACCATACTAACGTGGTGATTTTAGAGAAATGAACTATAAAACAAACATTAAAAAATAATCAATGACTTTACACTGATTAATCAACTTCTTCGACTGTAGGGCCACTTTCATCACCACCGCCTGGGGCAGCACCACCTGGGGCACCTGGAAAACCACCAGGAGCACCACCTTCAGCACCTGGAGGAGCACCACCAGCACCGTAAAACTTCATCATGATTGGTTTTGAGACATCTTCCAATTCCTTTTGCTTCTCTTTGTATTCTTCTGTAGAGGCCAGCTGTGATTCGTCTAACCAAGCAATTGTCTCGTTGATAGCCTTCTCCAAGGTTTCTTTATCACTGGCATCAACTTTTTCGGTGAATCCTGATTCAGAGAGAGTGTTTTTCAAAGAATAAGCATAAGATTCCAAACCATTCTTGGACCCAATTCTTTCGCTCTCTTTTTCATCCTCTTCTTTATACTTCTCAGCCTCTGAAACCATCCTTTCGATATCCTCCTTGGATAATCTACCTTTATCATTGGTAATGGTAATCTTATTGGTCTTACCAGTACCCTTCTCCAAGGCAGAAACATTCAAGATACCATTGGCATCCATATCAAAAGTAACTTCAACTTGTGGAACGCCTCTTGGTGCAGGTGGAATGCCTGATAATTCAAACTTACCCAACAAGTTATTATCCTTAGTTCTGGCTCTTTCACCTTCAAAGACTTGAATCAAAACACCTGGTTGATTATCAGCATATGTTGAAAATACTTCAGATTTCTTTGCGGGAATCGTGGAATTTCTTGGAATCAACTTGGTCATGACACCACCTGCGGTTTCAATACCCAACGATAATGGAGCAACATCTAACAATAACAAATCTTGAGTCTTAGATGAAGTGTCACCAGTCAAAATAGCAGCTTGGACAGCAGCACCATAGGCAACAGCTTCATCTGGATTGATAGATCTGTTTGGTTCTTTACCGTTGAAGAAATCTGAAACCAATTTTTGAATCTTTGGGATTCTGGTAGAACCACCAACAAGCACAATTTCATCAATTTGAGATTTGTCTAATTTAGCATCTTTCAAAACTTTTTCAACTGGTTCAATTGTTGTTCTGAATAAATCAGCACACAATTCTTCAAATCTAGCTCTTGTAATTGAAGTGTAGAAATCAATACCTTCATATAACGAATCAATCTCCACTGATGTCTGAGCTGATGATGATAAAGTTCTCTTGGCACGCTCACAAGCAGTTCTCAATCTTCTCAATGATCTTTGATTCGAAGACAAGTCCTTCTTATGTTTACGCTTAAACTCTTGGACGAAATGGTTGACCAATCTGTTATCGAAATCTTCACCACCTAAATGAGTATCACCAGCAGTGGCTTTAACTTCAAATATACCTTCGTCGATTGATAAAAGTGATACATCAAAAGTACCACCACCCAAATCGAAAATCAATACATTGTGATCACCTTTTCCAGAATCTTTCTTGTCCAAACCATATGCAATAGCAGCAGCTGTTGGTTCATTGATGATTCTCAACACGTTTAAACCAGCAATTAAACCAGCGTCTTTAGTCGCTTGTCTTTGTGAATCGTTGAAATATGCAGGAACTGTGACAACTGCATCCTTGATGCTACCTCCAAGATAAGTCTCCGCAACTTCTCTCATCTTGACCAACACCATTGATGAAACTTCTTCAGGTGTAAACACTTTAGTTTCACCTTTGAATTCAACTTCGATATGTGGTTTACCACCTTTGTTGATCACTTTGAAAGGGAAATGCTTTGCATCATTGATAACTTCTGGATCATCAAACTTTCTACCAATCAAACGCTTAGCATCAAAAACTGTGTTTGCAGGGTTCATTGCAGCTTGATTCTTTGCAGAATCACCAATTAATCTTTCTGTGTCTGTGAATGCAACGAATGAAGGGGTAGTTCTATTACCTTGGTCATTGGCAATAATTTCAACTCTGTCATTTGTGAAATGGGCAACACAAGAATATGTTGTTCCTAAATCAATACCGATTGCTTTTGACATTATGTATAATTTATTGTTATCTTATTGTATTAATATGTAGGGTACGATATGTGAAGATGTGAAATGGATGAAACGAGTCAGTTATATATGAATATAGAGACAGAACACAGAACATTCTATTATATTCTACAACATTCCACCATGTTCCACCTCCATAGTAATTATCTTGCTCCTCTCCCTTTTACAAATTAAATAAAAGCCCGATGGAACAAAATGGAACTTTTTCTCGCTCTCTTTAAAAAACAAAAAAACAGCCGCCGCTGTGGAACAAAATAGAAAATGTATATATATCTATATATATGTTATATACGGATGGGATTGGTAATTATGGACACTACTTCCTAAAGATGTTATCTCCGTTTATAATCATCAATCTTTTACACGACGGAGTCTTCTACAATCAACATGGGGCCATATGAAAACTAAAGTGAACTGATTTAGATATCACAAGTAGATAATAGAGATCTTGTCTAAGAATTTCAGTGTCACCGACAGTTAAATACTGAGTGATTCTGTCTCACTTTAACCAAACTCACTTCAGTACGCATCAATTAGCAGAACGAGGAAAACCCAAAAAAAAATTTATCAGTTGAACGGAACAGTGGAGAAAATATATGGATTGAACAATTACATCGAATATACAACACAATCAAGTACAATACACAGATAGACTCATCACATACAATGGCCGAAGAAGAGATCGCACATAGATCAACAATACAAAACTTGAAACCGCTTGCCAAGACACCACAATTTTTCTGGTTCTTAAGCCATTTCTTTGCCATAATATTTGCCTTTTTATACTCCACATTATCCTTCTTCACAAGGGCTACTAATTTGTACAATTGGTCTTTGAATGCGATTATCATCACGTATCTCATCGTGTTGAGACAATCATATGCAAAGAGGTCGTTGATCAGTTCTATTTCAAATTATCATTCTTTGCTCAGAGATGATAATATTCAATACCTTCTTTTACTGCTCGTTTTCAGATTCAGCTCTTCATTTCCAGGTCCTGTCTCAAGTGGTTTATATCCGTTCATCATATTTGCAGTCTTCCACTCATTAACTTATATCAAATCATTCATCTTGCCAAACTTAGAGTTCATCAATAATGATACAAAGAAGCTGTATATCGGATTGATTAATAATTTTGTGGTTCAAAACAATGAAAGGTCATTGTTCATATCATCATCATTTGAAGTCTACCTCTTGGTACCTGTTATTTTCAGCTTGTTGAAGTTGGTCTTGTTATTTGGTTGGTTGAGAACAAACCCAATACGTACTTTCAAGATCTTGGTTGTCAATATGTCCATTATAATATTTGTCAAATTACGTTATAATCAGTCCAAGCATATGAAACAGATTGTCACCAATTATGATTTACAAATCAACCAAATAATTTACGGATCCCCATATGTACCACAACAATTTCAACAACTGTACCAGATTGTCAGACAGTTGGTCATTACATATATAGGTCCTATCAGGATACCACAACCTGCCAACATTAGAAAGAACTGATTTGACCAGTTCAACTTGGAGTTTCACCTCTGATTCAGCTTCACACATCCTCTATCTCACACATCTATTCTATATAGCTTTTACTTTATATACACTCACCCAAATAATACTGTAATTTTACAACTTAGCTAACGTATGGAATCATTGATACTAAACTTTCCACCCTTAAAATGGAGAACCATCAAGAAAAAAAAACACTTAAAAAAAACATAATACCAAACGCGTTGAACATATACGAAGAGTATCCAGTACACAAGCGACAATGACTGATTTATCCCCAGAGGCCTGGACTTGCTCATCCAATGAGGTATTGCGCTTATCCATAGTGGAACCAGAGGGATCCAAGTCGTTCAAACCTATATTCACATATCCAATTTTCGGTGACTCCGAAACTATATTCGGTTACAAAAATTTGCAAATCAACTTATCATTTCACTGTTCTTCGTTATTACCCTTATTATCAGTGTCTTATGACTCAGTATTACCAAAGATTGAGCTAGAGAACCCAGAGACCAAGCTCTTGGAATATCTACCACTGGAAACGGTAGTTACGGACGAATTGAAATGGGTCCAACAAGTCGAGGATGAAAAATTTCAAATCCCAGGTGAGGTCATACAAAGTTACAAGCTCAAGAACTCTGATGATGACCAATACAGTATTTACAAAACCACGTTGGCAGATACGGAAGCATTGAAATTACACCTTCGTTTACAAATCTTTGTCCTTCTATTCATAGAAGCCGGCTCATACATCGATGCCACTGATAAATCCTGGGATATTTATTTGGTCTACAAGACCACCAAACATCACAACCAGCCATCTATAGTTGGTTTCTGTACCGCATATAACTATTTCTGGTACCAAGGTCATGAAGAACATGACGCCGATTTGGACTTCACTTATAGAAAAAAGATCTCACAATTTGTGATATTACCACAATACCAAGGACAGGGACATGGTCAAAAATTATACAATGCCATGTTCGATATGTGGTACTTGGATGACCATGTCAAGGAGATCTGTGTCGAAGATCCAAACGAGTCATTTGATGATTTAAGAGATCGTTGTGATTTAATGAGGTTGGCACAGGATAAACAATTAATTAAAGAGTTGACTACCTTGCAGTTGCCATACCACCAGGATTGGTTCAATGAGAGAAGGACCACTCATAAAATCGAGAAGAGACAGTTTCAAAGGTTGTTAGAGATGTTGTTAATCAAGTTGCATTTGGTGAAGCAGATCAGTGGTAAGAAGCCAATAAGGTTGACAGTTAAGAAGAGGTTGTATTGGAAGAACAAAGATTCATTGGTCGAGTTGGACCAGCCTACACTGATGGGTAAGTTGCAAAGTGCATTTGAAGGCTTGGAGCAGGATTATTTGAGAATCATGGGTGATTTGGATTTGCAATTGTCCGGCAAGAGGTCTTTGACAGATGAATAATAATCTTGTATATGTAATACTAGCAGCCAATATCGGCCACAATAAAATGGTTCCTTCCCAATGCGGTAATTGTGTAAATTTGTGCGCTTTCTTGTATTTTTTCTTGTGTGTTACACAAAATTAATTGCTTGCTGCTGCGAATTTCACCTTTTTTATAAAACCAGCGAGCGGCCCCCATCTTTCTATAAGCTTTTGGATTAACAATAGAGTTCAAATCATACAATTGACGATTAACAATGCATAGAACATACTCACTTCGTCAGTCAAGAGCACCAACTGCTGCTCAAGTTGCCTCTCCACCACCACCTCCATCAACCACAAAGGGAAAGTTTTTCGGTAAGACCTCAATTGCAGGCTCGATAAGAAAATCCACCGCTGGTTCATTTGGTCCAGAATTGAGTAGGAAATTATCACAACTTATCAAGATTGAAAAGAACTTGGAAAGATCAATCGAACTTGTTGCCCGTGAGAGACGTACCGTTGCTAAGCAATTGTCTCTTTGGGGTGAAGAAAATGACGATGATGTTAGTGACGTTACAGATAAATTGGGTGTCTTAATTTACGAGATTGGTGAATTGGAAGACCAATTCGTTGACAAGTACGATCAATACCGTATCACTTTGAAATCAATCAGAAACATTGAAGGATCGGTCCAACCATCCAGAGACCGTAAACAAAAAATCACCGATGAGATCCTGCACTTGAAATACAAAGACCCACAATCCCCAAAGATTCCAGTCTTGGAGCAAGAATTAGTCAGAGCCGAAGCCGAATCCTTGGTTGCCGAAGCACAATTGTCAAACATCACCCGTGAAAAATTGAAACTGTCCTTCAACTACCAATTCGACGCCTTGCGTGAGTTATCAGAGAAGTTACTGTTGATTGCCGGCTACGGTAAGCTGCTTTTGGAATTACTCGACGATTCTCCAGTCACACCCGGTGAGACAAGACCACTGTACGATGGATACGAGGCCTCAAAACAGATCATCATTGATGCGGAAAACGCATTGGCCGCTTGGACTTTGGATGCAGCTGCTATAAAGCCAACTTTGTCAATCAGGCAACACGATGATGAAGGTCTTGGTGTCGATGGTGAATACGTCGAAGAAGATCCAGAATTGACCCAAGCTGCCGAGGAAGAATGGGCCGGGCAACACTGAACAAGCTTCCAATAACCGCTTGCTTTATCTATTTGCGAGGAGCCATTGTATTATCTTGTTACTTTACTTTTTAATTCTATTTGAAGAGACAATCACATATTACATTTTATCGAGCTACGTTCTCTTGTACAATTTTTTTTAATGATGTGTATTGTATTTGTTTTGACGACGACCACTGTTGTAATTTCTCTCAATTAACATCTAATCACTATCTGAATCTCATTGTCACGTTCCAAATTTCGCAGATCGCAATGACCCTTACTTGAGCATTGCAACAACTTCATAAACTTGTTTACGACAGTGGTTCACCGAAAGGTGCTAGATCTCTAAACTTCATCACCTCACCTTTTGTTTGTTTCATCCTTCTCAAAGATTCGATAAACTCTTGTATACTTTCCATCTCCTCGTGAACGTACTCAGGCTCATCAAACATTTCTTGTAGTTCATTATTAATGGCATCGAATTCAGGCTCAAAATTGACCCCTTCTCCACCCATATAGTCGCGGTCGTTCATAGCCAACCCTAAGTGTGATGTATCAGCTCTGAAGAAGTCGGAATTCGACCTAGACCTGGACCTTGACCTACTCATTGATAGTCTTCTCGCCCTTTCTATCGAAGCAATGGATGAAGACCTACGAGCTCTTCCTCTTTCTATCTGGGTTTCTGTATCCTTGTTTGAACTCTCCCAATTACGTCTCATTACCAAACCATAATCTCTTGGCTCAATGTATCTCAGTTCGAACTGTCCAATTTCAGTGAAAGGGTAATACTCAGGTTCCATGACTGCAATTTGAGTTTTATACTTCTCGCTAGTTTCAACAACTTGGTTTGCAATATAGTCGGCATTATACTCCCTTAGCTCAGCAGTAGATATCATTGTTTTTGCATCAATCTGGATCTTCATCAACCCATTCCGTGATTTCCTTTTTTCTGATTGGACCTGAGTACTTTGTAGAGCCGGTTGCTGTGCAGAAGCATCATCGTTTGTTCCTGGAGGAGATATCAATCCTGTTTTTGGAACTTCTGTTCTTTCACTACCAGGCAATTCCAAGCCTACAGCAGCGAGGCTAAAATTTCCAAAGACTCCATCGGTGTCAAAAGGAGTTACTTGCCTCGAATTCACTTGACTACTTCTTCTTTCTAAATCACCAAAGTCCAACTCGAAGTCTTGAGGTGGTCCTAAATCTATATCGTGTGGAAATTCAGTCTCATCAAAATGATCTGAAATCCTTCTAATCAGAATATTACTATCTTGATCGTACCTCGAAATCGCATTATCATTTCGTGTTGCATTATCAAAGTTTGGCAAAATCCCAACATCGATGTTGAAGTTCGCGTCATCTTGGAGCAATACGTTGCTGACCAAGTGTTTATTCTCAAGATTCCTTGCCGTAATCCCTATTAGTTTAGGACCAAGCAAGTTGGTACCACCTATAAGCCTGGCATACAAGTCCCTGCCTAACCTAGTTCTAGTCAACGTAGTGTCAGCTGTCATTGTATTAGTATATACTCGCTTCTCTTAGATTTAAAACACACTCACAGTAGAAGTACTCTACCTGTTGTTTGTAAACCAAAGCTACCCCGTACAATAAATTACTCGAAAATCTTAACAGTAATGGTTGTTGTGTACTGGAAATAGTTTTACACACTTTGGGAACACTCAATTGTAATATCTCCTTCTTCGAAATTCTCTTATTGTAAGACCTGGAGCCTAAAGTTGCAATTAACCTGAAGATAAGCTTGTTAATAATGTATCAAAAGAAGGGGTAAAACAGGGGCATGAAAGACTAACCATATGGTGCCAACCCCTTGTTGCTGAGTAGCAAATAGTTCAGGGTCATATAGCCCATTAAGAGACAGCATAATTATAAAGCGTTGACGACCTGTGTTGTAGTTGCAGTTCTGGAACGTATCACAGATATACAAACAAGAAATTGACTTGTTTGTGTAGTTGAACATTATGAAAAAAAAAAGGAGCACGCAAAAGGCCTATAAATCTTACAAGGTAACAATCAGCACAGTGGCAGCGAATGTGAACACAGCACTAGTGGCAATCCCAAGACGTAAAAACCTTCGCTGCCAGGGGCCTAGTTCTTCGTAAAAGATTTTGAGATAGAATGAAAGCGGCAACGTGATGCAAATCGTGAAACAGATAAATCCACCTAGAAACAGCATCATTGTTCCAAAATTATGCACACATATGGACAAGAGGGCAAACAGTGTTGACAACAGTGCTTTGATTCCCAATTTGTGCCAGTATGTGGTGGCATCGAGTGCATTTTCTAAGTATACAATAATTGGTCTTGAAATCAATGGTAATTTTGAAATCGGTAATAACCCCATCGACAATGTGATAACGAAGCTGCACCACTGTGGATAACCTGGGGTGGTCATCAAGTTTTGAGTGAATTCATCCAATACAGTGTCCCCGAACATTGAAAATGCCGTCACGCCAATGATTAAGTCAACAAACAACGTGAAACTGAAGGAGATTTTGAAACTCCTGGATGCTTTCTGCGGTTCCATCATATCGTTGACAAATTCTGGTAGCACAGCGTGACCCCCAAAATTTGACATCATAATTGAAACGGAAACTAGGAAGTTCTGTATGCCGGAGGGAAACAAAGATTCATATGAAAGCATGGGCAGTAACAAGGAGCCTGGTGAATCATGTTTGTACAATCCGCATATCAAAGTCACCACTATCACACTGTTGGTACATATTATTCCAATCAACGATAGCACTGAAAGCAGTCTTAACGACAAAAAATTCAACGCAAATAATATCACTGTGATAAAAATCTTCAAGTGAGCTTTTTCCAGGGACAATATCACATGGAAACTATCCGCAAATAACAATATCAAAGCAACAATGGCCCCTACCAAATCCATGTTGAACAAAATCAATATAATGAAGTTATATTTCTCACCAATCAAACTCTTCCCCAACTCGTTATAATTTCGGTACAAATTGTCTTTCAAATAGCATTTTCCTAATAATGATGCTGTAAACTGGGTTATCAACCCACAGAGTATCAAACTTATCAAGGCTAGAATCATTCCGCTCAATTTGAACAGCAATGGTAATGATAAAAGCCCTATACCAATCAAAATATTAATGGAATTGAAGACTGTATGAAAGACTGTGGACTTGTGATGACGATCTTGTGATAGTAGCAAGGGAACTGACTCTTCACTCTCATGATCCGCTGCTGCGGTATCAATGTTCCTACTTATGGATTTTATCAATTGATTGATTGAGTTTTCACCGCCGTAGTCTAGCAAGGAAGACCTTCTTCTTCTATCCCCATGACTGGCCCTCTGGTTGCTAGAATGTGACAAAGTGTCGCAGTTGGATGAGTTAAGAGATCTGGGCGATGACATGTTGTTCTTATCACTCCTGATGTTTTTTCCAAACCATTGATGTTTGTTTTATCTCTCTATTTTTTAGTTTTTCTGTGCCATGCAATTTGCATCAGCTGCGAGATGGACAGGCAGACTTTCAATCAAGGAAAGTATACCATCCATGAATTGACCGTAGTAACAAAAGCTTGGATGTTAAAGTGTCTCCAAATCATGTTGACTCAAATTTTCCTTGACCCCCAATTGTACAACTTGCCCCTTCACCTTCCCATTTGAATTCACATTACAATTTACACACTTTGACTCTTTTCTCCGTAAGACTCACTCTAAAAGTGCAAACACACAAGAAAAAAAATTTTTGTGTGCTTTGTGACAAAAAATTAAAGAAAAAAAGGAAAGAAATGATCAATCATTCTTAAAATTAAAGTGAACACCCGACATAGAAGCAAATAAGGCACAAACAGAACAAAAGCGAAAACTGGTTTTATAACTTAACACCTCAACCACTTTGTCAAATTATTCATTATTCACTTGGTTATAACCCGCTTACACAAAAATACACACTTTAAATGGCATCTGAAAATATATAGATAAGGATAGCATTTATTACAAATTACCCAAGAGAGAGAATAAGAAGAAGATAGAGAGAAGTTTTTTGTTGCCACGACCACCATCAGCAGTAGCATAATATTATAGATCGAAGATGGTATTGATAAACGGCGTTAAGTATGCATGTGAGAGGTGTATAAGAGGTCATAGAGTGACCACTTGTACACATACAGACCAAAAATTGATGATGATAAAACCAAAAGGTCGGCCATCAACCCTGTGTGATCATTGCAAGAATGCAAGGAAGTCTAAAAATCAGCATCTGAAGTGTACATGTACCCAAAGGGTTCCTGGTAATCCCCACGATCCAAGTTGTGCTTGTAAAGATGACGATACGTGTACTTGTCAAAAGACCAGTCATAAGAAGAAAACAACAACGATACATGCCCCTTTGAAGAAACAAAATAGTACGAAGAAGAAACAGCTTCAACCCCTGCAACTGTCACTGCAAGAGCAACCCGTGGATTTTTCAGATTTCACGTTATTTCAACGATCTAATATCCATAATCTAGATAATATCAGCAATTCAAATGATAATCTTCAGTCGTTTGACATGCTACCAGCTGAATCCCTATCAAGTGATATTTCCAACTTTCCAACACACACCAATAGTTTTGCCTCAAATTTGAATCTACTACCACAGGGAAGAATAGGGATGGATTATTTGAATGACTTCAAACCAACTACATCACCTTCAAATTCCACAAGGATAGGAGAAGTTTCCGTTCCAATAGATGAATATGTTCAACCCTTACAGCAAATGACTACAAATTTGAACAACTTGTTATCAAATGGTAAAGAAGAGGAAGAATCGTCATCTACTCAGCAGCCACAACAAACACAACAAACACAACAAGTGATACAGGCGAAAGTCGATACCGATCAAGAAAGTTTTTTCAATGATATTCCAGTGCCCTTTGGTACCGGCTCAGGACTATTAGATTTATTTCAAGACAATTCGATAATGTCAAATATGAACGATTCAACAACCTCGGTGAACACCACGACGTCATCGTTAAAATTTCAGCCAAAATCACCAACGTTATCGGAACTATCTCCATCAAACACTGGCTCTTCGTTCAGATATCCTCTTAACCATCACAACAGTGGTCATAATCAACTTCATCATCAATACCCGCATTCAACGGCAGCCACGCCCGGTTCGTCCTCAACCAACAATCACATCAATGGTACTCACCATCAACATACCAACAGTAGCGACTCGATGTTTGGTTTGTTTCAAAACGTGGGCTCGTCATCATCAAATGCTTCATTGTCGCCAGTGTCCGCATCTGAGCACCCTGTGCCACCAATTCCTCACCAACAACAACAGCAACCACAACCACACCATTCACATCACCACCATCATCAGTACCACCAATTACCGCCCCATCATTCAAACCACCAGCACGGGCACTACCAGTCCCATTTTTCGCCATACCCAGTTTTCAAACGCAGTGAGTCATTTTTAAGTATCTCGTCGTCAACGACCTCGGAGTTGAATCAGCAAAAAAGGCCCCCTGCAAATATAAATATGAACCAAAGTACAGACTCCTTGGTGAGTCTACAGCACCAGCAGACGTTGACAGATAACATTGGGAATCTGGAGATGACACCACCAAATAGCGGAAGTGATACGAACCAGGTGGGAGTAGTGCGAAATGATCAACCGCAGTTGTTGCAGAGCCAAGATCAACAACAGTTGCAAAACTTTGAGAACCTTGACTTGTTTGAAGGGAACAGTATTGATTCTTTTTTGAATAAGACTACTTATTGATGTTCAGATTTACAAATTTCCATTTTCTTTCCGTTTTCACTCAATCTTAATACATAAATTATTTCCCTTCTTCTTTGTATCTATACCCTCAATTTGTATGTGAATCTAGCTATCTCTTCAAGCCCTTGGTCAAGCACCAACCTACCAACCCGTACCCCACACAAAGCCCAAAACTTCTCATCCCATTGACAATCACTTCTCGTCTGGACCCCCAATGCCTCTCACAGCCGTGCATCATCATAGCATCCTGATCAACCATACCTAATCTCTCGGTCTCCTCTTTGTGTGTTAATTCCGAATCTTCAATCAGGGGTTCATTCCAGTATCTTGAATACCCACATAAGGTACAACAAGCAACAACAATACCGATCAGAATATTGATGAGCCACAAAACCGGGAATAAAAATCCTAAAATGATTAATTTTTGCTGAAGTGGGAGTAAGATTTTGCAGAGGTGGCAGTGACAACAGTCAGCTGATGGATATGAGTCGCAGCCAATCCCAGCATCTTCGTCTACAAGTAGGGATGAAGGGTGGCAGCTACGCGAAGAAAGGGGGAGTGAGAGCTGCCGTGGTGTAGATGTTAACTCTATCTCAATCATCAACTTATATGTCGCCGTCAATGTCTTGTGCTTACCACTTAAAGTCGTAGAGATAGGGATAAAAGGATTTATATACTTGGGAGAGTGCATAGGTGAAGGTTATTTGAGAGATTTGGCTCACTGGTTTTTAATCTGAAAGAGAACTGGCTCGTTAATTTTAGATAAAAAATTACCGGATTTGGCCATCACAATAGCTTCTGGAGGATGCAGTTCTTCTCATAAGTCGGCAGGCTCCAAACTCAATCAAACAGTAGTAATACATATAGGGGCTGTGTCTTGAATTAGTTGTTTCTCAATGGTTTCAGTGATCAATAGTGTATTGTATTTACCCCGTGCATGACCATACACCTTCATAGGTAAGGTACGACCTCTGACTATTGTTGTGTGTGAAGCGTTCTTGCAGTCCCACACTACCTTTTGACTTCTATAATTGTTGTGCGGAAGCAAAAAAAAAATATCTTTCATATAGGGAAGTCGGTAGGGAGTAGCTAATAAAATCAATGTCTCTAGCGATTCACCTGTCTGCCAATATATCCTTTACATATATATCCAAAACTGTTGCGAAAACCTGTCGTGATGCCGACGTATATACCAAGGTAATACACTTACTACACGTTGCAGCTCGGGTGAGCTTGAAAGGGCAAAGTCATCGTAAATGTTAGGCAGCCCGAGTACAAAAAGGTCAAAGAAACTCGAAAGTGCTACTTAACACACTGCACTGGAGCGCGGTATATCCGCTAGGAGTATGGCGTTTGTGTGGAGATGATTCTAGCAGAAATAAGTACGTATCTTTTCTCATTCCTTGTTTTGCCGAGTGCTGAAAGTAGAAATAGCGGAAATACGTCTGAAGGTGAAGACGCATACGGACGTGGTAAAAGACAAGAGACAAGTTGAAACAACTTCTCAGAACTGCCGCCAGATTTTGGCTATGGGCGTTACGATTTACGGTTAATAGGTGAAATCTCAGTGACATAGACATCTTGAGAGACAGATAAAAAGACCCCTCAGCATTCCCATAATTTCTTGACATTTTACCTATGCACAGCTGCAGCTGCGAAGCCTTGAGAAAGCGCTTTGAAATTCAACCCTCATATTTCATGTATATATCTCCTTATCAAGGGGCCTAGTTTATATTCGCCCCAACGACCACTCGCACAAAACACTTTCTGTCGTTCCTAAGCGCTTATGCGCAATCTAATCCACATGATAACCTAAATCTGAGTGAGCCCAGCTTTTACTTACTTCGCTTTAAAAGTTATTCACTGAAAGAAGAAAAGATAACAGGATATACACCCTTTTATGCTAGTCAGAAGCAGGGGTTCCTAAATATGTGGTAGCACATATTTTAGCATACACACCTCAAGAAAGAAAAAAGAACAAAAAAATCCATCTCGGCCAAGTTAAGACTGTGCTTTTCTCAGTGTTGATGGAGATGAGTTGGCTGTATGTGTAACGTGGTATAATTGCTTTTGACTGTTTGAGTACTACAGAAGCAAGCTTGATGTACATAGCGTTATGTGCATATAAATATATGCTCGGATGTGGACTTTATAAAATTACCAGTAAGTGGATCGCCCAGAATACAAGACGGACTTTAGCACTGTTTCGTGCCTGAAAATATCGCGTATCCCGCCCAGACATATACGGCTGGTATTACATGTAAGGTTAGTTCTAGTAAGCACAATTCAAACCAACAGCTCCTGTCTTTAATCTAACCTCAAAATTGTCACTCTCAAAAAAACCGTGACTAGAGTTGCCAAAAAGAAAAAAAAAAGGTTAAAATCGCTGTTTCACGCAGTTAACAACCTTTTCTGTTTTCTCTTGAATTCTTTCTTTTTCAGGAGAAGGAGGGTCTACAAAAAGGACTGTATGGATCGTTTATATATAGTACGATATAAAAATATATATTAGCGGATGCACAGAAGTATGTCTACTGTCGCTATGGCTGAGGACCAATGTCCCAAAGGCCCATCGCTACCTAACATATGGGTCTCTTTCATGTAATATGTACTTATCACACATCAACAGGAGCCTCCACATATAGCTTATACGTTGAGTAAGTCATGTATTCTTCTTTAAAACCTTGTTCTCTTTCCCTAGGTACAAAATGTTGGTTGTTAATCGAAGATAAATAGACATATAGACCAAAAGGTATATATGCCCAAGGAAGTATGCTATTTTTGTTGACTAATTTACACAGAAATTCCCATGCTGAGGATGACATTTTAGGCTTGATAAAGATCGTATTCTTCGCAACCACTTCCTTTATCAGTGTCATCCTTATGCACTTCCTCCTATTATTCCTCCCCATCCTCTCCTTCCTCAATTTCATTATCTTCTTCCTCTCCCTCGTCCCCTTCTTCGATATCACCTTCCTCATCTCCCTTCTTCATCGTCCCATACCTTCCATTCAACTTTCCCAGCTTCAACTCCAACTTGAACCTTTTCAAAAGTGAGTTCCACCGATATCGCACACTTTGGCCGTCTCTTTTACCCAATTGGTCCAGATATTTGTTGAAATCTTGTTTTGGCAACGTCAAAGTGATCAATTCCAAAAGTTTCACATCATCGTGTGTAGACCAAGAGGTATTCGTCGATCGGCGTCGCTTCTTGATATTTTTTTTGTTCACCAAAGGTGGGGCCAGGATTACCTCGATCTGTGGGTATGGCGAGGCTGAGTGAGGAGGTTGTGCAATATGTGTGGCATTAGCAGGGTATAGCGGAGTTGATCTGCTCGAAGCTGATGAAGTTGCTTTGGCAGTTGCATGATGCTGGGTTGGGGCACTGGGATAGTAATATTGTTGTTGTTGTTGTTGTTGTTGTTGTTGCTGTTGTTGTTGATAATATGGGGTAGATGAGTAATACACATGCTGAGGCTGTGGTCGTGGTAGAGGAATTGATGTTGCAGATGGTAGATGTTGATGGTGCCGGAGTGGTGGTGCCGGTGATGATGCTGATGACAATATTGGCTGATTTGGTTGCTGCTGTTGTGGTTGTTGTGGTTGTAATTGTGTTTGATATATATATGAAGGGGATGTCATTGTAGATGCACGACGATGCTGATGATGGTGATACTGATGTTGCATTGCGTCTACCTGATTCGAGGAGTTCTGTTGCTGTTCTAACACTTTTTGTTCTTGTTGTTGTGATTGTGGTGTTTGACCTTGATCATGATATCGCTTAGCATTAGGTTCATCATTTAGTATCAAATTTAAATCTATTTTACTGGAATTTTTCTTGGGTACTGTATTCTCACTCATCTCTTTATTTCTGGTCATAAAAGTTTTGAGAAAGGTAATATAGATATATATATGTGGCAATATCAATCCAGAATCATTTAATTCATGGTGTCTATATATTTTGAATGATGCATATAACTTTTTATAAATTTTGAAACAAATGGTTCGAAGAAATTCGCCAGAACCGATTAAAGAAGAAAAAAAAAAAAAATCGAAAATTGACAAAATAAAAAATTTGGCAAAAAAATCCCATAATCGTACATTAAAATAAAGATGCAGTAACATCAATCGAAGCCGCCAGTTTGACGAGCAAAATAAATGCACTAGACAAGAAGCATATAAAACAGTAACAACCTTATCAATGCTGTAAAATTCTTAAAGAAAGATGACACCTGTAGTCAACCACCTTATTATCATCAATCACTACAACATTATGCAACCTCCCTTCCCCTTTTTAACAACGTCTATCCCCTGCTTCCATACAACCCATGAACAACAAGTCATTAATCGCGTCTTCAATTTGGTTGTGGAGCCATCGTTAAAGTGCGATTCGGGCACACTTATTTTGTTTCATCAAGGGCAGTTAGTTGTACAGGTGAAGGGCAAGACAGTAATTAGACTTCTACATAGATAATGTAATAAGGATACAGGACATGCAGTAATGAATCTTTAGTTTTTTTTTCCTGCCTACTATTTTTTATCTCCTAATCTGACAAGAGTGAGCATGAGTAAGTGTGATGTGTAAAATATGCTTTATCATTTTAAGAAGAGATACCTGTTGTACTGTAAAGTATACCCGCCTTGAAAGCTTGCATGGACCAAATTGGATCCGGGAATGTGGGTGAGAGTTTATTATTGATAGATTGTAGTAGATAAAATCTAAACTGATGAAAATTGTGCAATCTTATGCTTATACTTGCATGAAAACATGCATATTGAGGCGCATCTCAGAACTTATTTTTTTATATTTTTTCCCTCACAGTTTCTCTTCTTCTGACCCTTTGATGTAATATCTGATAGGGTGTGAAAACAAGAAAAAAGAACTATTTGGTGAGTAAACATAAGGAACAGGATGCATCACCAGGAACAATAATTATAGAAATTCAGGAGATTTATACCATTTTCCAATGCTTATGTCCTCATAAAGAAGGGTATGAAACGGTTGTGTTTAATAATCAATGTTAGTGATAAGTTTCCCTCGACCGTATTTTTATTTTAATAACACATTCTTTTATGCCTCGGTTAATATATCGGTTGTAGGATTTATGTGCCATCGTTCAAAACTTCCTGTACCGACTTATGTATCATCACAACCAGTACATCTTGTGCACGGTGTAATGATGCGCAGTCCAATTCCTGATCCACGCTAGATATACAGGAGTGGCAGACACCAAACATTAAAAGGAATGGCGGTGGTGAATTTTTGTTGATGTTTTGAATTTCATCTTGCTGTAAATTGTTGATATATGCAACACAAGAAGACACACGCAGTTGTCGGTACAGATGTAAGTAAATTTTAATCACTCAGTCTGTGTGCGCGTTGAACCTCAATTATTCAAGAACAATCAACAAAATGCCATGCATTATTATTGAGGCACTCACGAGGATTTTCTCTATTCAAGCAACGATCATTTCAATACTTCAGTAGCGAGATCTATTAACTGAAAAAGATTTTACATGAAAATTCATTTGCATATTATGGCATTTTTCATATTATCTACCACTTCCTCTTTTGGAGGTTGTGTTTTTCCAACTATAAGCTTTATATATCTCAACATCAAACAAGATGAATTGAAAGTTTCCTCTATTCCAAACTTTCTCTTTTGCAAGGGTGTGAGCAGAAAACACAAAATGGACTTAAAGCCTAGCCAAGGAACTGCTACATAAACTAAACAGGGTATGTTTTACAAATCCATGTGAAAGATCCGAATTTCCAAGTAACACCCCACCACCACTACCACCTTCCAAGCTTTGTCATCACAATCTCGGATAATCTTGAAGCTCTTCAATATTACGATGAACACAGTCATGTACTTCACCCTAAAAAAAGCGAATGAGCGAGGGCGCAAACGGAAGAAGGAAAAACATGGAATAGAGCAAAAAAAAACAAAAAAATGAGGTAATCGACCGGGTTAATTAAAATGAGCTTGAGTCAGGAGATATATGTAGAGAAAGAATATGGGGTAACCCACACGTAATTGACCGTACATACATACACAAGTTATATAGCTATAGAGATCTAGTGAGTTAGTAATGTTTAACACCATACTTTTCTCTGCACAGCACTACTACTTGTTGAAGAAACCTGGTTGGTTGTATCTCCTAATTGTTTGTAAGATGATGGTAAATATTGGCTGCACCCACAAAGTGCCCAAAAAAGTACTTTGTAACACAACAATAAATTTTACAAAGTCATACATTTTTTTGATTGTCTTCGTTCGTCTCTCCATTTTTTTTTTATCTTTTTTTCCTCCGTTGCTTCGACCTGAATCTTCATCACTCTTATAAAACAACCATCACCACCCCATCAACCCCATCCCCATCAATCTCACCAGCCAATTCCTATTATACATTAATGTCACAAAGAGATATCAAAAACCATCTTCTCTTTGAGATTGCCACTGAAGTTGCCAACAGAGTTGGTGGTATCTACTCCGTCTTGAAATCCAAACTGCCTATCACAGTTGCCGAGTACAAAGATCGTTACACTTTACTTGGTCCTTTAGACTATCATTCAGCCAATGTTGAAGTCGAGCAATTGCCCGTTCATGACCCAGTATTGAAGAAGACTTTAGACTCAATGGCCAGTCGTGGGATCAAATATTTGTATGGTCGTTGGCTTATTGAAGGTGCACCAAGGGTGATCCTTTTCGATTTGAACTCTGCTAGTTATTTAGCCGGGGAGTGGAAGTCAGATTTGTGGAACGTTGCAGGAATCCCATGTCCGGACCATGACCAAGAAACAAACAATCTGATTTTGCTCGGATATTTGGCGCTGTGGTTCTTAGGGGAGTTCACGCACAATGAAACGTCAAAGCTGGTTATCATCCATGCACATGAATGGCTTGCCGGTGTGGTGTTGCCGTTGTGTAGAAGAAGACGCATTGATGTTACTTCTATCTTCACTACTCATGCCACCATCTTGGGTAGATATCTTTGCGCTGGGTCCGAGGATTTCTATAATAATTTGGACAAGTACGATGTTGATAAAGAAGCCGGTAAGCGTGGAATTTACCATAGATATTGTATCGAGAGAGCTGCAGCACATAGTGCGGATGTCTTTACCACAGTCTCACATATCACCGCATATGAGTCAGAGCATTTGTTGAAAAGAAAACCAGATGGAGTTGTACCAAATGGGTTGAACGTTGTTAAATTCCAAGCAGTGCACGAATTCCAAAATTTACATCTGGAAAAGAAGGAAAAAATTAACGAGTTCATCAGAGGTCATTTCTATGGTCAGATGGATTTCAAATTGAGTAATACATTATATTTCTTCATCGCTGGTAGGTATGAATACAGAAATAAAGGTGCTGATTTCTTCATCGAGGCATTGGCAAGGTTGAACCATAAATTAAAAGAAGCCGGCTCCAAAATGACGGTTGTTGCATTTATCATCATGCCCCTGCTGACATCCAACTACACGGTGGAAACTTTAAGAGGTCAAGCCGTTATCAAGCAATTGGAAACCACTATTAAAGACGTACAATCATTAATGGGCAAGAGATTGTTCGAATTTTGTCAAAATCCAGTAAACTGTCAAAGCTCACAACATGTGAGATTACCCGAGATCGATACCTTGTTGAGACCAAGTGATCGTGTTATATTGAAGAGAAGAATGTTTGCCTTGAAAAGAGATTCATTACCACCAATTGTGACTCATAATATGATTGATGATGCCACCGATCCAATTTTGAACCAGATTAGAAGCGTCCAATTGTTCAACAGGAAAGAAGACCGCGTCAAGATAATCTTCCATCCTGAATTCTTGAATTCAAACAATCCTATCTTAGGATTGGATTATGATGAATTTGTACGTGGTTGTCATTGTGGTGTTTTCCCATCTTACTACGAGCCATGGGGTTATACTCCAGCAGAATGTACTGTGATGGGTGTTCCTTCAATCACAACCAACTTGTCTGGTTTTGGATGTTACATGGAGGATTTGATTGAAAATCCAAGTGATTACGGAATTTACATCGTTGACAGACGTATGAAGTCGGTTGAAGAGAGTATTAACCAATTGGCAGACCAAATGTTTGACTTTACTTTGAAATCAAGAAGACAACGTATCAATCAAAGAAACAGAGTTGAGAGATTGAGTGATTTGTTGGATTGGAAAAGAATGGGATTGGAGTACGTCAAGCTGAGAACATTACTGTTGAGAAGAGCATATCCTGATCAATTCGCATCTTCTTCCAATAATCCATTTGACTATTCTTCGATCAAAATCACAAGACCATTATCTCTGCCTGGATCTCCTCGTGATAGAGATTCTTCAATCAATGGAGTGATGACACCGGGTGATTTGGGTACTTTACAAGAGAATAATGAGCTGGATTATTTCAATTGGAAATTGCCAGAAGATGGTGATGAAGAAGAAGAAGATCATGTTGAAGAAGATTCACTGGATGAAGACAGAGATGTCACGTTAAGAGGATTAAGTGTTGCTCCGTCTATACAAGGAGATTCAGATGATGATCTGTGATTTGTGTTTTTGTGCGTGCTCCACTTTTTTTTCCACACCTGCTGCTGCTGCTGCTCCTCTTCTTTTTTTTTTTTTTTGCTTCCCTCTTCCCCCTCGCTGCTGCGCTGCGGCAGAGAAAAATAAAAAACTGAGTTGGGTGTTAACCCACTTAATCACCCACCTTCCTTCCGATTTGAACTGTTCCGCGCAACTCTAACTGCAAAAAAAGCACCTAAAAAAAAAAAAAAACACTACACATACTTTCTTTCAATTCAGTTCAATTTGGTCAAGTCAACACTCAGTCGTTGATCAGAGTAAGCGCCACCACTTATTTACACCCTGTTGTTGTTTTCTATTATTATTATTATAATTATTGTTACTGTTCATTTCTAACCAAGTCTATTGCATATATACAGTTCTGTATAGATATTCCATAAACTAGATGTTGTTGTACTTGCAATGCTCGTAGATTATATGTATGTATGTATGTATGTGATTCCCAATATGGATGACTGAGGCTATTTGCTCTGCACATAAGTGGGGAAGTAATCAAGTAGATTGTAATTTGCTCTGCTGTTGTGGTGTTGGTCTTGTATTTTTCAGTGATCTGGTGATGGATTTCTCTCTTTTTCTTATTTCTTATTAAAGAAAGTTTTGAAACAACTTGCACTTACTCTTTTACTCTTTTATTTTGAGCGTTTTTTTTTTTCCTCTGACTGTTGTTTTTTTGCTCTGCTCTGACTGCTCGAACTTTTGTAATAAAAGACGAGACAAATATAAATTTACACAGCAGCAAATACAATATTACAAACCAAAGAGTGTACAACGAAGAACAAGGAGAAGTTGATCTGAAACCAAGCTGATTGCTATAACACTTCTCGTCATATCACAGAGATGTCTGGATCACACAGCAACCACCATGCAAGTATATCACCCAGCTCTTCTACCACTTCTACTCCATCTTCTGTAGATGAAAATTACAACAACAGCTCAAATTACCCCTACCAATCACATCAACAACAACAACAGCATTCACAACATCCACTGCATCATAACAACAACCTGCGAAAGACTTCAAAGGTCTCTTTCAGTGAAACTCCTCCTAACATATACAACTATCAAGAATCTGCAATAGTATCCTCGTCCGAGGAAGATTTGTCAGAGGGCACCACCACCTTACGAACGGCAAATAATCTGATATTTTTCAAAAAGCCAAATTACAACAATCAGCAACCAGCACATGGTATAATACCGGAAGAGTCACCGAATGAAAAAGGATTTGTACAAGGACAAGACCAAGGACAATACGATCATTTAAAACTGCTCCCGGATTTTAATAGTCGACCATTGAACGACACACCAGTGGCTTCGGTTGTCTCATCACCACTGCAGGAACTGTACTCGCCAACGTTGGAAGGCGATGTCGAAGATAAGGACAAGAAAACGGTGGAGGATACTAATTTAAATCTCGCCAAGGAAAATACACAAAAGAACAAGGACATTCCATTATTAGACCTTGACGTTGATGTCTTGTTAAGAGAAGACAAGTTAAAACAGAAACTTGCCACAACCTTGGACATTCCAGGACAGACGAGATCAAAAGTTTCACCGGATGGAAGAATCGCCAAGACTGATGTCGGATCGAAGTTGGTGATTGTGATGGTGGGGTTGCCACTGCGTGGTAAAAGTTATATCACAAACAAATTAACCAGGTATTTAAACTGGTTACAGCATAATTGTCAAGTTTTCAACGTTGGTAATACAAGGCGTCGTGTGAATGCCGATGTTGGTCCTGAAAAGAATCCATTGCCCGATAGTCCATTGAACACAGATAGCGGAAATACGTCACCGGATTCGATGCATCCACAATCACAATCACAATCACAATCACACGAGACCCAACACAAACTGAGTTTCTTCAGTCCGGATAACAAGCTCACCACACTGTTGAGAGAGAAATGGGCAATGGATACATTGGACGAATTATTGGATAGCTTGATCGATGGAGACTTGAGTGTGGGGATTTTTGATGCCACTAATTCAACAAAGCTGAGAAGGGCCAAGTTGTTGAGTAAAATCAGGGAAAGGTCAAATGGTGAATTGAAAGTTTTGTTTTTGGAAAGTGTATGTTCAGATCCAAGTATAATAGATGAGAACGTCAGGCTAAAATTATCTGGTCCCGATTATAAAGATATTGACCCAAAGATAGCCTTGGAGGACTTTTATGGTAGATTAAGAAATTACGAATCACTGTATGAAGATATCGGTGACGATGAAGAGAAAATCAAAGGTTTCAGTTATATCAAAATGATCGATGTTGGTAAAAAAGTTGTCACGTTTAACGTGGAGGGGTTCTTGGCTTCGCAAACCGTTTATTTCTTGTTGAACTTCAACTTGCTGGAGAGACAGATTTGGATCACGAGACATGGTGAAAGTCACGACAACGTGATGGGCCGTATTGGTGGTGATGCTCCTTTGACAGAACGTGGTATTCGGTTCTCGAAAGCCTTGGCCAAATTCATGTCTTTTAAAAAGCAAGAATTCAGAAAATTACAACTTGAACGTTTCAAATCACGTCTCGAAGTTAAAATCAAAAATCATTCCTCAAATGGTGCAGAAACACTTCCCGAAGAACCGTTGTTCACCGTTTGGACTTCGATGTTACAACGTGCGATTCAAACTGCCCAATTTTTCCCCGAAGACGAGTTTTTCATCAAGGAGATGAGAATGCTCGATGAGCTCGGGGCCGGAAGATGTGACGGAATGACATACCCAGAAATACAACAGAAATACCCACAAGATTACAAAGCTCGTTTGAAGAGCAAGATGACTTACAGATACCCTGGTGTCGGAGGTGAATCATACCTCGATGTGATCAATAGATTACGTCCAGTGATCACCGAGGTCGAACGTTGCACTGATCACGTTTTGATCGTGACGCATAGAGTCATCTCACGGGTCTTGCTTGGATACTTTCTCAACTTGGACAAGTCGCTTGTTGGTGATTTGGATGTTCCATTGCATACGGTGTACTGCTTAGAACCAAAACCATATGGGGTTGAGTATGTGATGTACCAATACGATGAAGATACGGATTGGTTCAAGCAGGTTGATTTCGAAACTTTGAACAATTTGAAAAAAGTGGAACAAGTCAACATCAGCTTCAAAGAAAGACAGTACAGTGTAATTCCAACACTGCCTTCGGGTCAAGTTTTCAAAAAATTTGGCAGCAGTGGTGTTTCAAATTATACAGATTCATTGAAAAATTCAAGAGGTATCCCATTGCAAAAAAGTGGAAGCACAAGTGGATCAGGTTTGGAAGTTAAAGAGTTGACTGAAAAATTGAAGAACTTGCACAATTCAAGGCATTGATA
Organism: Nakazawaea pomicola; assembly: GCA_030567755.1. Taxonomy (NCBI): domain Eukaryota; kingdom Fungi; phylum Ascomycota; class Pichiomycetes; order Alaninales; family Pachysolenaceae; genus Nakazawaea; species Nakazawaea pomicola. The sequence goes on along the minus strand of JAJLSS010000016.1, from coordinate 154,837 downwards.
CGGCATCCTTTATAAGCTTTATAGAGTTTTAAAAATTAACGATTTGAAATGCCCGCTCAAAATGCGGAGTTTCTTTAAAATGGTTGCTAACATCGGCAACACGACCCCACTGAGTGCCCTAGTAAAGACTGGAATTGAATCCCTTGTGGTCTATGTGAACTTCATAATTCACACTGCTGTCTAGTTGGTCTTTATAATCAAGAGGGAATTGACTTTGTAAACGACCGCTCCAATCGCACCTCCGCCTCAAGATTACAGAAAAAGGTACATAGGAAAAAAAAAAAAGCGATGTAACCGATCCTGCTATAGATAACACATTTACTTATCAACCAGTCAATTGTTTGAAAGATGGGAATCCAGTTATTCAATGCACCAAGGGAGCCAATCCACTCGCCCACTTTCATCATTCATGGCTCTTCGAACTCCAACACGGTGAAGATCTCATCACCAACGTATCCATCACAGTTCTTCGAGACTTGTCAGGGTTTTTTTAAGCTGTTGGTGACGGTGAACCCTGGTGTAAACGAGGTGTTAATCACTAATGAGCGTAACGAGTCAACGAGCTGCGTTATCGAATACATACCGCTTATGCAGAACCCACCTTTACACATGTGCTTGTTGGTTGCGAAAGATTCTCCAATGAAGTTTGATTCTCCACAATGGAAACAGAAAGAAGAAGGTAATGGAATCGAGGTGCTGGTGAAGAAATTGCAATTTGCAGGTCGATTAATGCAACTGTTCACACAGCAGGAGATGCTCAAAAATGGGCTCGGAAATAGGGTATTCAGGTTTGTCGAGGAATGGCAATTGTCAAGTTTTTCCAAGTTTGATCAAGACCACGGTGTCAAGAGAAGCGAGATCAAAATCCATATAATACGCTCTTCAAAGACATTAAAAGAGCTACGCGACCCAAATTTAGCACAGCAGAATCCAAAGGGTAATAACAAGGGAGGATTGTTCAACATTGCATTAGACGAGCTTCGTAAACTCCCAGAGTTTTCTAAACAGAAAACGCAATACACACACCAACACCTGGCTGTGATGTTCTTGGACACACACTGGGACCCACAATTGAAATTTATTCTCACGCACGCCGCTTTAGGAGGAGGCACGGACGATATCAAATTGGCAATCTTTGGTAGTCATGGAATGTGGTCGTGGCCCAAACATGTCGAAGAATTACAACAGTCCTTTCTAAATGAGACCAAGACAAATACTCTGGAGGTTGCCAATGATTGTAATGAGTGTGGATCTGCATGGGAATGTGTGAATATTACAATGGGTGCCTTCATGCACGAAATCGGTCACTTGTTAGGCTGTCCACACCAAGAACATGGTATCATGTTACGTGACTACGTTACTTTCAACCGTTCATTTATGACCAAAGAAGCCAGTAGTACAAGAACCAGGAAGGGTGCATGGGGTCCAGTACTGAGTAAGGATGAGTGTCACTGGCACAGATTGGACTTACTCAGATTTTTGTACTCACCTGTTTTCGCCTTGCCACAGGATTTTAAAGATCAAGGGTTCAAGCCACCAGTTTTACAAGACCTGAAAGCGAAGAAGAATGCGCCTTTGAAGCCGGTAGCGTTCCCGACATCGAGTAAGTCGGCCATGATAGAAGCCAACACCGGTGTGTATTTGATCACGTGTCACGTTGGTGAGTGGTCAAGGTTCCATCTAGAGTATTTACCAAGGTCATTGGGTGGACCAGGACCTCAGCAGCATGTGTTATTGGATTATGATGAAATTCAGGCCAATTTGCCACAGCAGCATCGCAATAAAAAATTGAGAGTGGAAATTTTAAGCAATGGTGGACAATTGAACATAGATGATCTCCAAAAATTCTTGCAGTCCAACAACTCGTTCCCATTACAAGTCCAAAACAAGACTTTGCAATGCTACAAGGCTTCAATGTTAGGTAGACCACAGGGAAAAGAGCTACCATTTGCTATGATTTATGGGTACACAATCACCAAGGTAAGAATCCATTCCGGCTTAGCTTTGGATGGAGTTGAGTTTTTTGGTTACGAGAACAATGATCAGCAAACAACTGGTGGTGCTCCTGAGATCCCACCGAGAAACTATTCGTTGAGCTCGACTCTTCAAAAACTCAAATTAAATGGATCTCCAACTCCTCCACCTTCGCTGCCACCATCACAAAAAGAGAAATTTATTGCTAGAATCGGTAATGTCACAAACCATTACAAGGATTTCTCTTTGAATAACGGTGAACACATAACTAAATTTGTGGTCAGATGTGGTGCTTGGGTAGATGCCTTACAGGTTGTTTTGAACACGGGAAGAACCTCGCCAATGTACGGAGGTGGAGGTGGTGGTGTCAGTGAAATGAAGGTACCTGATGGTCTGCTGATAGTGGCACTTTATGGCCACCTAGGCCAATGGTTGAACGGTATCGGTGTAGTATATGCTTGAAAGCCTATATAGCCCCTGTTTAGTTACCGTAATAAGAAATGGTTATGTGGCACTTTATTTACAAAGAACAACAAAAAGATGAGAGAAGAAAAAAAAACACAAAAGATGAAATCAATGAATGAGAAAAAAAGATGAAAATATCAACTTGGAATAAAAGAGCTGTGAAACACTACCCATTTTGACATTCAACCAGTTTTCAATTTGATCACTTTGTACCCTTCTACTCGGTTCATTATCATATAATCTAGACACATCCCCATTGACATTTCCTCATTCCATACATACCAATTTGGTCATTTGAAAGGAGAACTGCAGTGCACAGATAACTGAAGAATCGTGTACAACAAAAGGACAACAACAACAAACAAATCTTTTATCCCAGACAGAGTCACACAACAAGATGTCTCATAGAAATAGAAGAGCATATCCACAAGTCCAATATGAGTTGAACCAGGGCCAGCCACAACCTCAACTGCAGGTTCCCTTCCCACCACAACAGCAACTGCCTAATGCTGATCCAGCTTATCAACAACCTGGTCAATCTCCGCAACAACCATTCATCCCTGCTCAACCTCAATATTACCTGCAGTCACAGCAACAACAACAACAGCAGCAACCAATTGATCAGTTGACTCAAGGCATGGGCAACTTGGGTGTTCAAACACCGGTACTGCCGCAAGGTTACGGCGGAGCTGCTGCCTACTCTCAACCTCAAACTCCACTGTATGGAGGTTATATGCCACCAGTCGGTAGCTCAATTGGAGGCGGAGTTGTCCCATCACCTACAATTGATAACATGTCAGCCGCTTTACCATTGAACCAATTATATCCAACTGACTTGTTGAGGGATTTGCCACCTCCTATCCATGAATTATCATTGCCACCACCACCAATGGTTATCCCACCAGGTTCCACTGCTACACCATCACCAGACCTGAATTCTTGCACAGAGTATTTGAGATCCACATTGAATGCAGTACCAAACAATTCATCATTGTTAAAGAAATCTAAGTTACCATTTGCTTTGGTTTTCAGACCATATAATGCATTGAGAGATGAGGACGAAAAAATTCCAATTGTCGAAGATACTTTAATTAGTAGATGTCGTCGTTGTCGTGCTTATATCAACGCATTTTGTTTATTCGTTGAAAATGGTAGACGTTGGAGATGTAACATGTGTAATTTGCAAAATGATGTCCCACAGGGTTTTGATTTTGATAACTTAACCAAAGCTCATACCGATAGAATGTCCAGAAAAGAGTTAAACCATGCAGTTGTTGAATTTATCGCGCCACCTGCTTATTTGGTTAGAACCCCACAGCCATTGATCTACATTTTCATCATCGATGTCAGTATTAGGGCAATGCAAAATGGTATGTTAGGTACCGTGACGAGAACAATTTTGGAAACATTGGACCGAATTCCAAATAGAGACGGTAGAACCAAAGTTTCTTTCATCGGTGTTGACCAATCATTGCACTACTTCACCATTCCGCCTGATGCCAAAGAAGGCGAAGACGAAAAGGAACTGTCCTTGTTAGTTGTTTCCGATACCGATGATGTCTTCTTACCATCTGCCGACCAGTTGTTAGTCAACTTGAAAGATTCAAGAGCAAATATCGAAAAGTTGTTGAACAACTTTACCGACTTTTTCCAGCATTCGATAAATGAAGGATTTGCTTTAGGCCCTGCTTTGAAATCAGCTCAAAAATTGATGCAATCTATCGGTGGTAAAGTGGTTGTATTCGGCTCATCATTACCAAATGTTGGTGAAGGCGCATTAACTGTCAGAGATGAAGAAAGTGTCTTCAACAAACCAAAGGAATCGTCATTGTTAACTCCAAACAACTCGTTTTACAAATCTTTTGCCGTTGAGTGTAACAAGTCACAGGTTACCATTGATATGTTTTTGGCATCATCAAGCTACCAGGATGTCGCTACATTGGCCAACTTGCCTCATTACACTGCTGGTCAAACCCATTTCTATCCAGCTTGGACTGCATCAAAACTGGAAGACGTCAATAAATTATCGAAAGAAATTTCAAATCACTTGTCAATGGATATTGCATTGGAAGCCGTCATGAGAATCAGAGGATCCTCAGGTTTGAGGATGTCATCATTCTATGGTAACTTCTTTAACAGATCATCCGACTTGTGTGCCTTCCCAACTTTCCCAAGAGATCAATCTTATGTCATAGAAGTCAGCATCGATGAGCAGTTGATCAAACCTATTGCTTCTATCCAAGCCGCTGTTTTACACACAACACTGTACGGTGAAAGAAGAATTAGAGTTGTCACGATGGCCTTACCTGTTGTTAAGGACTTGAAACATGTTTATGCAAGTGCTGACCAATTGGCCATTGCTAATTTCTTTACCCATAGATCAATCGAAAAGGTCTTGAACTCATCGTTCAACGATGCAAGAGATTTCTTGACAAAATCTATTGTTGAAATATTACAAATATTCAAAAAAGAGTTAGTCGGTGGAAATATTGGCTCAACATCACCTTTACAATTATCAACTAATTTGAGAATGTTACCATTGTTGTTACATTCTTTAACAAAGAATGTTCTGTTTAGGTCTGGTAGAGTTCCAAGTGATCACAGAGCCAACGCTTTGAATTTATTAGGATCGTTACCATTACCCCAGTTAATTCAATATATTTATCCAACCGTGTTCTCATTACACGACATGTCAGATGAATGTGGTTACCCTGAAGAAATTAGTGGAGACTCTGACGAAGACTCACCAGTAAGATTGGGTGAAACTGTCTTACCTGATCCAATCAATTCATCAGCTGACTTTTTGCAAAGGTACGGGTTATACTTGATCAATAACGGCTCAGAATTGTTCTTGTGGGTTGGTGGTGATAGTGTTCCTCAACTTTTGGAAGACTTGTTTGGATTCGACAACTTGTTGCAAATTCCAGCCGGTAAAACAGAGTTACCAGAATTGGACAACGAATTCAACATCAGAGTTCGTAACATCATCAATAAAGTTAGACAAAGTAAAGACAGCATTCTTTACAAGACTTTGTACATAGTAAGAGGCCAGAGTTCTGCTGAACCAGCATCTAGTTCTGATCCAGCAGCTAGAGAATTATTGGCATTGAGAGTCTGGGCAATGAGTGAGTTGGTCGAGGATGGTGTTCAAGCAACACCAAGTTATAAAGAATATTTGGCCCGTTTGAGAGAAAAAGTTCATTCATGATGTAAACGAAGAAAGAAAATACAGGTGAATGCTATGTGTTGTGAGCTGATTTTTTAAATACAATAATTTGTTAGTTTAGTTAATTGAATATTTTGATATCAAACCCATCTGTAGCTATCATTGTTTGCCTTGAATTGTGAGTCACGACCAGGCACCTATACGTGTTAAAGCTGTTGAAAGAAATCAAATTTAACTGTTTCAAATCTCATTTACATTTTGGCGAACAGCACTTATGCCACTTGCAAGAAACAAAGATGATGGGGAACACATTCTATCTTCGAATAGAAGAAAACACTTATCCGGGCCAAGACCCCTTGTGATAAAATTCAAGAGAAAATGTAGCAATTTAGGGACGGCATTACACTAAGCCAGCTATCGAAAGGAGAAATTATGGAGAACCCGAGTAAGCAGGAGGAAGGTTGTTTCCAAAAACATTTGCCGAGAGTTTTGTTATGAATCAATTTCCTAAAAAAGAAAATTCTGTGTGGGTGATCACAGAGAAGAAGTGTACAACATCTGCGTAAAAAATCCACTATCTTTTCTTATCTTTTAGATTCGACGCAAAATATAATTAAGAGAATTTTCTTATCAGTTTTTGGCAGTTATCATCTTAAGGAAAACAAAAAGAAGCACAGACAGAAACCTTGGCACTTCTCAAAATATCTTCGACTGCTCAAGGCGGAGACCCATGGATAATAAACAACTTCTTGCCGGGGTATTGTTCAGTCGGCACCTTAGACCATTTCAAGATAGGAAAGCTCTGAATAGAGTTTTACTACCCGTAACACACTAAAAAATGTGTAAATCTTTTTGCTACTGAGTGAAACGACTTGGACCTGTTGACCATTTGAAGAGCCATCATTTAGTTGTGGTGGCTTACAGAAGCCATGGAAGATGACTTTCAACACATTAACTTATTCAGGGTTAATTTGCAAGTCACTGTGATGAGAACCTTTTTGTAGAAATAGGTGTTGCCAATTGTCGAATAGTGTTGTTATCGTAAGCCGCATTCGAACTGATAAGACCACAATAGGTAAGGAAAAATATTCAAGAAAACACACATCCCACATCGTCGATCCACTAAAAGTTTCTTCATGGGCTTTCTTATCTTTTTTTCGCACCTTATCGTAGAGGGATATAAATATCAGGGTCCACCCGTTGTCATTTGTTGTATTTCAACAAGTTCGGCCAACTCGAATCATCAGCAAACATGAGTGACACTAAATCATTCCCAAGCTCGAAGGAAGAAAAGCTCAATAAAGTCTCTGTGGATGTCGCAGAGTTACACTCTATTGATGAGAGATCTATCCCAGAAGGTGAGAACTATGTTCTTGTCGAAGACAGAACAAGGTTGAGACAAGGTTTGAAGCAAAGGCATATCCAAATGTTAACGTTAGTTGGTGTAATCGGTACCGGCTTGTTCTTATCCTCTGGAGGTACCTTAGCCAAGACAGGACCATGTGGAATGTTTTTGAGTTATTTCTTTGTCGGTATCATTATTATGATGAATCAATTGTGTATTGCTGAGACCTCTTGTTTGATGCCGGTCACTGCTTCCACGGTTAGACACTCTGAACATTTCTTGGATGAGTGTATTGGTTTCGCATACGGTTGGATCACTGTATACTCTTCTTTGCTACCAACAGAGTTGGCTGCTGCTGCTGTTGTTGTCACATATTGGACAGATCTGAATCCTGCTATTTTTATCACAGTAATGGCTGTTGTCGAAGTTGCAACAAACAGTTACTCTGTTAGATTCTACGGTGAGGTTGAATTTTTCTTCGGTATTTTGAAACTTTGTCTTGTTATCGGCTTAATTATCTGTGGTTTAATCATAGACTTGGGTGGTGTCAAAGGTCAAGAAAGATTAGGTTTTAGGTACTGGAATGATCCAGGACCATTTGCTGAGCATTTGGTTTCTGGCAATTTGGGAAAATTCTTAGGTTTCTGGAGTGCCATCAACTCTGTCGTCTATGCATATGGTGGGTTACAAGGTATTGCTACTTTAGCAGCAGAAACCGAAAATCCACGTAGAAGTATTTGGAGAGCAGCCAAGCGTGTTTTAGTCAGAGTTGTAACGCTATATTGCATTGCTGTGTTGATTTTGGGAATGTTGGTCCCTTATAACGATAGTGATATTGCAACAGGTACCGGTACTGCCAATTCATCACCTTTTGTCATCGCTATGAAGCGTGCTGGTATCAAAGGGCTTGATCATGTCATTAATGCCGTTGTATTGACATCCGCGTTTTCAGCAGGTAATTTGGGATTGATTCATTGCTCAAGAACTTTATTCGCTTTAGCAGTAAAAAAGCAGGCACCAAAGATCTTTTTAAAAACCAACAAGAGAGGTGTTCCCTGGGTTGGCTTATACGCTACTGCAGCTTTCTTGCCTTTGGCTTATATGTCATGCTCTGACCTGGCTAACAATGTTTTTTCATGGTTTCAAAACATCTCATCTTCAAACACTTTACTTTTCTGGATATTGATTTCAGCCAACCACATTGCGTTGACAAGAGCGATGAAAGTCCAAGGGTTTTCGAGAGACAGGTTGCCTTACAAAACCAAGTTTACTCCTTACTTTGCCTGGGTTTCAGGATTCTTTGCCTCTTTGTTCTTGTTGACTGCCGGTTATGCCAATTTTTTGACTGGTGCATTTGAATTTTCATCTTTTTTCACTTATTACTTCATCATCCCATTGTTTGTTGTATTGGCTTTAGGATGGAAATTTGTCAAGGGTACCAGATGGATTAGATCAAGTGAAGTTGATTTGGAAACATTATTTCAAGATGTCGCAGACCATCCAGAGCCTCCATACGAGAAAATGGCTGGTTGGCAATGGTTTACCATTCTTTGGTCCTAGACTTTCTTTAGTTCTTCAAAATATCTGTTGAAGTTGATACTTCCAGATTTCTTTGTCTCTTATTATGCTTAAATTTCCGCTAATACAATGGTATCTGTTTAAATCATATCTTTCCCTCAGTACTAGTCATCGATATTTACGAAAAACCCGATAAGCTACTGAATTGTATAAACTAAACGTAGTGGCATCCTTGCAATTGAAACTCTCCTCTCTTCGGCCCACCTTTCTTGCAGTATGTAGTATGGAGAACGCACCCCTGTAAAGACTTCTCCTTCATACAGATTTTAATCTCCAAAAATAATCCCTGACCTCCAAAGAGATTTCTCCTAATTATCCGGTAACTTCTCCTATGCGTCTCAGTAGTTGGTATTTTGACGCACTACGCTTTTGCTTGTATTATCTGCTTTGCAAAAGCAAAAGGTAGAGAGAAAAAAAATTTTATAAAGAAAAATCAACAACAAGTTTGACCAGCAGTAAGAACTTTCAGCAAAACTAAAGTGTATGTATACTATATTCAATATAAGAGAGGGTGATAGACACTGTAGTACCAGATTACTGCAAAATTGAAAGACACAGAGCTATGGGCATTTGAACTGTAGTTGAAAGAGCAAAATTATGTTTCACGTTATCTAGATGAAGTATTCGAGATCTCAGAATTTAGTACAACATGGGCCATTATTTGAACAATGTTTTAAAGCACACCGAAGCTTCACTGTCATTGGTATTGATGGTTTATTGAATTGAGCTCATGCCAACATCAATTGGGACATTTCACTTTGACAGTAGTCAAGTCATCATCTACTGTTTACGACAGCGAATGAAAATTTAAGTAATTGTAACATTGGTTGAAGAACTTACTTTTATGAATTTTTACATGCTTGGAGTATTGCACATGAACCAATGATTCCGAGGGTTAGTCCAACTTCGTGCTGGCCAACCAAAATGTCTATTATGAAATGAAGGGGAGAATTCAATGGACTGATCTTCTTTGGCGAAGTTGGTCGTGCCATCCAGACTCAAACTTCCAGCCAATCAAATTCGAAGGATTTCTTTTTATTAAGAAGTGGAAAAAAATCAAAATTGATAATTCACACGCGACTCTTGTGTTATCCTCTCATTTTGTTTTGGTTAACACTTTGAGAAGAAAATGAAAATGATTTTTATGGTGTGAGATTTTTTTTCTTCGTTTTTCCAGTTTTTGACCTCAATTGTACAACCAAGTTCATAACTCCCCTCTCACGGTCATTGCATAAACCTCCTTTTCAATTCCATCCAGTGTCTCCTTCATCACCCACTAAGCAGGTAATTTTATACTAACTTACCAATTCATAGAGCATTCATTATACAAAATGTTGAGACAATCATTCAGACAGTTACCTAGATTAACAAACCAAATTGGTATCAGAAACGCTTCTGCTTTGTCAAACGCTACCGTTGCTAACTTGGAAAAGAGATGGGAAGACTTACCATCTAACGACCAAAAATCCATCATCTCCCAATTGACCGAAAGACAATCTTTACCATGGAAGGAATTGACACCTGCTGAAAAGAAAGCTGCTTGGTACATCTCATTCGGTGAGTGGGGTCCAAGAAAACCAATTCACACAAAAGAAGACAAATTATACATTTTCTGGGGTACCACCATTGGTTTGGCTCTCGCTGCTACACTTTTCTTAGGATTTAGATCACAACGTAACGTTCCAAAGACAATGAACAGAGAATGGCAAGAACAATCAGACGAGTACTTGAAATCAAAGAACGCAAATCCATTCACAGGCTACTCCCAAGTCCAATCCAAATAAGCAAACGGTTATTATTTATCAACGATTCAATAACGACAACCAATTACATTAAGAAAATAAAAAAAGTACAAATAATAAGTTAAGTAACAACTTTTATAATATTAAATTAAATGAACCCAAGTTTTTTTTACTCCTCATCAACCAACAACAGCAGCTACTCCAACAATTTTTAATAAAAGTGGGATCAATAGGCGATGGCAAGTTTGTGGTCTGGTATACGTGATTTCATTTGTGTGTTTAATTACAGTCTCATCAATTGCATTTCTTTATATCGGAAATTTATCTGGTTTTATCTTCTGTTTATCTCACGGTTCTGCTACCAACTTTTCGGTTCTCTCTTCCACCGTATAGACACGTTAACATTTATCTCAATCAACAATTACTATTTATTATCATTTTAATCTTTTTTGGTACAATCTGATTATGTAAGATTTCCAAAACTCATCTCTACCGCTTTGTGAAGGGAAGCGAGAAAAAATATAATTTGGTAAAAAATTTTAGGCCCAAGATATAGCTAGAACTTTGACACCACCAATATCAACCAATAATTCACAAACAGCATGTCTTTCTCTTTTGGATTTTCAGGAGAAGATTTCACTGATGACAAAGCTGAACAATCGATAGTCTCACAAGAGCAGCCATTCCAAGACCCGTTAGCACTGTGTTCAGTTGATGCACAGAACATTCCAAAAGAATTAAACTTAGATCAGGTACTACTGTCGTTGGTCGGTAACCGATTCACTTTCAGCAGCTTGAAAATTGGCAACGTGGTGTTATATCGTCGTGAGTTGTTTGATATCAAGCACCAGTTGATGCTTGAAGACGAGTCCGGGTCCGAGGAGTTTCAAATTTTAATCGGTGAAACACAAGAAGACTTGAAGAACCAAGTGTATGAAGGAGGTTTGAAAAGCTGGGAATGTTCCATTGATGCAGTCGAGTACTTGTCCAAGACTGATACCAACACAGTTTATAATGAGCAAGAGAAAAATTTCATAGAGTTGGGATGTGGAACGTCGTTACCTTCTCTTTACTTGTTAATCCAAAAATTATCTTCAGGTACGCAGACCAGGGCAAACTTCATATTGAGTGATTTCAACAAGAGCGTGCTACGTTTGGTAACAATCCCAAATTTGCTTATCAACTGGGCCAAGACTCTTTCCGAAGCTGAGTTGGCTGCATTACAGCAAGCCACAAATGATCAAGTACCTATAGTCGAAGATGAGCTTGAAATAACAGAAACATTGGTGTCGCTGTTTCAAGAATCTTTAGAGTCGCATAAAATTTCTTTGAGATTCATCTCGGGTTCCTGGTGCTCGGAATTTTTCAACGTCTTGAACTTGAAGAAATCCGTGCCTAGCTTGATCATCTCCTCAGAGACAATATATTCCCCTACAATACTTCCTGTCATCAGTGAACTTATCATACTGATATTGAAACAAACATCTGATGTTCAGCTGCTGAGTAAGGCCATTGTGACAGCAAAGGATATTTATTTCGGGGTAGGTGGAAGTGTCAATGAGTTTGTCAGCTACTTGCAAAAGAGACAAAGACAAGGTGTAGAGTTGAAAATAGATGTCATGAAGTTAAACAGTAACTTGAAAAGATCAATCGTTACTTTAGAGTAGCTGTTATAGAACGTTTAAAAGTAATTTTACATCAAATCAGTTGTACCTCATCGCTCGATGTGTTTTGCTACAGAAAACTATAATAATGTAGAAAAAAAAAAAAATTATCACCATTAAGAGCGGTGAATACTACAAAGACATACAAACTACGATATGTCCCTGCTTAAGAAGTAAGTATCCTATGGCACGTACAGTCAACTAGAATTCCTTGGCTAACATACATATTTCCCACAGAGTTTCCAGATCGGACATAGATCTTCCACTGAAGACAAATGACGAAGTAGCACCATTCGAATTACCACAATTAGAATTTGAATTCATAGAGGTTGATTACGAGGAAGAGCGCAAGGATCAAGAAGATGAAGCACATCAAGAGCCCGAGGAATTCGACTTCCCATTATTTAACATATCTACCTCTGCAAGTGATGGCAACCCTGAAGACAGAGGGCGCTCCAAAGTGCAGAAGATTTCATTGAGGGAAGCCTCCGAGGAGCGTATCGAACAATCCAGACCAGAATCTTATTACTTCAGCCATACAGATGAGCATACGCGGAAGCAGGCCGAAGATGTGGCGTTGAGTGGTGAGGACATTATAAGACAAAGCTTAGTCCCGATGCCAGATACACATCCTTGGAGAGTGCTAGATTTGAAACAGTACAACGGTAAAATTACAGCCGTGATACAGAAGAAAAGAAAACAGAGACCGGGAAAGAAGAAAAGGGAAGAGATCATCAAGTCTCGTGAAAGGAAGGCTGAGAGACTTCAAGAACAGAAAAAGGTGGATAGAGAACTGAAAAAAAAATTGATGAAGAAGCTACATCATAAGAGAGGTGGTAAAAAGAATAAAAAAAAGCTGGTCACAGTGGTGGGGAAACCGGCTGGAAAAACTACAGGGAAGCCAAAATATAAAACAGAATGAGAGGGAAGACTATCTTCCTGTAGCGTTCAAACAATTTATACTATTAAGCATCATCCGCACTTCTAGCCCATCTTTTTTCACTAACCCATTGTAATCACTGTTGATGATACTCTCTTTGATCCCAGCCTCGATCACATCCTGGTAGTTCTTTAAATTTTTGGAGACGGGACCTCCTTTGTTGTACATTTTCTTGAAATTGATCTCAAAGTATTTGGCAACGTCTCTGTAAAAGATAGAGATGAGATTTTTGTTCGTTATTGAAATCTCGTTTTTCAGAAGGTAATATTGGATGACCAGGATGGGCCTGGCATCTGTCAGCACCACGGACAATACTTCAGGAAAATTCTTCGGGTTAGTCAATGTTCTGATCAAGTTATTTGAAGATATTGAGATCTGGTCGTTCATGTATCCGACTATCGCTTTTTCGAACAATAAGTGGTTGAAGTTGTTGAACAGTATGCACAAATTATTGATACCACTTTCTGACACACTGCCCGCTTTTTTGAAATCTTTTGTCAATATGTCTTGGATCTTATACTCATGGCTTTGCAATACCATTCCATATTCTCTTATCAACTTCAAATTTTTCAAAAATACAGAGTTGTCCTCCATGTGCTTTTTCAACTGTTGGTAGTTCTTCACCAACTTGATCAACCCTTTTGTGCCATCCAATTGTTCAAAGCTATCCTCTAAGTTTTGCACTAAATACAAGAAAAATTGTACACTCCTCAATAATATAGACGTGGTGTGTATCTTCTTTAGCGCATCGTGTAACTCAAGAGACTCATTATACGGTTTCAATATCTCATCTTCCAATTTAACAAAAGAGTGGTTTAACCCTTTCAAAGATGGTTGTATCACTTCCAAAGATTCTTGAATCTTGTCCACTTTGCACAACTCTTGGTATAACACCTCATGGCTGTTCGACGTCAACTTATTCAAACGCTTATCGATCTCGATCAAATCGAATCCCAATCTCTTCAGTGGTGTTGTAAGATCCAATGAGGCTTCCGTGCCAGAATTGGTGGCGAGTAATAACTCGTTGGAAAACCCAATTGCTAAGAAGTCCTCTTTTAGGAAAGCCTCAAAGTCTTCTAATTCATCACTCATTCTGATCGTCTAAATGCTTCGCGATGTACTAATTATGAGCTGTCTTGAGCCGACTTACTTCATTTTTCTTGTTAGCAAAAAAATGAAAAATAAGAAAAATCTAAGTCATTAAGAGGGTGATAAAAATCAAGTTCACTTCCATTATACTTAAAGAATTTAATGGCATTATATCGCCATTTAATTTCTTACTCCACGAACAAAAATCCTAAAGTTTACAAAAAAAACGGAAGGTTCATTTCATTTGAAGGTGAGACCTCATCACTTCGGAACTTACAAATCTATTCGTCAGTAACACTTATTGAAAAGGTGACAATATTTTTTTTATCCTTCTTCTATATAGTTCTTTAGCTGGCCCGTAGTCTAGGTCACATCAGTCTTATATATATAGTTGGGAAACGCGTATAAAGTTTGCAATGAAACAAAAGTAAAACTTTTGTGCACTCTTCATTTGTGAGTATCTGCATCCTCTTAGCATTTATAGCTATTGGTAATTTAACTGGTACCCTGTAACTTACCCATTAGGCTTATCCACCATCAATACTGCCTTCCTTTCCCATTTCCTAGTCCTTGTATACTTATTCAAAGCATCGTAATAGCTTGGATATTTCCAATTGTTGTCATAATAGACCCAACCACCACCATCTTTACTCTTGTTGAACTCGTAATCCACTGACCAGTTACTTTCGAGCCATCTCCATTTATGAGATGAGTGTAATGTGGTGAACTCAAAATGCTCAGGGGACAGACATTCGGCTAGAGATAAAGTGGTATAATTTGCACGCTCATATGGTAGCAAATACTCGCACCAACCAATACCTATCCATCTCCTTTGGTTCTCCAAAATTTCAAACTCAATAATTTTTGCATTCTGAGTCGAGGATATTTTCTTATCCGATAATATTTTGAAACTCTTTTGATCATAAGATTCATTATTAGCAGTGAACTTCAAGCCTGTCAAGAAAAGGGCTATCTTTCTGATATACAAGCTCCTCCAAAGAAGTCTTCTCGTTGCAATACACCAGGGTGAGTAATATGTTAATCCAACAATAAGCACAGATACCACAAGACTGTGCAAAGATATCACGTACTTCAACAAAAATATCTGGATGGGGGTAAGCCATATAGTGCATAGGCATAATCGTAATAAATCATCAGCGCCTAAGTTTTTGAACAGTAACAAAGGCTCCAATAGTATCTCGAATCTGGTGGAAATGTTTTCCAATGTGTCGAGAACTTCTTGTAGCGTAGCAACATCCCCTACATCATTTGATGATAATTCCATGCAGTCTTCTTGCACGGCGGTTTCATTGGTTATCGACTGGATGGACCATGCAAAACACGAAAATACAAATGCAAAAAGTAATGGAGTTAGATAAGATATGACGAAATCCCACTTAACCAGGATAGTGATCAAACCTGAGATGCATAAAAAGTTGTAATAAGGGTCATCATTGGTCCATGTGATAAATGAGACAAAGTTGTCAATGAGTAACAAGAAGGGGAAGCTGTGGTTGATGGCGGATGTTATAATGGGGGAAGTTTGTGACATGATTCGAAGAGATGAACTTTCTGGCTCCTTCATGGCTCGCGCTGTGAAAATTGAATACACTCTATTGTGACCAGGTCTTGAAGTTTGATCCATAGTGATGACTATTGCATTGTCGGAAGCGCTTTTATGAGAGTTGATGTCCGAATTTCAATTGTGTTCTCCAACGGTATGGTAGTGTTTCAGATTTCATTTTTGATTTTATTCTTCCAATTTGCTTGTGATTTTTTTTTTTTTGGTTCTTGTGTGTTTTGTGTTAAGACAGTGAGTTTCTGAAGGCAAAATCACTTTTTGAAGCTGCTCCACTGCGACAATTTAAAGAGGTACATACAACACAAAGAACACAATGTCGGCAACAGCACCTTCAACGTCTGCTACAAAGGAATCTTTTGAAGAGAAGAAGCAAAAGGAAGCGCAATCTTCGCAGTTCAAGTCTTTGGAAGAGGATGATGAATTTGAAGATTTCCAACAAGAGGGTATGTATCTATACCACCCACCACCTCTGAGTGAAAGATGGATATGTTTGTACTAACACTTCAATTAATAGATTGGGATGAAAAAGATGCTTTGGGAGCCGAAGAACAAGAGCACTTGTGGGAAGAAAGTTGGGATGACGACGATAACGATGACGACTTCACACAAAGATTGAAGTAAGTAACTGATAAACTTAACACATACAACCTTGGACTTTTACTAACAATTGTTGGACAGAGCTGAATTGAAGAAGCATGAGAAACCTGCTAATTAGAGAAGAAGATGAAGGTTGTGTCACCATGACCTTACTTGTACAATATATGAAGGGTGGAATCGGTGATGTAGAGATTTGCACTAAGCAATTGGCTGTTTTTAATCATGGTTCAGAAACTCAAATAAGTGAGGACTTCGCATCTTCCAAGTGTATAGAGTTAAAATTATGAGTTATACAAATTGCTATCCTTGTAATTAATTATGAACGCGATTTCCCTCGTCATTTCTCACTGGATACTGTACCAAAAGGAGCTACAGTTGTCTGATCCCACTTTGTCCTCCTACGGTTTAATGAAGTTGACTATGAGCACCTTGTCTCGATGTGTTTATCATATCAGTAATTCATCCCTTCCATTATGTCTTTACTTCTCTGGCAAGTGGGTCACTAACAAAAAAAATGAAAATTGACAATAGAAAAATTATGAAGGAAAACCAAACAAAAACAAAACAAAAAAAATAAACAAAAAATATAAACAAAAACAATTGCAAATAGATATAGAAGACAACAAAAGAACCCCTTCATTTCCAGCCTACACTCATCACCCAACAAACCCAATTGTACTATAGATCACTTGATCATTCACTGGATAACGTCTCAAGCTTGCTTTCCATTTTTCCCAGTCCTTGTCATTCACTTTTTATACTTCCCCCATCGATATCAATTTTCCAGGCGCGATTGACAAAAAACACTTCACAAAATAAACAAAACCAAGTTACAATCGGTAAAGAGCAACAAGAAAATAATGGACCCCTATCTGAAGAACAGGAAACGGGTATTAGCTTCTCCCGCTTCCTCGGAATACGTGAAGTCAACTTTTAATTCAATCTCCACACCAAACAACCAGCATCATGAGCAAACTACATCTACTCCTTGGAGTCTTCCAAAAGATGAACAAATAAGTCCCAGTTCAAAAGCATTCACAAAGAAAGCTGCTTTGAAGAGAAGTGCTGGGTTGTTGAACTTGTCGATAGAAAAGGATTCCAACGATAATGATTTTACAGCCAATGGTGTTACGAAATCTTTCAATGACTTGAATTTTGATACAGATAACGCGACTGAGAGTACCGATACCACAGAGAGAGAGAAGGATCAGTCGGATCAGATGTATTCACCTTATATCAATAGATTAAAGAGGCCATTAGCCAGTTCTGTTTCACCTTTGGCAGACCCTTCATCTCCTTTCATCATTCCACATGTGGCAAAATCAAATAATAACGCTTTAAGCCATAAACTTCGCAACATATCCAATCAAGACGCCATATATAGCCCTTTCAGCAACGTCAGTCATCCCTTGGCCAACTCATCTTTGCAGGATGATCTCGAAAATAAAGAAAATACTTTTATTGCACCTGCCAAGAGGTGTTCCACTGATGGCAACAAATCACCAAACGATTCACCATCTAAACCTTTGAGACAAAAACCAAGATATAACACCTCGTCAGTCGCATCACACATATTTCAGGGTAATGCAAATAACAGTACAAGAAACACAAGCACACCTATCGAAACTAGCAAACATTCATTTGTCACGCCTTCATCGTATAAGTCGGTCAAACCATTACAAACAGCATTCATGTCATCTGGATTGATGAGCAAAAAGACAGCAAAAGTGATACCAAATATCAAGACGATGCCTGAAACTCCTTGCAAAAGGCCATCCCAACATTTGCTAGTTGACACAAATGGCTCATTTTCAAATAACACCTCCAGTTTGGCCACT
This sequence comes from Nakazawaea pomicola, assembly GCA_030567755.1. Taxonomy (NCBI): domain Eukaryota; kingdom Fungi; phylum Ascomycota; class Pichiomycetes; order Alaninales; family Pachysolenaceae; genus Nakazawaea; species Nakazawaea pomicola. The sequence goes on along the minus strand of JAJLSS010000016.1, from coordinate 136,857 downwards.
TCTGTGATAAACGCTACAGACAATTCTCCTGCTTGCGATAACACACCAACAAGCTCAAGTAAGCACTCCAATCTTTCACACCATTCAAGAACGAGCAGTAGTGGTAAATACAGTGATAACGGTAGTGGCAAGAAATCAACAAGAAGTGATAGGGCTGTGAATACATCCGACTTACAAAGTTGTTTGCTAAGATTTAACAATGAATTTGATGATTACTATGAGGAAGACGTTTTACAATCCGGCAAACATAATACAAGCAGCAATGGTGCATCACCTAGCATATTTAGAGGTTCTACGAAAGGGTCAGAAATGGAAGTTGACAATTACGATTACTCCGATACTTCTCCGGGAACACCAACGAAGTTGGGACACACGATGGCTGGAGTTTCTGGTGATGATACACCTTCAAGAAGATTCCCCAAGAACAAGACGAATTTCATGAGTTCGCTTTTGGGATCTTCGAAACCAAAATTGTCGAACATCAATACACTGCATAATACCCCTGGAAAGAAGCCATTGATAACTGTGAGTGGTCCGAAAACACCAGTAGATCCAGCATTTGACAGTTCATCTGCAGATTCATACAATAACTCATCTTTGATATCAGCTAATAACAACTCATCAATGACAGAGATGACATTTTCGTTCATGCAACCATCTTCGTATGCACCTTTCAAAAATGGCAGAGCTCCATTTGACGACGATCATTTAGCTTCGAAATTCAAAAATGTGCAGTTAGTCGGCACTGGTGAGTTCTCATTGGTTTACTCAATGGAGTTTGAAAATGTAAAGTATGCTGTTAAAAGGACTAAGCATCCATTGACTGGACCCAAAACGAGAATACGAAAGTTGGAAGAGGTTGAAATTTTGAAAAGATTGCAGGAAAACGAAATCAACGATTACGAAGGACACGAATATGTTTTGAATTTCATCAATTGTTGGGAGTTCAATTCCAACTTATACATCATGACAGAGTTCTGTGAGAATGGCTCTTTAGATCAATTTTTGATTGAAAATGGAAAGATTTCAAAGTTGGATGAATGGAGAGTGTGGAAAATCTTGATAGAAATTTTGATCGGATTAAGGTTTCTTCATAGTAATGATATTTTACACCTAGATTTGAAACCAGCCAACATTTTCATAACATTTGAAGGGTCATTGAAAATTGGTGATTTTGGGCTAGCTACCAAGTTACCAATTCCTCCATATTTCGAAAGGGAAGGTGATAGGGAATATATAGCACCAGAAGTGATATCACATCAACAATATGACAAGCCAGCCGATATCTTCAGTGTTGGTTTGATCATGGTTGAAATTGCAGCTAATATCATATTACCAGATAACGGTGTCTCCTGGCAAAAGTTGAGGTCTGGAGACTTGACAGATGCTGGTAAATTGAGTTCTACTGACTTGGCAAGTTACACATCTTCGTTGTTCAACAACAATATGTCAAATGCAAGCAATCCATCGTCATACTCATCCTACTCTGAACCTGTGGAGATTTTCAAATCTAACAACACACCTTCATTCTCAAATGATCATAGTAATATGAAGAACAACACAACAGCAACACAGACTGTACTCAGCAGTATTAGAGAAATGCCACAATGGGCACCAATTTTCTTGACAGATGGAAAAGGTAGTTTGGACAGTTTGGTTCACTGGATGATCAATCCTAATCCAAATTTGAGACCATCGGCAGAAACTGTGCTCAACTCATTTGAGTGCCAGTTTATTGAGTCTAGAAGGAAATGTGGTTCTGTGATTTACGAGGGTGAATTTGGGCCGGCACCAGATCAAGCGGATTTGATCAATGAAGCTGAATTGGCAAGGATTAATTATCCGAAGATCTTAGACATAAGCAAGACTAGATCGTCTGTTGGCGCCTTGTCCAATTTCCATCCTGGAATGAGATTCACCGAGTCAAATGATACTTTGACGAAGAATACTATTGATAACTTGTTAAACTCATAGATTTTGAGTTTGCTTGTCATCTGAATTTTGTTAGATTTATTTTAACTTTTGTATAGTCACCCATATATAATGAACCGATTTTTCTCTACATATGCTATTGCCATTCTTAGGATTATAAATGTGAATTATGGAATACTCACAAAATTCAAGGCAAGTAGATGTAGTGAGCCTTGTCATCTTACTGCACCCCAGACTCTTTTACACTTAAAATGAAAATTGTACCGAGCACGACTTTTGACTTTCTTCGAACAAATGACAATCGATTTAAAAATAATTACCAATTTTTTTTGGTGGAGTAAACTTGACGAATAAAGCCTATATACTTTAATTGTCAAACCAAGCATCAATCCATTAAAGGTATATCGATGTACACTTCTTTACATGCGAAGATGTCATTGAGACCAGTATTGCGTGGTTCAATACCAAGCAGGCTCACATCACAGCCATCGTCAGCATTTATTAGTTTGCAGACAATCATGCATCCACTCACAACAACAACAACAACAACAACACAACAACAATTATTTTCCACGTCGATTCATCGATACAAGCCAGCTTCGTCGATTGCCTTATCTGGTGGGGACGCACAAACAGCGTGGCCACAAGATTTTAGGTTGCCTAGACCGAAGACCTGGGAAGAGAGTAACGAAAGCGCGTTGTCGAAAGCGACGAAATGGTATCTACTTTCTGAAATGTTCAGAGGGATGTACATTGTATTAGAGATGTATTTCCGTGCTCCATTCACTATATACTACCCTTTTGAAAAAGGTCCTTTATCCCCACGTTTTAGAGGTGAGCATGCTTTGAGACGATACCCATCTGGTGAAGAACGTTGTATTGCTTGTAAATTATGCGAGCTGATTTGTCCACTGCAACTGATCACGATTGAAGCAGAAGAGAGAGCCGATGGGTCAAGAAGAACTTATAAGTACGATATCGACATGACCAAATGTATTTATTGTGGATATTGTCAGGAGTCATGTCCTGTTGATGCCATTGTTGAAGGTCCAAATAGTGAATATGCCACAGAGACCAGAGAAGAGTTGTTGTATAACAAGGAAAAGTTATTGGACAACGGGGACAAATGGGAGCAAGAGTTGCAATATGCTATTGATGCTGATGCTCCTTTTAGATGACTCAAAAGAAGCAGCGGAACAAAAATCACACGCAAAAGAAGTAAAGTGAAAAAAATTACTCTGATCATTCTTGCTTGACCTATTTCAATTTATCTGCTTGGAGTGTCCTACGGTCATGCAACCTGCTAACTGAATTATCATCTATTTATTTACTCATTAATTGATTCAATGGTCATCTCACTTTGTTGTCCACTTATTCCTTTGAGGGTTGACAACTTTATTTATCTACCTTATTTATTTGTTTATCTACCTTATTTATTTATTTATCTATTTATCTATCTAGTTATTTATTTATTATTATCACCACTATCACTATTATCTATTCCGTATGCCTTCCACTCATACAACCGTATAATCCAAATTGTTTTCAATCTATTGAAGATGTATTACCAGATTAGGCAGTCTAAGTTTCTAGGGTGCTAAGCCCGTAGTTAGCGCAGAGAAACAAAGAACCTCCCCTGAATAATGTTTAACGTTTCAGCGACTGTCCCTTCTCTTTGATAGTGGTGTGAGCTACTCACAACTCTCTACACCTTAGGTATAATTTATACACTATGTTAAAGTATCTAGTGTAATGGTATATCGTATGTAACAAGGTCCTTGTCTGATATTTATACCTTTATGTGAAATTATTCAAAAAGGGTGGGCTAGACTTTGTCTGTCTATCTCGGTAATATCTTTTTTTGCTCTGAGTTCCCGGTAGTGTGCTTTTTTTTTTTTCTATATATACTTTTTTTTTCTTGCCCAAACAAACAAACACAATTAAACCGAAAAAAATAGAGTGGAAGAAGAAGAAGAAGAATATACTCGACAAGACTCCAATCAACAACCGCCACCCCACCACATCTGATATGGATCCAGATACTCATATAGATAAGCAAACAGGTGTGAGTAGTTTTGTCACTCAAGTCACTGATCCACAAATAGATGCAGATTTCATCAATAGTAATTACGTTAAAACAAACACCAACAATATTATGTCATTGAATACACAGCAAGGCGAGAAGAACAACTTGCTTCGGCTCTCTCCCAAAAAACCAAGAAATATGAAGAACTTGTCATTAGATCTTTCCACATCTGCTTCTTCATCATCTCCATCATCTTCCATGCCTCAACAACGCCATATTATTCCTCAGAGACCTCCAACGTTGAGATCGCGTACCGGATCAAGTTCATTGCCTTTCAGACTGCCGTTATTACATAGAACAAGTACCAACACAGATGATTTACAAACACATCCGGGTTTGCAAAGGAGAAAGACAACGTTACTGTTAAGCATCCCGTGTAAGAATAAGATAGATGATACAGAGTTGAAAAGTGCTATTCCGAAAATAGACAGTACCGCCGGTACTGGTCCGACGACCAGTCCAAGTTCATTATCACCAATAATACCTTATACACCAGATGATTATCACCCGACCGCATTCGGGCATTTGAACCAAGCACAACAGGAACCATTGACGCACTCGTTCAATAATTTAGACATTACAGACGAGTTCAAATCAGATTCATTTAGGATCGGTGCTTATAAAAATGGACCTGTATGCGTCTTTGAACCAAACTTGTACCTATATTCAGAGCCAACAGTTGAGCAAATAAAACAGTTTGATATAGTCATAAATGTGGCGAAAGAATTAAAAGATTTTACAGAAATTATCAAAAACGACAATACTACAAATACACAGTACATCTTCGTACCGTGGACTCATACATCTCAAATATGCCATGATTTCACCACTTTGATACCTATCATTGAAAAGGGCTTGAATTTGAACCAAAAAGTATTGATCCATTGTCAATGTGGTGTTTCAAGATCTGCATCGTTGATAGTGGCATTCATCATGAAATCGAAAAATTTGAATCTCAATGATGCTTATAACGAATTAAAACTGAAAGCACCATTGATCTCACCAAACATGACATTGATATTCCAATTGATGGAATGGAATAGCTTATTACAGGGTAAGAAACCAAGCTCCTCAAATGTTACCACCCCTACAAGTGCTGTATCGTCCACTACTTTAAACCTGTTAAACGTTCCTTCCAATGGTATGGATTTAGTTCCCTCGCCCACTTGATAGATTTTGAGGCTATGGACTATTGTATATGATGTTACGTTAGATTATTTTTAGGTTATGTCAAATTAGTATGTAAGGGGTTAGCTGTAATTTTAATGAAATGTGTAACAACTTTTTGACCCAAGCCATGCTTGTGGTAGTGTAAGTAATTACAATTAATATACTATGAATGCTGAACTTCTTTTTGTGTCTCGAAAAAAAACACTAAAAAAAAAGAAGCAGAAAACTAAAAAAAAAAAAAAAAAATATAGAAGAAAAGGGCTTTCTTAACAAACAATAAGTGTTTATTTAGACTCATAATCAAGGAAACGCTGTCACTTAATTCAGCCTGTGGAAGTGTTCACCAATTGCATAGTGCAAATATCAATTGACTGAGTGCGAATTTAGCTGGGCTTTAGTCTCATATTAAAGCGCTCACAATGTCAAGTCCAAGTGGTATAACCAACAATGACTCCAGTGATAAGCAAAAGAAACCATCAGTGTCTTCGGCACCACCTGCCGCGAAAAAGTCTTCAATATTCGGCTCGTCATCTTCAGGGTCCTTGACTGGTCATAATAGCAATGCCAGCAACAATAACAACAATGATCATAATAACACTAATAATAACACAAACCCACCATCAACTTCATCGAGCTCCAATTCTTCGTTGGCTACTAAGGGAAGTTCCAGCATTTTTGTACATAATCCACATAAGGAGTTGCTAGCGAAAAAAAGACCCAAAATCCCAGTCTATGGTAGTGATGGGAAAGTGGTAACTTCAACAATGAGAAAAAGTAGTGGTGATGAAAATAAAGTTAAAGACAATGGGAAAAGATCATTAGTAAATCCAACTTCTGTAAAAGCAGAAAGAACGGCACCATCTGAGCATGTGGAAAAGTTGAAGAAAGTGGAAGCAGTGGAAAACGGGAACAGTAACACAATCCCAACACCGACACTGATAAGTATCTCATCTGACTCCGTCTTGACTAGTTTGAGCTCAGAGAAGCTGAAGAAGGAATCAGCAGAAATTTCAAGTAATTTCAAAAGTGAAATTTACGAGCCCAAGCTAGATGATTCCAGTTTGACTACCATAAGCTCCATAGATGTACGCAAAGCTGCAGCTGATGTATTAGAGCTTGAACAAAAGTTGAATTTGAAGAAAGCTGAGCTGGATACTGACAACGAAGAAAATGCACCAATACCCACACATAAGGGAAGAAGATTGATTAGAAAAATGGAATATGATGATCAAGTCGAAAGAAGAAGAGCCAAGTCAACGAACTCTGATGATGGGCATGAAAATTACGATCGAGAAATAAACATTCCAAAGCGTAAGAAGACTGAGACTGGCTCAGATAGTAATAATTCCAGATCATCTTCTCCATCGAGAAAGAGAAAATTTTCAGCTGCAAAGGATGCCTTGGGAAGAACCAAGTTGCAAAAGTGTTGCATAAAGGGGAAATATGATATGGCAAGGGATTTGATAAGAGCAGGTGCTTCAGTCAACCAGCCGGATCACGCAGGAAATACACCGCTACATGAAGCTGCACTTAATGGACATTATGACATTGCCAAACTTTTGCTTGATAATGGTGCCGAAGTTAACATTCAGTCGGGCGTAGATGATAAAGACACCCCTTTGATAGATGCCTGTGCTTACAATCGCTTGAGTATAATTGAGTTGTTATTACAGCGTGGTGCTGATCCGACTATAGTGAATGCTTCAGGACAGAACGCCATGGATTCGATTGATCCCGATGAAGATGGTGCTATACAGCTGACGAAAATGATACGAGATGCTTTGAAGCGTTTTGGTTCAAGTATCACGGAACCTCGTCTCCTGTTGCAACAACAGCAACAGCAACACCATTCAAGGTATGACACATTCATTGATTTAACTACAAAAGAAGGGAGGGAGGAGATTTATCAAAGGGCCTCTGAGGGGGATGCCGCTTTTGTGGGAAATTATCTCAACGGTGGTGGAAAGCCACATCCTAAACTGTTGATTTTTGCTGCAAGACATGGACATAGTGACGTTGTCAGTTTGATGTTAGCTTTTGGTGCTAAGATTGAAAAATCAGTAGACGGAGAAACAGCTTTATTGCAGACTGTTGGTAGAGGTCACTTTGACACAGTGCAAATGTTGTTACAAAACGGAGCCAATCCGGCCAGAATTGACAATAAAGGATCAAGCGTATTGGACAGAGCCAGGGGTCCAAATGTGGTCAATGATCCACGTGAAGTGCGATTGCTCGAAGATGCAATGAAGAAGACCAAGGACAGCACCAAGCCAACGAGAGACGAAGAGGCAGAAGATATCGTGAAACTCAACAAGCGTAAGCAGCATAGTAATAATGAAGAAAAAGTAAAGGACCGCAAGCTGAAACGTAAGTTGCAATTGGAAAGAGAAGCTGTGGAGATTGCAGAGTCAAACAAGAAAGACGTCAGATTTGAAGAAGAAAAGGATCAAGAAGAGCGAAAGAGGCGTAAGATTGATAAACACAGGGAAAGATTGAAGATGACAGAGGGGTCAATATCTCCAAAAACAGTTGTTGAGTCGAAGGACGAACCGATGACCACGAGCAAGGAGTCAACTCCTGGTATCGAACATAAGCCTCAACCAATTAAGAGAAGAGTTGAAACTCCTCCACCAGCTCCAGCACCTATCTTAACACCAGAGGAAGAAGAAGCCAAGAGGTTGAGAGAAATTGAGTTGCTGAAACAAAGAGAGCAATGGGAGCAGCACAAAAAAGCGCAGAGAGAGGCAAAAGCTGCTGATATCATGAGAGGCATTGAAGAGAATAAGAGAAGAAGGGAGGAAGAAGAAAAACAACAGGAACTCAAAAGGCAAGAAGAGCTGGAGTTGGCAAAGAAGAGGCTGGAAGAGGAGAAATTACAGGCGGAGAGGAAGCTGAAGGAAAGTATAATGATCGAGGAAATCGAAAGAAGGAAAACTATACGTGCTTTGTACGTCCCTGGGTTGCTGTCTGCTACATTTAACAACTCGAGAACTGATCAAGAAGCTTTGGCATATCTTCCATTGTATGTGGTCACTATAGATAAGAAGGATTTTGTTTGTGACTTGCAAGTCATGTTGCTACTAGGAATTGAATCTTTTCGTGATAAATACTCCCATGTTCTTGGATCAGAGTTGAGCGATGACGAAAAGAACAAACTATGGAGGTTTTTTTATCCGATAATTGGAATTGACCACACTCAGAGCTACTCTACAAACGATCTCGAGAAGTTAAGACTCGATGGTTTGAACAAATTTCTCATGTACCAATTAACGTGGCTTCTGTTAGAGGACGTTGAAAAGATACTTGCGGAGGAACAATTCAAGCATCTTCAGAAGGCTACTGAGTTGAGATGGATCACAAGGATAGAGATGGATGTCGGAGAAACATCATCTCAGCGTGATTATTCAGCCATCAGCCACCGTGGCAACCATGACGGTAACCATAATGGTGATGTCGCATCTTCAGAGATTAAAGATTCTGCTATCCCATTCAAGTTCAGAGGTAACAAGAAATTTTTAGAGCTGATGATCGCGTCTAGGAAGAAAAATAGTTTTTGATGTTATATTTAATGATACGTACAATACCCCCTTTTAATGATCTGACTTTGCTTATATTTTGCTAATTTCCAAAAATTGTAGATCGTCTGACAATTCTAGTAACAAGCCGCTCAATTCTGTTGTAGCCTATGAGAGGTGAAGGGCCTGAATGGTCAGTTAGCTTGTAGTGTTGAATTCTCCTCCGTTCAAATGCACTTACTCACTAGTGGACAAAAATTGCAAGTGAAAGAAAAAAAAAGGACAATCCTCACATACTTTACCAACAAAATACGAGCTGGACGGCAAGTTGAGAAAGTCTGAAATATCTCCTTTGTCTTCTCTTACAATCACCATCAAACAAAAAAAGAAAAAGAAAATCGTAAAGCTCGCACTCAGATTTGAACTAAGGACCAATAGATTTGCAATCTACTGCGCTACCACTGCGCCATACGAGCATCACAATAACTATGTTGTCCGAAATGTAAAAAATACTCTGCCATAATCGAGTTACCGCCTACCGTATTTAGTAATTTTGTAAAGTTTTTGACCAAAAAGGGTAATGAGTCCGAGTCATAAGGGCAAATATGTACAGCACAGGCAGGCCAACCGACCACGATGAGCGAGGTATGAATAATAATATAGAAGTCAATTGTCTTAGAAAAGAGAGGGAATTATGAAGAGGTATCATGGATGGCGTTGGTAACTTAGAGAGAAATGTTGCCTTGCGCAAGGCACTAGCGGTTGTACAACATATCAACTGCTAAACTTCTCTCAAGTGGGAATTCTTAAAGGACCTTTGATATATGTTATATTTTTAATATTTTATTTATAAATGAACTTAGAAGAACAGAAAAAGGAAATACACAATGTATATATCAAGCCCTTAGAGAAGGTATCCAATTACAAAATCTCTACTCAGGTGAAATAGGAACCAAAAAATCAGATCAAAGGATCTGTTTTATATTAAGTTGGTCAGGAGCATTATATACTTCAATAATTATGATATCACATTTCTGAACTGAAACAACGGACAAAACTGTTTGTTAGTTAAGTAGATTCTCATCAACAAATTCAACCAAATACATGAACGATCACTCGTCAAAGAGGGTCCAAGAATTTTTGTACGAGAAGATCCAGTAAGGTGTACTACCGGTTCGAACCAATGAACTGTTTTGGAAAAAGGACTGCTTGCCCTCTTCAAAATATTGAGCTAACACATACTGTAAGCATGGGGTGTTGTTAATGATCTGAAAGCAGAGTTATCTTGTTGCGTTTTGTGAAAGGGGCTAGAGATAACATGATGCGGTCACAAGTGGTGACTAGTCAGCTATGTATCGAAAACGGACCCATCAGAGTATCTTACTAAGAAGCCGAAAATGATACAACATGGTGCATCACAGTGCTAATTTTGGGGCCATAATGTGCATCCAGTATGAATCTTAAATAATCCTCGCTGCATAAAGATGGTCATGGATAATACTCTTTTTTTTTTAAAAGGGCAAGAAATAAAAGAAGAAGTACGCAGGACCAAAATCTCAAAAGAAAAAAAACTGTTGCCAAGCTTTTTTCAACAACCCTTCAATTGGAAAAGCTTAATCATTTTAGTCGAGTACATACCGATATGAGAGTAAGGACAAAAGGACCCTTTCGTTTCACATTGTAGTGAAGATTGTAAAATAAGCTTGTTTGCTTCCACTTTGATGAGTAAGATCAATAGTGGTCTCTCAAATGGCTTCTCACTCGAGTCTTGTCATCAGTAATCTATTCTTTGTTCTGGAGCAAGTATGGGCGTTTACGGTTTGCGACAAGAAATTTTCGTTTGAAGAGCTAAGGTGTGATACAATTATATTGGGCACATTTTTCTAATCAAAGCGATTAAGTTTTACCCTCACTATTCGGCCACCTCATTGGACAATATTTTTAGAAAGACAAAAGGTAAAGTTGAATTTGAAGCTGGAAATTGTGGGAAAGTCCATAAGTTCCCAAATTAGAAATAAGTCCTACACATAAGCTCTCTTTCTCCGCCCTGAATATACAAGAGGAAGAATGCCAGCGATAGAGTAAGAGAGCATAACTACTATGCTGCTTGATTCAAAAATGTAGTGCTAAAAATTGTCACACTTGATATTTTTGAATGCACACTTGCGGTAATCTCGATTCAAGATGAGCGTGGATCTTTGCTGGATCTTTCTGATTTGTCTGATTGCCATCAAATTTATAAAGAGGTTTCAAACACAAAAATAGTCCTACCAGTTTTGCTCTTAATGAAGGTGTCAGTTTCGGTTCATCTTTTTAAAAACACATTCAGAGTTGACTGCAAATGTTGGCGAATTCATCGGGCGCTAGGAATATACAACAAGCAAACAAGCATATCAAACCCTTCGTCCCTGTCTTAAATGGAACTCCCAATCGCGCGCAATAAAAAAAGCTTGTATGACGACTTTTGCCCTTCAATGCATCTTTGCCCTGTGCTTTTCCTCCGTTGACGAGAATTGAATTTCCCTCAAAAAAAGTAAAAAATTGGATTTTTGATAAAATCATCACGGTTTGACGATTCTGGTTTTCATTTATAATTCGGTTCTCAGCGCTCTTATCTGGGACTAGGTTTGGTACTTGTTATATATATTATCAGGTATATATATTTACATCTATATACATCTTGATGATAATAGTGTTCAACTTGCAAATCAAACATACCCCCCTTATATAATGACGACAGATATCGCTTCATATCACCTTTTCACAAGTTCCGGTACTAATCGTGAGACTACATCCATTCCTTCACACTCCGCCACCTCAGCAACAACGTTGCCTCCAATAAGAAGCATACTACAGGATGTCTCATTCAGTGATCAGCAGATATCAGTAATTTCCATCAATGATTCATCAAAATCTATCTTGCAAAGCTCGGATAGTAAATTACCAGCTTTGATTCCCTCGTGTTCCATTCAACCATTATCACAACACCTGGTGTCACCACCTTCATCCCATCCTCATCCACAATCTCATCCAGCAAGCACCACAAGATCTCCCGAATCTTCAATCACTTCAACTACACCCTCGATAATGCGAATCCCATCCCCTCCTACAAACTACAACCCTAATAGCCGCTCACAAGAAATTCCTTCTCAGTTGGTTACACCTTCAAGTTCATTTGACGAGAGACAACAGCAACTAAAACAGAAGAAGAAATATGAGTGTTCTGTATGTCTGAAAAATTTCACAACATCAGGTCATCTTGCCAGGCATACCCGTATTCATACAGGGGAGAGAAATCACATGTGTCCGCATGAAGGTTGTGATGCTCGTTTTTCGAGACAAGACAACTGCATGCAACATTACAGAACACATTTGAGTAAAGGTAGTAGGAAAAAGAGTAAGGGTGTCAGTGCCAAGAGAGGTTAACAAGGGAGTTCTGTATAAATTTATAAAAGTGTTTCGGGTTGCGTTTCCTCTCATGGTCTTAGGAATCTATGATATCATTCTAGATCATGGGAATACTCATTTAAATATAAACATAATGGTTTTTGGTTCATGAAACAGTCTGTAGCCATTCGATTCAATCTAAAGAATTATTCGCACACCGATCGAGGGGCCTGTGGATATAATTTCACAGCCGATGCTTCCAACGAGACATCACGAAAGACGGCATGAGATCGTATCTATTAGGACATCCTCCAAAAGCATGGAGGCTGTCGGTTCAATCAAAATAGAACTGACTAGGATGTGTATCGGATGTGAAAAACTCAAAATACGAGTCTCGGCATTAGTGAGAAAAAAACTGAGCAGGTATCAGTTTTGGGAAAGAGGTTAAAGACACGACAAAGGTGAGAGTTGATATGAAACTACAAATTCTGTAAACCTATCCCTTGTGGCGCGGTTCACTGGTAGCACAACCTTCAAAAGAATTAAGGGACGGGCTCTATGTAAAAGCAAAAGGCTATGCGACCCAGGAAGCTAAGGGTGTTTTTTCTTTTTTTTTTTCCTTGTTCTTCGGTGGAGGGAGGAACGGAAATTTGTAAACAAAGAAATACTTTCGGCTTGAAATATATATTCGGTACAAGAAGTGAAAAATTGTTATCACCAAAATTTTGAAGTGCCAGGGAATGGAGCCAAGACAAACAGTGATGGCACCATACCGTGTTACAGGGTACCGACTGCTCTCTAATGTAATCGTCATAGCTTTTTTCGGATTCTATTGGCGGAGGACCCTTTATGTCAAATTTGTCTTGGCTTTTTTTTTCCTGCAAAACATGCCCGTTTCGAAGGCCCTTGCCCTAGACAAAAATGTTACAACATCACTGTGCCTCACGAAGTGCCAGTGAAAAGTCGTCACTTGTGTTTGGGGATTTCGAGAAAACAGAAGTAAACCCTGCTCAACCATTAACGAGATATCGATTGGTAGAATGAGGCTATCAAAACTTCAGGGTCTTCAGTAAATGACTGCAAATTTTATTCATCTTGCCAACTCGAAACTATACTAGCAGAAAGCTGATTTTTAGTAAATAGTCTATAAAACGGGGAATACTCAAAATGCTGGACTTTTTCTACAGCTGTCACTCTACCGCGGTTCTTCTCGATGAATCATTTTGCGGTAGGGCAGGGCAAGTGAAGCACAGTAAAAAAAATATAAGAAATCGGAAAGATTTGGGATTTCTACGAGATTCCGCAACAAGTATTGACTCCGTAGAGTTAAGACCCTGTTTAACAGGATTAGATATGCATTCAAATACACAATTGATTACGTAGGAAGGGACTTTTAGATCGATGAAGATAGCCAGCTGATCTTTTTTTTCTTGCCTTGTGAATTCCAGAGCTCAAAATCAGAATATAATAGGACCCTGACCGAGAGGTTTGGTGATCTCATGTCTACTTGAGCAAGGCAATTGCACCACTAATTACCATGGGTTATTCGTGACTTGAAAACTCAGCATTCCAGATTTGCAAAAATGGATTCAAAAAGCAAACCCGTTATTCACAAGTATGGATGGTATTGATTGTCTTAGTGTCAAATCATCAAATGTCCCAATATTCCCGGTCTATGCAACATTTTAACTATGCAAAAAGATATAGATCCAACTTTTACCCTAACTTGAAAAAAAAGTGATGCTTCACCCGCAAATGAAAAATTTACATAGTCCGGGTAACATTTGACAAGACGAGGACAAAAAATATAAATAAAATTTTTTTAAAATCAGAAACAACCAAAGACAAAAACTATCGGTATAAATGGTTAATAGAGTTTAAGCCCATCATCAGTTAAGTATGATGTTTTGAAACTGACAACTAGTAAGTACACAACATTTCCAAATCTCATAGACCACCAGCATATTTCTCAAATCATTCGTTCACTTCTCTTTACTGATGAACAAAAATTACAACATATTGAATTTCTTCACCTGAATAACCATGTGGATACCATAATTTTGAGCTTTTTAACACTGAACTAAGAGATAAATGAACAGCATTTGAGAACACACTGAATATGCGTGATACGGATGGTCATTCTGCTTTTGGTTGAGCTTTTATTCAATCAACTCAGATCAGATCATGCGAATCTAGTCTTTTGAGAATATTTATTCTCTTCATAGATTACTAACAATCGATTCGTTTATAGAACAAGTTTGTTTAACTGTTAGTTTCCTTACTTCATGTTCAATATAAAGTTATTTGTTATGTTTAATTTCATGTACTACTTGTAAAAATTCCGTAAGCTCAAGCATTTGAAAGCTCTTGTGAAAACATATCATTTCACCTATCTAAGTAAATGATAAAGACGTTGTGGGTCGTCCTATCCACACTCGTCAGCTTGAATCAGCGATTCCATCAATCGAGCACACATCCCAAATTGGGCTAATAATAGTAAATGGACCAAAACCGAATGAAAAATTGGTTTTAGTGAGATGGTATTCTTCACTCTTTGCAATGCATCCCCACTTCCATACGGGGGTACGCACTTAAAGAACTTTCTACAAATGATGCTAGTTGGAAAGCTTCTGTAGAGGATGCTAGAATACAATCAATTCTTCTCTTATTCAAGCCTAAAATTGCCTTGCTAAGAGTCCCCTTCCTACAAAATCGTTGACTCCTTTCCTTGCCATTTTGGAAATTTGCATTCTCATCATCTCCGTTGCAGCATGTATGAGAATCATCCCTGGCAACTCAAGTCTTCTTTCACACCTCTAACTTAATCCACAAGAGGGCTTGCCTGAAGCTCATCAAGTGCCCATTTTATTTGGTGATTAGGCATGTTCAGTGAAGTCTCACATTAGGCTATCGCGTATCAGGCTCATCAATATCTTCTTGTGCCCGAAAAAAACATACTGCAAAATAAAAAAAAAAATCAATTACTAAGAGATACCATCTCGAAAAGTT
This sequence comes from Nakazawaea pomicola, assembly GCA_030567755.1. Classification (NCBI taxonomy): domain Eukaryota; kingdom Fungi; phylum Ascomycota; class Pichiomycetes; order Alaninales; family Pachysolenaceae; genus Nakazawaea; species Nakazawaea pomicola. Next base: position 121,758 of record JAJLSS010000016.1, on the reverse strand, counting down.
CCAAAGGCAACATATAACTAGCTACTATAGAGGACGATAGAACTGAGGGCATTATAATTTCAAAATGAGTGTACGAGATGAAACCCCTGAAATTCCTGCTGTCTGTGACAAGTGTCTTGGGCCAAATCCATATCTTGAAATGATACGAGACTACAACGGAGCTGAATGCAGAATATGCACAAGGCCATACACGGTATTTGAATGGACCCCAATAAAGGGTGAGCGTTTCAAGAGAACAATAATGTGTTTGACATGTGCGAGGTCCAAGAACTGCTGTCAGGTCTGTATGTTGGATTTGACATATGGGTTAGATTTACAAATAAGAGACTCTGTTTTGAAACTAGCAGGAGAGGAAGTTGACGACGATTTCAACACACCAACGAACGCAATAACGAAGCTGTACAGAGCCAATCAATTGGACACCAAATATGCCAATGGACTAATAAAGCAAGATGACGAAGAAGAGGAAAATAGAACAGGGAAACTGAGAGACCTATTAACGAGGGTGGCACAAGCACAACAACAACAAGCACAACAACAACAAAAGAGCCCAAAGACAGGTAAGGAGCTTAAGAAAGAGGTTCCGTTGTCGAAAGAAGATTTGACAAAGCTTATATCGAAATTGCCCTTCAATGGTAACTTGCTTCCAAGATTGAATGATGATACCATGAAATCATTTTTCATATTCGGTGTAAATGATGATTTACCCAGCTATGCTATACAGAACTATTTCGAAAAGAAGTACAACACCACATTGCAATCATTGTCGATAAATCACAAGGCAAAATGTGGCTACATTATTTTTAAGAACTCAAATATTGCTTCAGCAGTGCTGTCCAGTATTTTACAAGATTTTGTGTCACCGAGAAGTAACTCCAGCGAGGCATATAGAAAACCAGCAGTCGTGGTGGTAGAGAACGTTCCTTTAAGGGTGTGCTGGGGTAAACTGAAGAGTGTGGGGGTCACTAATAGTGAGAATTATAAAATCGGATCTGTGGTAAAAAAACAGATGAAAGTGTTAGCTGATAAAGATTTGAACGGGAAATAAATTAAGTATGCTTGTATGGTAATTACTTATCTCGACCTTAATATGTCACTTCCGTCATCTGCTGTCTTGTACGAATTCCCAATTCGGGCATCAATCAATCCTGAACCTTCAGACAGTTGTACTAGTTAACTGCGTGTATCTACTTCTTTCCCCCAACCTACTCTGCGACCCAATGCGGTAATTTGTAAACACATCGCCTTCTTTTAACAAAAGTCTAAAAAATCATTTCAGGAGAAGAAAAAAAAATATAAACAAAGTAGTTTACTTTGTATTTAAACAACAACAAAGGCTACGTCAAAACTTCCGGTGACACATCAACTATACTCCACTTTCCCCAGGGTGATCACCACAGGTATAACCCTCCATTTCTACCAGGGACTCTTTAAACTATTTGAAGCTTAACACGTGCTTCAAAGCTACACTCATTCTTTAGATAAGGAGATCCCATTACTCACTGAAACGCCAGATTTTTCTTGTTTGTTTTGCCAGAAAAAGGGTAGAAACAGACCTATCACAAATACATCTCTGCAAATAACCACAGACAACATTGTCCGAATCAATAATTGCATCAATCCTCATCAATATTAATTTGATTGTGTCGCTTTCGTCCAATTTCAAATCTGTTGATTTTTTTACATAGACGAGGTTCTTGAAAGGTAGAAAACATACCATTTTAACCCCTTCGAGCTCCGAGAAACATTTCGGTACACAGCAATCAACAAATTAAAAAGATAATGCCATCAGTCACAGCACCAAGTGTCACTGACACATCGTCAATGGCAACACCCTCATCAACATCTTCAAGAAGGAACTCAATAATCGGAAAATCCAGACGTACACACAGAGAAGTTAGATTTGGTTCCTACGTCTTGGGATCCACGCTAGGTGAAGGAGAGTTTGGTAAAGTCAAGCTCGGATGGAGAAAAGACGGCAAGACCCCATCACAGGCTGCTATCAAATTGATAAGGAGAGATTCCATACCAAGGGGATCTGAAAGAGAGAGTAAAGTTCATCGTGAAATCAACTCATTGAAAAGATTAGCCCATCCAAATATAGTCAGGTTGGAAGAAGTATTACAGAATGATAAATATATTGGTATCGTTTTAGAATACGCGTCGGGAGGTGAATTATTCGAGTATATTTTGGAACACAGGTATTTGAAAGACTCAATGGCCTGTAAATTGTTTGCACAATTAGTATCAGGGGTCGATTACATGCATTCCAAAGGTATAGTCCATAGAGACTTGAAATTAGAGAACTTGTTGTTGGACAAGCATAAGAACATTATCATCAGTGATTTTGGATTTGTTAACAGCTTCAGGGATGGTAATGAATTAATGAAAACAAGTTGCGGTTCGCCCTGCTATGCTGCACCAGAGTTGGTAGTCAGCAGCGATCCTTACGAGGCAAGGAAAGTTGATGTTTGGTCATGTGGGGTGATTTTATACGCGATGTTAGCAGGATATTTACCATTCGATGACGACCCACAGAACCCTGACGGTGACAATATTGCAAGATTATACCACTACATTACACATACGCCTTTGACATTCCCAGAATATATCCAGCCAATGCCAAGAGATCTCTTGAGGAAAATTATAGTCAGTAATCCTAAGAAGAGGATAACTTTGAAAGAAGCAAGGGCACATACTTGGTTATCACCTCACGCTCCATTTTTGAGTGTAACACCAAATGAGTGGGACAGAAGTTACAGGTCAGCAAGATCCAGACTTCATTCTAATATTGATAGCGAAAACAGAAGACATTCTTTGATGGAGGGTAAGATCAGCTCTGCGTCATCATCACAGGGATTCTTAGTGACCTCACATCATGCTAGATCCTACAGTACACAGAATGTTGCACAAAAGCTATACTCCCATCCAGCTGCTCCACAAACTTCATCATCTCATGCAGTTGGTACAATGCCAGTTTCTGCATCCTCTCACGAAATTTCAACACCAATAACCCCTGTTTTTGTTAAACCACAATTTGTATCTTCTTCATCCCCAAACTCTGCATCAATGGATCAATCGTCAATAGCTGCCCATGGAAGGACTGGGTCAATGTCTAGTGCCTCAATTGCGTTACAAGCTGTTGTACATGCTGATGTTAATGAAAGAAGAAACAGTGTATCAAGTTCTGAGTCATCCCCACAAATTGCTTTGATCACGAAACCAGAATTGCCACGTGCTACCACTCATACGGGCACCATCATTGATAAAAGACCTATTTTTGAAAATAATGCAAGTCAGTCATCTCTCTCCAATATTGCGGAGGCTTCTGTCTTGTCAGATCTGAAGACTCCAATGTTACCTCCAATTGCGCCAAAATCAGGAGGCAGTACCAATACCACGATATCACAAAGATTACCCGTTCCACACGTCAAGCCAAGACCAACATCATACCATCCAAGCTCATATACATCAACATCTGCTAGTAACGATTATTACTCATTGCTACCTTTCAATTTGAGTGCAACTTCCTCAACACAAACTGCAAAGATCTCACCGGTATCATCAGCACAAGAAAGTTCCCATTCACCTCTGAGAGAAAAGAGGAACTCATGGTCAAAGATAAGTGAGCCATTAGTCGATATGAGTAGTGCTAGTGGCATGTTAAGCACATCTGACACATCGGAAAAGAGAAAATCTGTTGCCTTAGACTCATTATCCAATGCTATAGAGGCAATGAGTCCTACAAGAGAGTCTACTGATGAAACACCTTCTTCGAGTGAGAAACTGGATGAGCCGATCTCAGCGAAAGGTGCAGAGCTAGAAGTTTCCCTGGTACCAGGCACTTCGGTCAGCACTTCCGAGACAGTTTCAGTAGATCAAGTGGCTGACTCAAGTAAACACGTACAACTTCTTTCTGTGGAAACAGAAAATCAGACCAAATCAGATCACAAACAACATAAACAACATCAACAACATCAGCAACAGCAGCAACATAGACCACATCTTCCACAACCTACCCCAGCACCAAGGAGACAGGAATACACAAGTTCTCAAGAAAATAAGGAGAATAAACCTGCAGCAATCACAACGAGGTCTAAAAGATTTTCTTTCTTTTACTCCTCAGTGCCTGCAGATTCCTCAAACGCTGGTGCAAACAATATGTCAACACTGCTGAAGATAGTCGACTTCAAGCAGAATAATTCAAGTACGCCGTCATCATCATCATCCACAAGTAGAAAAGTATTAGAACCCAGCAATGAGACAAATATCATGAGATCCAAACAAGATGACATCAAAAAGCAAAATAGGATGTCAACGATTGGCGCTCCAAGAAACAAGGAGTCCAGTGCAGCTAAGAAAGTGGTTGATTTTTTCAAAAGAAGAAGTATGAGAGTCTGAATCAACAAAAGAGTTTGAACAAGGAGAATATTCATTGGTTGATGCATCGTTTTACCGCCAAGATAATCGTCCCTACACATATACTACACAATAGTTTTTTTTCACCACACAAATACCGAGTTCACTTCCCAAGAGCATCGATACGGATCATCTATTGACCGTACTATTTAATTTTACATAGGCTTTTAAATATTTCCAAATTTAACGAGATCATTTTACTTATAAATTTGGCTCAGTGCAGTACTGTAAGAAATGATCGCTGTTGTGTAGTAGATTTTCGCACATTCATTGCCACACATTTCTTCCGCGCCCATCGACCTCAGGTTGAAAAAGGCAGTAACTAGAGTAAGATACTGAAAGAGAAGTTATGCTTTTGAAAGTGCAAATATCAGTTACAAAATCCTCCCTCTTTTTTTCTGTTTTTTTTCTCCCAACAATCATTTTAGATCACTTGAGGGATTTGGATTTGTTTAGTACACAACGTTGAAGTCAGCATTTTCCCACCACCAACCACCATTTGAGATGAGCCCATGTCAATTAAATTAGTAGCCGTGGGTGGAATTTGAGAAAGCAAGAGTCTGCTCTTTTTGTATGAGCGAGCGAGCCTTACCTTGATCGTGTTATAGGGTATAGCGAGCAAGATAAAATTTCCAATTTTGATAAGTGCTAATAAAGACTCAAAGTAAAGAGAAACCACAGGAGGCGAGCTTGGCACTTTTGAATGTTAATTTTCAAGATATATTACTGCGTTGTAACCGTTTCTTTATTAGTGGATATAAGTTCAAAGAAGAGTCATGACTGAATCTGGAGCATCCCTCTCACATAATGCCTATATAATTTCACAAGAGATCATGAAGACAAGTGACTTTTATCAACACCAATTGCACTACGCTGTCGAGGTATCAAAGAGACGGAAAATTTCACCTGTTTCCTTAATATCGCCAGGCAGACACTAAATATGGGAAGATATAGAGATAGTACAGGGTTTTTCCAAAGTCAAAGCTGAACTACAAGGTAGAGTATAATGATAAATAAATAAGTTAATTAGTTATGAATAACTATTGATAAATAGTGACGAACCAGTGAAGACAAACTTTGATAAATAAATAAATAATGAGCTCTGTGATTGAGCCTCAAGAGACGATTCAATGTTGACCGTTACTGCTGTTACTACTTCCACCCATTTCTCTAATATACTCATCCTTCAATTCTTGATACATATCGTCTCTTCTTGGACTGTACTTCTTGGCCATCTTAGCTGGAGTATTCTTCATGATCAAATGCTTCCTCAAGACCCATGGTTTCCAAGTGTTACTGAATGGCTGTACCGAATTAGTCTTGAACAGATCATCAGCAACCACGTTATCCGACTGTCCTCTAAATGACCCGGTGAGTCTTAAATCACGCACGGCAAAATATTTGTCCCATTGGTCAATGTCGTATCTGTTCTTGATATAGTGCTTCGTTGTGGTGTCTGCTTCAGCAGTGTCGTCGGTGCCATAAAATTGGGATTTATCACGGGAAGAGATCTCGCCGGTGATACCTGCATTCATCACGGCACCGCCGAGGCCAAAGGCCACGAACATAATCGTGTATGGAATAAGACCTTCAAACGGAATCATTGTGGTAAGGTAACAATTGTTTAGATGACCGATTGATTGTTTGATTGATTGATTGGCTGATTGGCAAATGGTGGGGTCTTTTTTTATTTAGTTTATAATTTTGAAGTCTTTCCATTGAAGAAATGGCTGACTTCCGAATTGGGAAATTCTGAAAAACACAGAAGTAGTGTATACTACAACTACTGAACCTAACACATCCATATAGTACAAGTGTCGAGTGCACCAGTCTCATCAATAGATGGTCAAATGGATTGTAGTACGTTGTCCATTCAACCCGAGATTACACTGATAACATACAGAATCACCAAGGGAATTAAAGACTACAAATATTTTGTTTAATAAAACCGATAAAAAATTTATTAAAAACCTTTTAACATACAAGTTTGTGTGTAATGTGATGATGGTAAGGTGGGAAAAATGATGGCGTGTGGATGGCAAACGGGGAGCTTAAGATAATTCATGAAATATATTATATAATTAAACAAAGCAGACAAATAAGTTATTGGTTAAACTTAGATGTTACTTGGATATAACATAATTCTAACACTGGCACCGAAAGTTTTAGCTGGCAAGTTTGATTTGAAGTTGGCTCTGACTAAACCTGAGTTACCGTGAGTTCTTGTGACTTTACCCCAAATAACTCTGATTTTCTTACCGGTAGAAGCTCTGTAAACGTAAGCAATTCTTTTACCTAAGTAGAATTTGGCATCTTCTGGGTTCAAAACGTTTTCAATTTTAATCAATGAAACGTTTGGGTTGTTAACACTCTTTGAACGTTGGTATGATAAGTGTTTACCTTTAACGTATACTATAAAAGAATTGTTGTTAGTATTTTTGATATCTCAAATTTTGATATAAAGTCATCTGGATATACAATAATGAACAAGTTGGAATCTTCTCGAGTACTTCAATGAAAAAGTGATACTGATTAATATGACTGTGCCATAAAATGCTATAGAGCTCTTGAACCAAAGTTTTACTCCTTTGATTTATAATACTTCATTGGATTTTAGTCTACTTCTTGAATGAGCTTGGAACTCGTGAAATAGAAAGCTGAGCTGAACTTGAAACGATGTGCAATCACGTCACATAAGCTCTAATTCTACCCGAATGTTACTGGTACTCTTTGTACAGTCATCGAAAATTCTCTTTGTTCAATCAATAATTTTGGATACAGTCATCATAACTTGGAGTTCATTCATTCCTTTTCCACGGTATCGATTCGATTCCAACATGGTACACTTTTGGTATATCTTGTTCAGATGATCATTCTTGGATGGGAAACATACATCTATGTGATTCAGCCATTTTATCTATGTTTGGTTTGAGTGATATATCTTTAACAATATGAAAATTTAAAATATTATAATCTTTTTTTTTCTTTGTTTCTTTCTTTCTCACTGAGCTTTGTTACAATTTTTTCTTCCTTCACTGAATTGAAGAGTTGTCGATTTTTTTTTCATTTTCTTCACAGTGGATGAAAAAGTAGTGCTGCCTGTGCCCAAATATTCCACTTTGGTCATTACACAAAAACATGCGCACCACTGCTTTCTCGCACTTTGCTCAAAATTTGTTTGTGGGTTTGCGCGCCGATGCTCAAAGTGTGACTGTGGTTTGTGCATGAGAGCAAAAAAAAAACATTACATAATCTCTTCTCTGCGACCTATAAAGAGGCACATGACTAGGTTTGCCATTACATTATTACACCACTTTGATTCTTCTTTTTTGATACATCTCTCACTACACTTAGATCAAAAAAAAAAAGTCAAGTAAGATAAAATAAGAGAAGAGATGAGCTGCTTCTCAATACTGAGAGTAGAAAGATAAATAAAAATAAATACAGTAGGCAGAAAAAAAAAAATTTGTAAGGTGAAAAATTTAATTGTTAACTATCTGATTAGATAAAGACAGATAAACAGATATATACCAACAATGGCCACTATAATACCACCACCAACAAAGAGGCAAAAGAGAGAAGCTCAACAACCAAGAGAAGTAGATATAATACCCGAAGATTTACCTAATGTTTTGATCAAATTTCAAGCATCTGATACCGGGGAATCAATAGGTGGAAGTATAAGAGTACCAGGTAACATTTCTGAACAGCAGTTGGAAGAATTACTTAACCAATTGCATGGTGAAACAGATGAGCCAGTTCCTTATACTTTCTCACTTTTAAATGATGCAGACAAAGACTCAAGCTTGATAGATATCAGAGACAACATATACACATCAGTATTGAAACCAGGAATTAAAACAACCGAAGATTTCTTGACTTTGGTATATACACCGAGGGCAGTATTCAAAGTCAAACCAGTAACAAGATCATCGGCAACTATAGTGGGTCATGGGGCAACAATTTTGGCCGCACAATTTGCTCCACATACCTCGTCAAAGATGGTTACCGGAGCAGGTGACTCCACTGCAAGAATTTGGGATTGTAACACGCAAACGATTCAGCATACTTTGGCCGGACACAGTAATTGGGTATTATGTGTTTCATGGTCTCCAGAAGGTGATGTTATTGCCACAGGAAGTATGGATAACACAGTGAGGTTATGGGATAGTCAAACTGGTAAACCACTTGGCGATGCATTAAAAGGTCATTCGAAGTGGATATCATCTTTGGCATGGGAACCAATTCATTTGGTGACACCGGGGTCCAAACCAAGGTTGTGTTCGGCTTCCAAAGATGGTACCATAAAAGTATGGGATACACTGAGAAGAGTACTGGTGATGACTATGAGTGGTCATTCATCAGCTGTATCATGTGTGAAATGGGGTGGAACTGGAAATATTTATACAGCATCGCATGATAAAACCATCAAGATTTGGGACTCAAAAGACGGCAGATGTGTACAGACATTGAAATCACATGCTCATTGGGTTAACCATTTGTCATTGTCCACAGATTTTGTATTGAGAATGGGTGCATACGATCATAAAGGTGAAAAGCCAAAGACACCACAGGAGGCCAAAGAGAAAGCCACCAAAAATTTCGAAAAGGTTGCCAAGCAGAACGGCCAGACTGTGGAAAGAATGGTCACCGCATCTGATGATTTCACAATGTACTTGTGGGAACCAACGAAATCTAACAAACCGATTTGCAGAATGACAGGACATCAAAAATTGGTTAACCATGTCTCATTCTCACCAGATGGCAGATACATTGTTTCTGCCTCATTCGATAACTCAATCAAGTTATGGGACGGCAGAGACGGGAAGTTCATTGCCACTTTCAGAGGTCATGTTGCCCCAGTATATCAGACTGCATGGTCATCAGATTGTAGATTGTTGGTGAGTTGTTCAAAAGATACCACTTTAAAAGTATGGGATGTCAGAACGAGAAAATTAAGTATAGATTTACCTGGTCATGCCGATGAAGTCTACGCTGTTGACTGGAGTTGTGACGGTAACAAAGTTGCTAGTGCAGGTAAAGACAAGAAAGTTAGATTGTGGACTCATTAGTGCGTATAAGATAGAATAATCGAGGAACGCGTTTACCGAACACCAAAAAAATAAAAACAAGAATCAAAATAGTAAAAGAACAAATAAAAGAAAGCACTTACGGTATATATTACACGAACTCAAACAATGTCAGCTGCCAAACCACCAATTTCAATAGTAGTAGCTGCCTTGGCGCCTAAGCTTGGAATAGGTTACAAGGGCACTTTACCATGGAAGTTGAAACAGGAGATGAAGTTTTTCAGAAACGTCACGAGTACAACCTCATCCCCAGATAAGACAAACGTTGTAATAATGGGACGTAAAACATGGGAGAGCATCCCATTGAAGTTCAGACCGTTACCGAACAGGATCAACGTCGTGTTGACGAGAGACCCATTGAAATTGACTCAAGATCTCGATGAAGAACTTTCGAAACATAACCGAGACTCGTTGAAATTACTCATCTCCAACTCAATCCATGATTCGATTGATGAGATCTCCTCGAAAGTTGATGTGGCGACTATCGAGAATGTGTTTATCATTGGTGGTGCTGAGATATACAATTCGTCGATCAAGCTGGGAATCGTGGATCAAATTTTGATGACTGAAGTCACCACTGAGAAAGATTGCGAGCTCGATACGTTTTTAGATATACCGATCTACGATGATGAGCAATGGGTGCGTGCTGATGTTGAAGGTTACTTGCAGAAGAGAAAGGTTGAAGGATTTGAGGTTGAGAATGAGGAAGGAGATTTCAAATATACCTTTGCATTGTTTGATAAGAAGATATAGGTTTGTTACCCAATAAAAACTTCCGGAGCCCAGTTCAGAAAAACAATTTGGGTTAGATGCCCCTTGACTCTTGTAAGGTTGAGTCAACATAGAATTCTGTTAGGGTATATAATTTAAATCTCTCTCCATCTCTCAGAATTTTTCATTGTGACTAAAAACAGTCGTGTATATTGTAGCAGCTTATTAACTAAAAAGGTCCATTTGCGGGAGATCTTAATAATACACTGGAACAGCAAAAGAACTAGAACATAACCTTAGTAATTGTAACAACATCTTCTACAATCATATAAATATAAACTATTCTCTCGTATACGAACAAGTACTATACCCCGGGACACCAGAAATCAAAGTTAAAGGTCTTTTCAACAATCCAGTACCAGACAGAAATATATATCATATATCAACATCAAGATAATGTCATCAGTTCAATCAGGTCATATCGGTAAGATCTCATTCTTGCCTTTGTCCGAAATCAAGAGACCAATACCACCTGTATTAGATTACTCCAAAATTGACTCAATGGCTGCCACGTTGAATGGTACACCAACTGCTTCATCGACATGTCCAAACGTGGAAGACATGACATCTGGTGAACTACCACCCATTGACGTAATGCACGTGAGGGACAAAGGTAAGAGCTACTATTTTGCTTTTGGAGGCTGTCATAGGTTCCAAGCTTATGAGAAAGCAGGAAATCCAGATGTAAGGTGCAAGGTTTTACCAGCAACGAAGAAACAGTTGAAATTGTATTTGGGAAGCTCTGTTGATAAGTTTTTCGAAGATGAGACACCTGCAAAGCAAGATGAATCTGTACAAGACTGAATCCACACCTTTAGAGTGAGAGCCAACAAAACTTATGACATGCAATTGGGTTTTTTAAATAATGATTTAGAATTTATAGAAAGTTAAATGAATTTAAAAGAGTGAAAAGTGGTAGATATGACTAAGAATCTGATCAGCAATTCCGTTGATGTGATTGAGCCAGTTTTCATGTAATTTCAACACAAAGTACAGATGTTTGTAGATGTGGAAATGCACTATACTTAAAATGTAGATTAAAAGAAAAACAAAATATATCTTTTGATAGAAAACACAAATACACATCACCAAGATCATCACAACAAAAATGTCAGACGCCATATGTTTCGTTTCATTGATATCGAAAGAGGTAAGTCATGCCTCTATGAGTCCATTGTTTCCGCTTCTCTGCCCCCTGATAACTAACGCCAAACCTGTCAATTAGAATAAACCATTATACATTCAACAATTCATAGAGGATGATCTGCCAATAACAGAGCCCAGTACCACCACCTCTGGCACTAAGTCTGCAGCGAAAACCACAGAGCTTAACAAAACGAGCTCTTCAGCCGCGAATAAGCTTCTTAAATACAACTTTCTCAGCCATATGTCCCTTGATATCTTTGAATCACCGTTCATCGAGACTTTGACACAGGACAATAACAACTTGCTCTTTGTGCAAGATGGGATCAGTGTTTATGGATATGAGAACAACACTGGGTTGAAGATTGTGGTGGGCTCAGAGACAAAAGAGAACATCAGTGAGAAGTTATATGACGTAAGTGATCTTTATTTTTCACAGATGACCCTTAACATGACAACGTAGAGAAATAGGAGCTGTTACTAACAATTGAAATCGATAGGTATTTCGTGCGATTCAAAAACTTTATTTGAAGACCATATGCAATCCTTTTTATCAAGCTAGAGGTGATGACGCTGAAGAGTCGATAAATAATGAGAGGTTCGATGAAGGTGTGAAAAAAATAATCGATACTTACAACACTCAATGAGACAATCTCTGACTTAGACTAAGAAAATCTTACAACTCGTTACTTCCTTGTAAACCATCGGTTAATCTAACAGCTTTTCAAAATTCTAATATACATAATTGCCTCTTCCTAAACTTAATGATGATGCGACTTACAGAACTTATCATTTGACAATAACGAACGAGACACAAACTTTATTCACCCTCCATCAGTGCAGTGCACCCATATCCATATATCCACTTTTATCCCCCCCCTAGCATGCCCACTAATCATCTACCGCAACACGACATTGGCATTTCTCATACCCAAATATTGCTGATCCACGCCTGATCCCAAATTCTTGACAACGTCATAGACTTCCAAGTTGTAGAAAAACAACCTATTCCCCGGAGCTCTATAAGTGGTTGGCAAACCTGTGATGTCACAATATCTCTTCGCAGGTTTGAGAGATGGAGGCAGTTGTACTGTAAAGTAGTTGATCTGTTTGCTCATTGGAATATCGCTCAATGCTGCTAATCTCTTTTGTTCATCGGATAAGAGATTTTTCAATGGTTTGTGACGCCTGTTTGGGGACTTCCATGTGGATGATTTGAATGACTGTGGCCTCGTTGTGAGTTCCGACAATTCCGAAAGATCTATATCGGTCATACTTAGTTGACGTGTACCTTGATGGTTGGTTTGGTGTCATAGATTTTGAATCTCTTTTTTTTTTTTTTTTGTATTTTAAGAAACTTAAGGAGGTATCAGCTACAACTGGAACAAAAAGCACTTATGAATATTTGTATAATTATTTATTTATTGATTCATTTATTTATTTCATTCCAATCTGAAATGAACAATATTAACTTTGCAAATTCATAAATTAATATTGATATAGTAGTGGTAAAATCCAAAGCCAGCACACGTCAATCATCCGGTAGCATAGAACAAGAATTTATTGAAAACGGCAAAAAACAAACAAACAAACAAACATCGACATTTTAACTTGCCTGCCATTCAACCTTATAATCTGTTCTTCATCCTATTGCCTCTTTATTATTAATTTGAAAAAGAATTGAATTGGTAAGTCAGCTTATAACACAACGCACTTCTTCTTCTTCTTTTCTTTCTTTTCCTTGGCCATTAAACTGGCTCTGGTGGCATTTTCGAAAACTTCTCTGACACCTTCACCTGTCTTTGCTGAACATTCTAAGTATTTCAAGGCACCAATTTTATCAGCAACTGATTGACCTTCGGCAGAAGAAACCGGTTGTTGTGAGATGGCTCTTAATTCTTCAATGGTCTTTGGATCATTTCTTAAATCAACTTTACAACCAACCAAGATAATTGGGACACCTTGACAGAAATGGAAAACCTCTGAGATCCATTTCTCTTGAACGTTATCCAATGAATCTGGTAAATCAATTGAGAAACAAATCAAGATGACATTAGAGTCTGGGTATGACAAGGGTCTTAATCTGTCATAATCTTCTTGACCAGCAGTATCCCATAATGCCAATTCAACTCTTCTTCCATCAACTTCAACATCAGCTACGTAGTTCTCGAAAACTGTTGGAACGTAAACTTCTGGGAAGGTACCTTTCGAGAAAACAATCAATAAACATGTTTTACCACAAGCACCATCACCAACGATGACTAATTTTCTTCTGATATCAGCTGGAGGTGGAACCATTTTTGTATACAGATATATATATTTTGGTTTTGATGAGTTTTCTGCTTTGTTTCTATTATTAGTTAGTATTTGATTTTTTTTTTTTTTTTTTGAAGTGATTCAGATCAGAATTGAAAGTTGAACAGCCAATGAATACCTATGAGCTGCTGAGAGTATAAATAACGTCCTCAAGATTAGAAGGAAGCTTGGTTCCCTCTAACAACAGTCTAATGGGCCATGTCTGTTGGTGGAGTTGTTGAGGATATTGTCGAAATTGTTGATTCACATGGTAACGAGAACTAGACTGATAGAAGCCGAAATTCAAGAAAAAAAAAAACTGGGCTGAAATTGCGCGCTCATCAATTTCATAGCCTTTCACACACAAAACACGCAGTGGTTGACAAGCATTGACATCCGGCTAATCGAGAACAAAAAGGTCTAACAAAATGATTTGGTTTCGGTTTATACCGCACATATATTACCCGGGTGGATGTGATTTTGATGAATGAAAATGATTGCTTTCTTTAAATTTTGTTGGATATCCTCATTTCCTCCTTACTTTTAAATCTATCTAGCCATATAAAAAATGTAGGCGGTTGATCTGTAAACACTTCAATTTATCAGGTTGAAATCTTATTATTGTATCCACAACAAGACAAGATAAGTACATACTATTTCAATAAACAAATTAAATTCTCGTCTTGATCAAAAAGGTCACCAATGAATGATAACTGATATAAATATGCTTTGTTATAAACGTATATTTTTAAATGTTTTGTGTTTTTTTTTTGTTTTTTTTTGTAGTATTGAAAATGATTTTAGGTATAAAGAAGGGAAAAAGACAACAAGAAGGAAACTTCTACTTTTCGCAAAGAAATATTACCACTTTTGTATAAATTGATCTATACACTACCCACAAGATGGGTGAATCTTTCAGTTTGATGGATGCCACATTCAGTCTTGACTTTACCCTTCCATCTGCCACTCCTCTCATCTTCACCTTCAGCAATAGGCACTGTACTATGATAATCTCCAATACTCTTGTAGCCCAAGTCTAATAACTCGTTGTATGGAACATTGTATTGTTTGACGTACGCATGAACCTGTTTGAAATCCCACGACAGCAATGGATTGATCTTAATTATGTTTGTAGATTGTTCAATTTCTATGATAGGTAACGAGTCACGAGCACCTCCTTGTGATCTTCTTCTTCCGGTGAACACTGCTGCTACTCTTAAATCTTTGTAAGCTCTTTGTGCTGGTTCTACTTTTACCAAGTAGTCATATTTGTCATCGTCTGTTTCCCATAACATATCTCCGTACTTTGACGCAAATGCCTCCTCAGTGTCACAGCCTTGGGGCTTATAAATATGTAAGTTAGCTTTATATTGAGCTTTAACTTTATCCACCAAATCAATAGTTTGTGGGAAGTGATGCAATGTGTCCATGAAAATCAAATCTATTGGATGTTCTGGATTGTCTAAACCTTCGATTCTCTCCAATTTACTAATCATATCCAATATCACCAAACCTGTCAAACCAAAGGCTGTAGATTGATATAAACTTGGAATAGTGATTATCGACCATCTTATAATCTCTTGTGGCGATAAATGTGACAAAGTTTTATTCAAATGTGATATCTGCTCGGGTGTGAAGCTAACAATAGCTGGTGAATCTGTGGTCATCTTAATTTTCTTCTACTATTATCACCAAGTTATGAAATAAAAGATGCTTAATAATTGAAAAGATTTGAAAAAACTTAACAAATGATATTAAATGATTTCTAATCGTCTCTTGTGAAATCTTCTCAGAGCTCTTTTGCTTATTTCAATCTTTAAAGCTTTCTTCCTTCATCGCCTGCTTGAATTTTCTTTTTTTACCATTAGAGAATATCACGTGCCTTCCTTGAATTGCACGCGCTCACCAGCCACAATAAAACGGCTTTTCCCTCCAGGGGGGGGGGGGTTAAATTCGGCAGTCAAGGGCTGTGCGTTTTATCGTTACAATTTTAAAGCTTCATAGAGAGAGAAAAATAAAGAAAAGCAGAAGTAAAGAATAACTGATCGAGAGGAACTACAGACACTCAGTTCAATACCTCAAAGATCATGACTTCAGATCAATCCGTGGACCCATCAAACCCCTTGTACAAGACGCAAGTTAACTTGGCTTCCATTGTGAGCACATTGCTTCATTTAGGTATAATAGTACATGATTTTCAAGGCACAGAAGACGCCAAAGTTGGTTTAACAAGTTTAACGTAAGTACACACATTACCCCACCATTTCACGAAGTATGGTTTGGATGTAATTGCTAACATATCTAACTTTGTAGCAATCAATTGATCAACCAACTCAAAGAATTGAACGTATCGGCAGACAGCTTAACAGATGTACCCATTCCATTAGACGTGTTACAATACATTGAAGATGGTAGAAATCCTGATGTGTACACCAGAGAATTTGTTGAAAGTGTACGCAAGTCGAACCAATATCTCAAAGGTAAGACAATGGCTTTTGCAAAGTTAAGGGACAACTTGAGTGATCAAGTGATAAAGGAGTTCCCAGAATTGGAGGATGATGTAAAGGGTATAGTTGAGAGAACGAGCTTATAGAGACGGCGAGGGCGAGCCAAGAGACTGGAATTTCTGGCTTGCATCTAGTGTTTTTATAATGCTAGTTTTAGATAATGAGAAATGAACAAAGAAGAAAATGCTGATAAGATAGCTGTTTGTTTTGTAGTTTCAAGAAACAAAAAGTTGCATGAAATCTGTATCATCAAAAGGTTAAGCAGGGAAAATTTTTTTTTTTTTTTTTTTTTGTTATGAGCCTAAATTTTTCAGATTCTTAAGATGCCCTTAAAGCCTGTAGAGTTATCCACAAACAACAAAATAAGCCATGGGAAAGAAGAAGAACAACAATGCCAAAAAGTTAGCGGCAGCAGCTGCCCTTCAGTCGAAGACATCTCCAATCTTAGAATTGAAATACGATGACCCAATATTTACAATGGCAGCTCATCCTAATAAGAACTTGATTGCAACAGGTTTAGCAACAGGACATGTTATTGTACATTCATACGATCACGACAAATTAGAAGCATCCATGTCTCAAAAGAAGGCCGAAATAACAAAACTGACTCTGAAGCAACAGGAGAACAAATTGAAAAAAATCTTTTGGACGAAGCAAAGTGCTATGGAGGATAGTAAGTTTGTCAAGACTGCATGGAAGACAAAGAGACACAAAGGAAGTTGCAGAGCCATTGTATTTGACAATTCTGGCGAGTTTATATATACAGTTGGGACCGATAAGATCATTAAGAAGGCCCACGCTGAAACAGGCAAAGTGGTTATGAAAACAGAACCTTTAGATGTTAAACAAGATTTCACAAAAATGATTGTCGCTCCTAACAAACCGGTAATTGTCGTTGGTTCTGAAGCAGGACATGTTTATGTATATGACACCAGAACTTTGAAGGAGGTGCATAAAGTTTTCAACGTTCACGATGACGCGGTAAGTTCGATAACGAATATGTCTGGATTGAGTGATTACCAGTATGTCTCCGTTGGGTCCACAACATTAACCCATTTCGATATCAGGAAGGGCATAATACGCCAATCAGAAAACCAAGAGGACGAAATGCTCTCTGTTGCATTTGTGGATCCGACCACTTGTGAAACAGCAGCTGCGGGTATGGGTGAAGGTGTTGTAACTTTATGGAAACTGAAGAAAAACGATTTCGTGGATCAGATCTCAAGGGTCAGAGTAGGTAAAGATTCAGTTGATGCAGTGATATCTGCCTTGGAAGAAGGAGGTGATTATATATGGGCTGGAAGTGCTGATGGTATCATCTCGAAAGTTGATACCAGAAGGGGCAAAGTTATTGAGACAAGATTACACCACGCAGAAGATGATGTTGCTGGGTTGGATATCGATTTCGATTATAGATTGATAAGTACAGGCATGGACAGATTAAAACTCTGGAGCAACCAGCAAGTTGATAGTGATGACGAGGAAGAGGAGAGTGGTGATGAATCTTTGTCATCAAACATGTCAGACGACGAAGACGGCGACTCTAGCGACGAGGATGATAATATAGAAGGCTCAGGCTCGGACTCAGAGTTAGAGAGCTTGAACCCAGAGGATTTCGATTCTAGTGATGACGACGATGAAGATGAGCAAGCTGAAAATTCAGGAAGCGAACAAGAACTGGGCTCGAGATCAGATGATGAACAGGAAGATTTGCCTCCTTTGAAAGAAAGAAAATCTCCGCTATTAGCCGCCATAGCTAAAAGAATCGTGGTCGCTGCGCCAAAACCCCCTAAAACTGAGTTGAAAACTACAGCCAAGAGGCAAGAAAACCGTGAAGTCGAAGAGAAAGAAATAAGAGAGAGCAAGAAGTCGAAGAAACCAAAATTGACAGGAAAGCAATTGAAGAATTTGCAAGTCCATGAGCATGGTATCAAAAGATTTGAAGGTCTTTAAGTCATAATATCTAACTAAACTAAATACTTTTTGCAAAAATCGTGAATACATCAAAGCCCGTACTCCAACTTCACTGGTTGTCGTTTGCACGCCTCGTGGTAACATATAGGGCACTCTATTGCATCGCAATGGATTGTTACTCTGTTCATATAGCCTCACACCGGATCAATTCTTTTTGATTAAACTTCACTGAAAAAGAAAATGTGGTGAACCGTTGGCTATTACAAGAAGTGAATATATAGTGCACATATCTTACAATCCATAATCCCCTTTCATATCACTTTTTCTTTTTTTTTGAGTGGGTTTCAGAAGTTTTTGGTATGCGTAATGACCCTTTTGACTTACGTTCTGCAACACCTTACTCCCACTCACTGAGCCCAGCAGTAATCATGATAACTTCCTATGACAACAAAATACTGACCGGGGAAGGTATCAAACCAAAATTTGAAGTGACGTTATTTTATAACGGAGATTATTTCACGAAGATCATGAATACAACCACGATACCAGAACGGACTAGACGAAGATCAATGAACACAGCATCGACAAAGACACCGACTTCATCAACAGTTAACCAAAGGTCAACTTCATCAAGTACCATACTCACTCAGAGCACAGCGGAGACGAAATTATTCGACCCTGTGGAACAACCATTCAGTCTGCGATATGCATCTTCCGAAGCATCCTCAGTGACGAGGTCACTCGAAGGCATGAGAAATTATCAGATTGACAAACAAGGGGTCATTTCCGACTCCCCTTTGAAGATACTTTTGAGTGATGAAGATTGGAAAAACAATTGTGACTTGGTTGTTGATTATTTGAACAGATACAGGGAGTTTTACAAGGCTTTAGAGAATAAAAAGAAAAAATTGAAAAGGGAGCACGAAAGCTCTTCTTCAGACAGCGGAGCCAAGGAAGAAAGCTCTTTATGAATTTACCAAGTGCACTTGAGGTGCCAATCACAACAACATTCTTTTACTAAGGCTCATACGGGAGATCGGTAGTTTATACTGAAAAGTTTCTTTCATAGCGGGATCAACCACATGATAAACTCAGACATGATCCCCTGACCCCAAAATTTCATTGCCACTCTTATAATGGTAGGCGTTATTCAATCCCATAAACACACTCATTACAGACTCCTTGGAAGTAACTCTTCTGTAAGCAACTGTTAGTCGTGTTGTCTCAGCTAAATACTACTTGGTTTGCCTTTTTTTTTTTCCTTCACCAAGAATGTTGCAAAAAACAAAAACCACAGGTGTAGTTTATAAAATCGCAAAAAACAGTAGCTAATAACAGCTGAACAACTTTGTCATAAATCATATAACCTTTCCACCATGGCTATGAAAATACCTGTATTCACAACTGTAAGTTGATCCGCTAAGTTTTGGGAATTGAGGACCATTAGGTGGATTCCGCAAATACCATTGAGCGAAGCTGACACTAGTTTCACACCCTGAACTGACGTTGTCGTCCATACCTGCATTCGATTCATTTGTTCACGATAAAGTCATCATTTCCCACAATATCATCTCGTTGAGAGATGACTGGATACTACTTAAAAGCGATATACTAACTTTTGAAATTCGAACTAGCCAGCAAAAGCTTATTTTTGTACCATAATATCAGCCTTCGGCATAGTCATATTATCTGTCATCGCACACTTGTTTTCAATAGGACATGAATCAATGGTTGGATCCATAAACGATCCAGAAGATGGTAAAGCGTAAGTATACAATTGAGATGTTTGCGAGAGTTTTTCAGATCAAAAATTTTGAGATTTGATAGCAAAACCGGAATTCTATTTTATAGTACAATTTTTTACTGACTATCTACTTGAAATAGTGCTGCAAAGACGATATGGCAAGCAGTATTGGTATACGTGTGTTTCTTCGTCTTTTGTGGATGCCAAATATTTGCAATTAACAGGAACTCTAGAATTCAATTATGATAGAAGTGGCACACTTCTCAGGGCCCACTTTGTTACTACCTTTGCGTGACATAATTTCACAAAACCGCGATTTGAAAGGATTTCCAAAAGCTTTTTTCTACTGGTCTCTGGACTAGGGTTTGGATGTTAATAAAACACTTGCAAAATCTCTCCCAATTCATTTCTCCATTTACATAGAGTTCATCATTTTGTCCCATTTGCTATGTATGTCTCAAATCAGAGCACTATCTTTCTTGTTTCATTAAAAAAGCGCCTATAAAATTCTGAAAATCTTATACGGTTCAGCTTCACGAGATCCGTATGTGTAATATGTGGCCACTCCCGTCCTTCCATTAACACCAAATTGTGGAACAGCTCCCTTTCAGACCGAACTCTGTTACTATTCCCAATATCAATTGATGGTGATCGTTTCCAAGTTTGTCTCAGAGGTTGTTTTTTTCTTAACCGTTGTAACTAAAGACCGATAAGTCAAATGTGATGCGATGGATAAGATAAAAAAAAAAATCCTTCCTGCTTAATTTAATTTTTCTCTATTTAAAAGCATTGGGACCTGCATCGCACACGTAAATCTGAAGATTTTAAAGTCACATTCTCAACTATCATGATCCAACGAAGGGCTTCTTTAGGGATCTGTGAGTGGATTAAGACATCACTCTACACTTCAGCCCCAAGAATAAATACAACGAGAACTCAGGTAAGATGCTTCGCACAAGTTGGAAGTGGACCAAATGGTTGCGATAACAGATTTCCAATACCGGAAATGATCCAAAGCTCAAATTCACTCACAATCACAGATCCTTTAATTGTGTATAGAAACTATGTTGCTCGGGGAATATTAAAGCCAGACGAACAACAGTTCAGAGCTGCAATAGAGTTCCAAAAGTTGTACTTGCGTGTCAAGGATTACCAACCTCCTGAGTCGTTGGCAATCAGGATCAAGACATTGGTACGAAAAATTGAGCAAAAACATGAGAGTGGTACCAGATTGAATAGGAAGTTCGGGAAGTTTAGACCGAGATGGTTCGAGACCGGTGCTAAGAGGACAGAGTTGATCAAAGTCTTGACAGATGAAGAAGAGTTGCTGAATTTCCCATCCCCTCAAGGGTTATTGATCAACGGGCCAGTTGGTTCTGGTAAATCACTTCTAATGGACATTTTTGCGTCGTCCCTCCCCCATGATTCGAAGTGCAGGTGGCATTATAGCAATTTTATGTTGTGGGTATATAATGAAATCCATTGCATATACAAACGCAGAATGACATCAAATCAAGAAAATCACACATATTTGTCTTTGGAAAACGAGTTTATCTTGTTCGAAATTCTGCAGACCATGATCTCGAGAAATACCGTGTTATTGTTGGATGAATTCATGTTACCTGATATAGCGGCAGCGAAAGTGGTAAAAATATTGTTCACATACTTTTTTAAACTTGGTGGTGTACTTGGGGCAACTTCAAACAGACTTCCTGAAGAATTGTACTCAACGGATTTCAACAAGACCCAGTTTGCCGGATTTTTGGACATATTAAAGATTAGGTGTCATTCGTATGACATGTCAAATGACAAAGACTACAGAAAAATTCTCAGTGAAGAAGCCAAAGGCTCAATAAAGCCATACTTAATAGTTAAGAACACTGAAAATCACGAAGATACCTGGAACCAGCTTGTATCGAAGGTGTCGTCTGGGGCTCAGTGGGAAACAGACGAGTTTGTTGTTTATGGGCGTACAATTCATGTTCCTTGCCATGCCAATGGAGTTGTCAAATTTGATTTTTCTGACATTTGTGAGGGATTATATGGCCCTGGAGACTATATATCCATTGCTTCTAACTATCACACAATAATCTTAGACAATGTACCGGTGATGTCTTTAAAGATGAGAAATGAGGCCAGGAGATTTATCACATTGTTGGATGCCCTATACGAATCCAAATGTCAGTTGATAATGAGAAGTGATGTTGAATTGGACCAACTTTTCTTCCCAGAAGTTCGCAAGGATCATTTTGGTAATCTGATTAGTGAGGTCACATCTAACAGCGAAGATGTTCAAAATGAAGAAATGTTTTCCAAGACAGAGATTGCTTTGTCAAATCCTTACAGACCTAACATTTCCTCATACAACGAGGGTGACAATGAATATAAGGCAATCATTCCGAAAAACTATGGAACAAATTTCAGAAACATCAAAAAATTCACTGGCGAAGACGAGATGTTTGCGTATAAGAGAGCAGTTAGCAGGATGATGGAAATGACGGGATCTCCCACTTGGAGACAGGAGGGGAAATGGTCGCCTATTGATATGTCAATGAGACCTTGGGAAAGTAATTACCAACCTGGAGAAAAACCGTTGCACAACTGCCTTGCGAAACATAAAGTTCCTACTTATCAAAACTCAAAGGCAGCCTCATCATTTCAAGTAGCACCATCGTTCAAGGAGGTTCACTTCTGGGCCTTGGGGTTGTGGAACCAGACAGCAAGATTTACAGACGACATTACAAGAAGGTGGGTAAGGGGTTACAGATGACCTGGTGTTTTTGTTTGCTGAGAGTAATGTCACAGGCCTCGAATGGAATCACCATATTTGGGATTCAAATGCTGATCAGCACTTAAGTATTATCCATAGATAAAGTATGACACAATGATAGATATAAATCTCAGGGTTTGGTGTAAACTCTCTTCTTTTGCAACCTTTAAGCTTTTATTTATCTCGCTCAGATAAGTTTTGAAACACTCCGGGTTGATCAAAAAAAAAAAAATCAAAAACAAACACAAAGTAAGGAGACAATTCGGAAGGACGATATTAACCGAGCAGTGTCATTGAACTGCGATTCAACAGATTGACCACCTGGCCAACTTTCAATAGCTTCTTTAAAACGATTTATACACCATGAGCGTGAGAGCTAGAGGTCCATTACCCTCACAGTCGGCACTAAAGCCGAAAGGTGAGTTTGATTGAGCACAATTGGCTGTCTTTCTTTAAAAGGAGGTTATGACCATATTGCAAACAACACGATCAGGAACCATGATACTTACATCAACAGAGTCTGATTTTGGCGGCAGGAACAGAGGATCGTTCAGGGGAGGCTCCGGTGGAAGAGGGGGAGCACGGGGTAGAGGTTCTGATCGAGGTGGTAGAGGAGGTCTACCAGGTAGGGGAGGATTCTCAGGCAGAGTTGGTGCTTCAAGAGGGGGCTCAACGAGAGGAGGACTGGGCTGTATGGCAGGCCAGATAAATACCAGGGAAGGGGGCTTTAATCGTAAGAGACCCATGGATGGTGACAATAAACCATTTATGAAGAAGAGACGGTTTGAAAAACTGCCACCTGTTGAACCAACCCCTGATGAAGAGGAAAAAGTCAGAAGAACAATCATTTGTCACCAGCTACCTAGCAATATGACGGAGGACTTGCTCGTTAAGTTCTTCAGCGAGAAGATCCTGCCAGGTTGTGTCAAAGATGCCAAGGTGGTCATGTCCAAAAAGGAGAAATCTACAGGAATTGCATTTGTTGAGTTCAGCCACGAGTCAGCAGTTGAAGAAGCCATTTTATTGAATGCCACAGTAATTTTTGGTATACCCATCGTCATCGAAAAATCAGAATCATCCGAAAGCATACAGAATCACAGGAGAAAAATGAGGATTAGGTTGATCTCTCAGAATGATCCAACTTTGGTTTATTTCGGAAATGCCCACTACAGAGTGACGGAAGAACACATCAAACAACTTTTTAGCGCGTTTGGAGAAGTCGAGAGTATCAAATTGGCAAAGAGTGAGAATAATAAGTCGTTGGGGTTCGGCAGTGTCAGGTTTGTTCTCGGTGTTGAGGGCAAAAATGCTGTGAATCTATTACAAGGACTAAGCCTCATGAAGAAAAGCTTGAAATGTGGGTGGACCTTGGATAGCGTGAGTCAGTTGGGAGCTAAGTTAGCTGAAAGTGGTGTGTCATTGGAAAAGTTGTGCACACAAGAGGCAAACACAGAAGGTGTATTATCTGAAGGAATCAAGATTACGAGCATGGCCAAGAAAGTTGAAATGGGGACCAACCACGTGGAAGAGGAGGAGAGGAGAGAAATTGAAACGTGCCGGGAGATTATCTCCGAGACAAGGTGTGTAAAGGTCTCAAACTGCTTCGACATTGATGAGGAGGAAGGAGACGACTGGAAAGCTGAGTTGGAAAATGATGTAAAAGAAGAATTCGAAGAAGACTATGGTCAAGTCATTCATATTTACGCTGATGACACTACAAAGGGTGACATTTATGTCAAGTTTGCAACAATTGAGGCAAAGAACAAGTGCACTGCTGATTTCGAAAAAGGTAAGTACTTCAGTGGTAACAGGGCAATTTCTCATGATTACTCTGAGCTTTCATATGCAGTGAAGTTTCCAAATGTTCCTGATAGTCTTTCTTGATCGTACAGAACCTAATGAAGTTGAAAGCTAATTGAAATTTAATGACTTTGACGCGGAAATATCACAAATACTCGTAAAAACAACCATCATCACCCCACTTACCAATGATACCAATTGGCATCCAGCCTTCTTCAACTTCTGCAGATTGCGTGTGGATTACTCTTTGCTTCAACACTTTGCCTATATTGAAACCTCTACACACCAACTCTCCTTCATTTGCCTCAGCACTGTACTTTCCGGAGTCCCTCACTTTGAACTCCAATGAATTCGAAGGTATACCCAATTTCTTTAAAGTTAACTTGCCACCTTCAATCTCGATTCCGAGAATCCTGTAATCAAAGAAATTAGTCTTCAAAATAGGTCCCAACATGGGTACTTTGAACCTTTCTACCACGACACGAGATGAGAATACAGCTTGGAGATAGTTGATCAGCGATGAAGACAAACGCGCGTCGGAGTAAACTTCCGAATAGATGATTCTTGTTGTTGGTATTAACGGGTGACTGAACAACGTGTTATGCACACCACGTGAGAACCAATTTGATGACAATCTTAGCACCTGTCTTTTGATAAAGCTTAAATCGTTTATTTGGTCGGAGACGTTAGGGGCTATCAGGTCTTGTATCAAGGATTCCGATAGCGACAATATCGTCGGCTTGATCTTGTTGATTAAATCGAGGTTGCAATAGTCAGGAGCGATAAGTACAGTTTCATGTACATTGGATACCAAGGCGCTAAAGAACTTGACCAAAAAGTTTTGGTTCAGTAGAACGTTGTGAGTGGAGGAAGAGATTTGATCACCAATCTCAACCATCAACTTGTCTTTGGAGATCCACATGTGGTCCATTGGTAAAGACCTGAGCTGTGACGCTATTGATGAGACAAAATTAATCTGAGTATACTCTATTTCTTGAAAGTTTATCGTGTCCACAAGCACTGTTTGGAAATCATCCTCTTTGACCCAGTGATATTCGAATTTGGAAGGGTCTTCGAGACCTTTATTTCGTAACAATTGGCTATAGCTAACAACGTCATTCAAATTGGTAACATCGTCATCAAGAACAATAAACTTGGCGTAACCCAATTTTTGAAAATCTTTTATTCTGTCTGAATTGCACACAATTAACTCGATATTATCATTTTTCAACTGAGGCATCTTGGTCAAATTATGAATCGTATGATTCGTGTAAAAGAAGGAACTGAAAAGAACACACAACGCTCTGTAATTGTTGAAAGATGAATAAATGGCGATTTTGCTATCCTTGCCAATCTTGTTCAACTCGACTGAGATTTTGTAGAAAACATCATTCAATTCCCCAAAACTCCTCGATTCCGATTCTGCATCGTTTATAAGTGTCAATTTATGATCTTGACAACCCATTGCAAGCTTCCACACATCTTTCAAATTACCATTACGGATCTTGTATATTTCGTACCTGACTTGTAATCCAACCGCTAATGGCAACCCATGCATCACGTCCATTGATCTAAATACGGCTGATTCTCCAGTCTTTCTGGTACTTGAAACCGACGATTGTTCGGCCAAAGACAATTCGTGCACATCTTTCTTACTCTCAAGGTACACTTTGTCATACACAACACATGACGTGATAAGAACCACAAGGAGGGCCAAGATTATTTGGTCCAGGTTGTCCATACTCTCTATGTTCAAGAAACTGTTTCTCGAGGGACGAGATCGTATATGAAAAAATAAACCAAGAACAAAATAAACTCACAAGGGACACAAAAAAATATTTCAGCAAGCTCACAAGAGATCTACTGATTGAAGACATCCAAATAATCAAACGACTGTGATCCATGAACTTGTCCATCTACAGCTTCAGGAACGTACATGTGGTACTCTTGTTCATGGTGTGGGTGCTTGTCATCATGTACAACGAGAGGATAGTGCCTAGCAAGGCAAGTGGGAGATGCAAATGGTCAGATCAAAAGGGTCTGCATGTGTTGTTAGTCACTGATCCTCAACTTGTGGACGATCACACATACCCGGGAAGACCTGCATTCCTTCTCCGATTGTCACAGCACGTCACGAACAACTACTTGTACAAGAACTACCATTCTTTGTTGAATGTTTTGAATCCAGATTCGGTACTATTTGTCGGGGACTATCTCGATAACGGAAGATTGGATTTTCAAAACAAGGCGAAGGGAAGCACAATGAAGAACTACAATAAGGAGTTGATCAAATTCAAGACCATTTTCGGAACAGAGGCCATAACCAACGTTCCTGGTAACCATGATATCGGGTGGGAGAACAGTGTCAACATGGAAGCGCTCCAAAGATTTCATACAGATTTCGGACTGACAAATGTCATTAAGCAGATACTTAGCCATGACCTTTTATTGGTAGATACTTTGTCATTGTCTAACACACAAAATGAATCCATATTTGGGCCGCCAAGAAAATTCATCAACAAGCTTGGCTCAGAGAAGAAGACAAATCCAAGAATACTTTTCACCCACGTCCCACTATGGAAGGACGAGCCCACAAAATGTGGGCCGCTTCGAGAATCTGCAAAGTTCCCAATAACTAAGGGATATCAGTACCAGACGGTATTATCCAAAGAGCTTTCCCAAGAGCTCTTGGAGAAAGTAAAACCTGATATAATATTTAGCGGTGACGACCACGATTATTGCGATTATCAACACACAATTGCCGATGACCACCAAGTGACCGAAATAACACTCAAGTCAATGTCCATGGCAATGGGGATCTCAAGACCCGCCGTCCAGTTGCTTTCGCTTCATGATCCTTCTACAGACTCCGCACACACCTTCGATCACAGTATATGCTATTTGCCTAAGCCTTACAATGAGGTCATCATATATTGTACACTAGCGTTTGTCACCTCAGTCATACTTGTCTTGTTCGTTTTGATGAGAACGAGCTCCATATTCTTGGTGATGAGAAAGCATAACATGTACATGAAAGAGGAGCCGGTCTCCTACGTAAGGTTGACATCGTATTTACAAAATGCCGAAGAGGAGGAGGTCAACTTGAGTCATGTCAACGATCTTAGAGGCAGTTACACATATCATACAAACAATTTTACCGAGTCTGCCAACAGGAAGAAAAATTATTCTAGATTCAACTGGCTCATGGTTGCCAAACACTCTTCTTCTTTGTTTTTTGCTGTGTTGCTGGTATACTGGCTCTTTGTCAGGGAAATATTACTGGTTTCTTAACCTTCGGTGTATTTGGAGGGCATCGAGTGTTTTCTAGACTTCTGAAAATTAAATTTTTCAGATTAGCTTTTTTTGTATTTTTTCAATTACCACTGCATCAATCATATAGTCAGACTTTATATTTCATACAAGCTCATTCTCATACTCTCAATATATATGGAAGAATCAGGATCAGTCAATTCGCCAGTACTGGAGGCAATACTAATAGCTCCTCCCGAAGAAGAAAATCCAACACAGCCAACGAGAACAGAGGAGACACGGGATACACAAGAAGAACAGCAAGAGACACAGAAGGCACAGATAAAGGTACAGGAGCCCAAAGAAGTGAATTATGAGATAGTAGAGGACCCGAAGTACTCACCTACCAGAGCTTTGTTTGTCGGAAATCTCGCTCCACCATTTGATAACAGTCAGTTTCAAGGAATGTTTGAGGACAACATCAAAGACTCAAAGTCTTTCATAGAGAGGGCTTGGTTAAATCGAAAAAGGACGCACTCGATAGTCTTGGTATCTGATATTGATGGAGCAGTGATTTTGAGAGACAAATTGAACGGGTCATTGTTTCGGACCAACGACTTGGAAACGAACCTGGAACATGATGAACAATCCAGTGAGGCTACCAAAAAACAATTATATATTGATTTCATTCCGGTGAAAGTGGTGCAAACCTGGATAGACCAAGAAGAGAACAGTCCACTGGATGCGTTGTGGAAGATAGAGTACGAGACCATAAGGGACAAGGTCATCGTGCAGCATAAGTTGATCAACTCTTCGAGCATGGATCAAAAATCGAGTAATTACTTCAACGATAAGAGAGAAAGAGGTTACCGTGATAGGAGACACTACAGAGGTCATGAGGATAGATACGACAGACATAGTCATGGAAGAGGGAGTGGATATAGAGGTTATTACCAACCAAGAAGAGATTACTACAGTGATTATAACGGAGGCTACAACAGTAGATCCACAACAGCTCCTCACAAACTACTCTCATCGTCATATATCCCCGGTGTAGCTCCAGGATTTGAAAGAACTGAGCATGGTAATAATAATCGGGAGTATCCGCGTCAGTCATACAAATCGTACGGAGGTGGAGGCAGGGACGGTTATTACTCAAGAGATGGGTATGATGGCGGCCGATCTTACAGCAATGGATATTACAGCGGTAGATCATACAACAGCGGTTACCACGACGATAAGTATTATGATGCAGGATATAGACGACAGGACAGGAGAAATGGGTATGACTCTTACTCATCCAGGGGGCAAAGAGATGACAGAAGTGGGTACAGGTCAGAGAGGAGAGGAAGAGCGGAGACTAGAGAGCTGGAAGAATACATCCAGAACAGAAATGATGATGACCGTGAGAGGTCAAGATCACCAGTGAGGCCAAGTGAGATGGAATGGGACTTGGAAGAAGAGAAGTGAATGGTAAATACTCTGTAATAGGAACATTATACGTTCAGTTATATAATAATCAACGGCATGAGATTAATTCATAAAAATGTAAAATTAATGTATGTACAAGACCAAAAATACTCTTACTCAGCTACTCCACATCTTCATGATCAACTCGAACAACCCATTGCTATCCGTTTCCAACAAATACACCCCGTACAACGCCACCCACGTCCCAAACCCCAAAACTCTCATCGCAAATGTGTGCCACACACCGTACACACGCTTTGGAATATAATCTATGATACAACTTTGGAAACCTGCTTTGCAATGCACCACTAACAATGTGCTGAACAAGGCGTCGAGTAAGGGAAATGTGGTTCCCATAACAAAAGGAGTGATCATTAATGGGATCATTGCAACGGTGGTCATACGCTCAAAGGTCCAGTGATAAGAGCCATGGTGGTGTTCAGCTAATGGTGAAATGTAAGCATCATTGACAGTTCCTACTATGTACCCTGGAGGTTGAGGTTTGAGCTTCAATTTGTTCAAGTCTGGTTTGAGAGATGGAAGTTTGAAAGAGATGGACCTCTTGTTATGAAGACCTATTGTCCTAAGAGACCTGGTGCAATTTTGAAGCATCATAGTTCTGGTTATTGTGGTACTGTTTTGGAGATGAGATGTGTGTGAATTGTGATTATTTATACAAAAATTTTCGTTTGTTAAAAAACATTAAGAAAACTAAAAAAATAAAATTTCACGAGGTCTCCATACATAATCTTAGATTACAGTCATTATCATTATTATACGTAGTTCTATATATGTTTGAATTTATGAATTTCAAATGGGAGCGTCTGTAGAGAGCTTCTGCCACTTGTTTAGCAGTTAGTGTCCTTCTTCCGGTCTATTTCCCTCCTGTCGCCGATTCGTTTGTCAATCTCGTCGGATCAACAGTGGGTAAGTTTGAGGTAACAACATCAAAAACTGCTTTAAAAGCATTAGAGTCAGATACCGACTCCACCTGCAACTTTTTAGACAACGGTGGCTCAGCCAGATCATCTTGCAGAGCATGGAACCGCTTCCCTCTTTTCCTGGGATCCAGAGGTACATAAGGCTGTGTCAGTTGCAGGTGTGAGTCCCCAAAAACATGCTGCTTTGGTGCTGGCGCTGGTATCGTTCGTGATACCCGTTCTGGCACTCTTCCTGACTTTGGGTTTGGTAATCGCTTTGGTGCCGGGTCAGGTGCAGGTTTAGGTGCAAATGGTGGTTCTGGTGTTGATACTGGCGAGTAGTGACTAGAAGAACGGGACGCGTGCTCATCCAACCTGTATGATGACTTTTGCGAAGGGTAATGATGATACTGTTGTTGCTCTTGCATCTGTGGGTTGCCGCTAAACTCAACATGACTGTTATGGTCGACTGCTGGGTTGATATTTCCGCCATATGCCCCACGTGGTGCACGTTTGACCGTCTTCTTACGCCTCTTGGATTTTTTACTTTTCTTATCCTGATGTCCATTGACATTCTCTGATGAAGATGCGGTGATTGAAGATAACCATTTAGGAGCTTCAGTAATTGCTGATAACCACCCTGGTGCCTCAGTGACTTCATTGTCATCTTCATCGCTTTCTTTGTCATCACCTCTTTGGTTTCTCATTGAGAAGGCACTATTATTGTGAACATAACTATCTGATTTGTTCAGCAGGTCTCCAACCTTTTTGATTCGTGGCATTCCAGGAAATGTAAGTTTATGTGACCCACCACGGTAAGAGCTATTTTCCGAAGCGGGAGAGGTGGCACGGGCAACTGAAGGAACCTTTCTTTGCAAATTCTTCTTCTTCTTCTGTATTCTGTGCAACGGGTCATATGACCCATTGGCCAGAAGAGACCTTGCCGGCGTTGGTGGTTTATGTATTAGATTCAGCGACTTGGTCATGTCCGTATGGAATGATCTTGAATTGCTGGAATAAACAGTAGGGATCTTGTCGTCAATCATAAGCTCGGCTAAATAACTAGGTACCTTTTCTCGCTCTCTTCCAGTTTCGCGCATCGTCTTGACCTCAATCGTCTCCTCTTGGAACTCTGGTGGAGAGTAGAAGTTCTGCTCACCGATTTCGTCTGGTGTTTCCAGATTTTGTGGCTTAGCGGAAGCCCTGGTCTCATTGAGGTCATCTACGACTGACTCTGCAGGTTTAATTTCATATGGCGTTCCGCGAAATTGTGGTGTAGCTGAGTTTCTGGCTTCAATAAGCTCATTTACAACTGACTCTGCAGACTTTATCTCATCTTGTGTTTCGGGAATTTCTAGAGTGGCGGAAGTTCTCCTTTCAGTGAGCTCATCTTCAAAAGACCCTCCAGTCCTGATCTCATCTGGTAAGTCTTCAGAGTTTGGTGTAGCGGAAGCCCTTTCACTAAGCTCATCCACAATCGAGTTCCCAGGCTTGATCTCATCTGGTATTTTTTGGAACTGTAATGTGAAGGAATCCTTCATTTCATTGAGCTCATCAAAAAACTGTTCAGATTGAAGTGGTGGTGATGATGGTGGTGACGATGACAGAAAAACGGGGGATGTTTTCTTCTTTTTTGAATGGTTTAAATTCATTGCAGGTGGTGGCAATCCATGATCTGCTCTGGTCTTGTCTTTTTTGGTGGTCCTTGTTGTGAAAGAGGTAGTCTTTCTCACCTTTGGGGGAGAATTCGTGAGCTGTAAAGATGCAGCTCTTCTTGGTCTCCTCTCCATGATAGCAGGTACCTCATCGTCTATCAGAAGATTTTTCAACAGTTTCAAGTATTTTTCAGAACCGAGGGATAAGTCAGCCTTACTCAATTGACGTGTTGGTAGAAACTTGTTCGGCACTGCGACCTTCGGTGTGTCGAAATCTTCAAGTGATTTATCATAGCTGGACTCAGCTTTCAATACCGAAGCCATTTTCTTACTTTTGAGTTGAGAGGTGGGCGGGCTTGAAGTTTTCGAAATTCTACTCGTCACTGTACCATGAGGAGTCTTCCTCGATGCCAGAGCATTCTTGATTATTGCGTTCTTGAGTTGCCTTTCCAGTGACACAACTTCTTCTTTAAGCTTTGTGACTTTTGCAGGGGAAGCGTTCGACAGCACACTCTTGTGCAATTCCTCCTTCATAGAGTTTGCAGCGTTCCTCAAAAACTTCAATGGAATCCCAGCCTCAATCCCAGACTCACTCTCCGCATGCCTCGTTCTCGGCCTCATTGCTCCAGTATCCTCATGAAACAACGCAGCATTCGCTGCCAATTGCAGCATCCCCAACGCAACTTCATCAACCTCATTACCAGGTGGTGCCATGTTGATAGAGAGCTGTTTCTGCATGTGCATCGGTAACGAAGCTGCAATATCAAGAAAAGTTATAGCATCGGGGTCTCTGTTACGACGGATACGTGTAGATTTGGGAGCGGGTCTCTCATATGGGTTCTCTTCAAATATCGGTGATGCTGACTTTTTGGTTGCTTTTTTCGAGTCCTTCGAAGAAGGCGGTAAAGACAGTAATTGTCGAGATTGCTCATTGTAGTGGTGATTTGCTATCTTCTTCTTCGAGTGGTCTTTTTGAATTGGGTAGGTCAAGAGTTTTGAAGATGAAATTGGACTTGATGGCGAGCTTTGTTTTGAGGAAAGACTGTCTGTTCTTCTACCGATATAACCAGAGCAACTGGCCGCCCCACAGTAGCATGGCTGAGGATCTGCGTCTGGAAACCATTCGAAGTTATAGTGGTAAGTGATCTCTTGTCCAGCCTGGATACCTTTTGGTCCAGCGAACAACCCAATTCTAGGCTCACCATTAACAATCCACTTCTGCATCTCCGCATTTGGCTCGCATGAGTGATTTGCGAAACGAGCAACGGACCCTTTGGTAGCACCATCAATTGACATTCCGTGGCCCAAACTCAAAAAATAGTAATGACGTTTGAAATTGTCGTATTCTTCGTTCAACCTTCTCTCAACTTCTGCTTGGTCGATGACCTCTCCAGTGTACTCAACAATCAAACTATGAGCTGGGAACAGTTTTATGGAACGTAGTCCATTACCTTTGCTTCCAGCAGATATCACTTCGACACCCTTGTGATATTTGTTATTGTTGACCAAATGTTTTGTTAAATTTGTGAAATTTCTGTTCCCACAGTCTTTATGGGAGCCGATATTACAATTTGAAGAGTCACACTCCAATTGAAACAATCTGTTAAAACACGAATCTCCACAGTGATTTCCTTTACAATCACAAACTTCGTTATCTTCGGCCCTGAGCGTTTTGACAACCTTGGTATGTTGTGCCGGATTGAGCCACATGTTTTTCTTCAATGATTTCCAAATTAATACTGCATGCTCTCCATTACTAGGGCAATAAATGTTATATGGGAGTTTGAAATCCTGTTTCGATTTCAACAAATGCAGTCCCTGGCCCACTGGTAACGGAAGTTTAAAAGGTAGCCTCGTTGCTTGTGAATGTGTTGGTATTGAGTGTAAGCCAGCAACAACCCATAATTTGAAAGGCTTTTCATCTTCTTCATTTTCGGAGAAGTCTGAGCTTTGGGTGAGCTCCAGGGAAGCATCTTCATCTGAGACTACACTTTCCTCAACTGATTTGGCCCTGCCATTTGAGCTTTTTGAAATGGTTGCAATTACACCATCGTTTGATGATCTCGGGCGTTTTCTCCTACTTCCAGGAGAATCAATTGAAGATTTCCTGTTATTTACTGGGGTCTCCGGGGTGTCAAAAAAGTTTGAAAGCATTGCAGCTCGTAATTGTCTAGTCTTACCTCTTGATTCTCGAAGTCCCGGATCCCACCTATTCACTTCCTTGATAATCTGTAGATCTCCCTCTGAAGACCCAGATTGTTCTCCCGATGATACTGAAGACTGACTCATCCCTAGACGGTCTATGTACAGCTGGTGAAATTTGATATAAAATGCTTAAAAGGGAAGCTTGACGTGTGTGTGTGTGTGTGTGTGTGTGTGTGTGTGTATGTTTGATCTGAGCGTGTCTTGTTTTTTGTTTTCTCTAAGTGAATTATCGCTTGATAAGGCTTAATTGGGACTGAATAATTCAGTGCAGAGTTGACAAATGAGTATTGTACGTGTCTTGGGTGAATACTTAGATGAATCACGAGTGTGGCTGCTCCCTGCCTTTTCACTCGATAGGTGGGTAATTGTTTGTGAGTACTTCGTCTTAATTTTGTGAGAAATTTCGTTTCAGATTTAATACTTTTTTTTGTGTTTTTTTCTGTAGGCCCGATTTAATCTTCAGACTCGACAACCGTTATTCTGGAGTTACATAGGCACAATATAATGCTCAAATGATGCTATTGATAATCACTTTTTGGTTCTTTCTTTACGTATTTACAGGATGACACTAGAAACCATCAACAGCCTCTTCAACGACTCAGCAGTACTATCAAAAGTCAATCAAAAAAAAAAAAATTCAACCCAAAACCGTTACTCTATGATACCATCACCTGTGAAAGATGATCTAATTAAATGCTTACTATGGTGATGATAGTTATGAAAATACAAATCACCAAATACCCTTTTTAACACCCGGTAACATACCCTCTAATGCTTGCATTCTAAATTGGTACTATAATATGAATCAATTAGTATGTGGCCCTAAAAAATAAATATGTAATTGGTGATAAATCACAACTTACTCTACAAAGTCTGAAGTCTCTCAAGGTACCTTTACCTCTACCTGAATCGACACATCTGTTTTTCACTTGCGATAATCTTGTGTAGTGAGGCATATTAGTTAATTGTAATTGTGCTTCTAATCTGGCTTTGGCAGGCAATGCAGTGTTTCTTGCAATGAATTTCAAAGCTCTTGTTGTGACTTCGAAAGCATTGACTTGTTCTCTTTTGAAGTTATCTCTGATGACCCTTGTATTGATATATGAAGAAGGTAATCTCGATGGGATACCTCCAAAACGTTTCATCTTGAGTACGTACTGTATGTATGTCCGTTCGTTTGTCTATCTTTGTCTTTGTCTTTGTCTCCTTTGATTAAATTTTCCATTCAACTTCATTTTGTCCTCCCTTCCCATCTTCTAATTTAACCGTGTAACTGCCATTATTCATCTTCTTAACAGCCCCAGTCCTGAATAGTGAGTGCATCAAATATCAAAAACAAAAAAGCACAAAAAAACATAAAAAATTTCAAAAGACTCAATTTTAATTGGCTCTTTTCCTTAACGCTTTGTCTTCACATCTCTAGCACTACATTGTGTAAATACTGGTGGAAAAAATTGGAATTAACAATTTTTTTTAAACAAGATATCTTCAATTGAAATCATCCTTCAACAACAACAACAACAACCACAACTACAACATCCACAATGCTCAGTCGTCGTTTCCTCTCCACAACAGCAAAGAGAAGTGCTCAATTCACCACTTTGAAAAACGGCTTAGTCGTAGCCACTGAAGCTAACCCAATTGCCAAATCTTCTTCAGTTGGTTTGTACGTTCAAGCTGGTTCAAGAGCTGAAAACCCATATAACTCAGGTGTCTCCTCATTGACTTCAAAAGTTCTTATTGAAAACGCAAAGCAATCCGCTTATGAATCAGGTGTTGCTTTATCTTCATTCAACGCCAAGGAAGTCACTGGTTTACAAACCGAATTCTCCAAGGGTAACTTATCAAGTGCCTTTAACAGTTTATCATCCATCTTGAAAAACTCATCATCAACTTTGAATGATTCCAAATTAATCAGTACTCAAGCCAAAATTGCTGGCCAATACGCCGAATTAATTGAACAAGTTCCACAACAAACTGTCTTGGAACATTTACACTCTACTGCATTCCAAGGTACCTCATTGGCATTACCAACATACGGTAAGGCTGACACCGTTTCTACTTTGGAACCACAAGATTTGGAATCATTCTACAGCAAGAACTTCCTTGCCTCCAATGTCGCCATTATTGGTACTGGTGAAATTAAACATGAAGAATTAGTCGAATTAGCTAACAAATTAGAATTACCATCAGGTTTGAAACAAGAAACACAACCATCATCATTCTTAGGTTCTGAAGTTAGATTCAGAGATGACACTTTACCAAAAGCCTATTTATCTATTGCCGTACAAGGTGAATCTGTTCACTCACCATCATACTGGATCGCCAAAGTTGCCAGTGAAGTAAACGGTGAATACTTGAGACACGGTGCTTTCTCCAAATTTTTAGGATCTAAATTATCAAACATTGTTGAAGAATACCACTTGGCCACCAAATACGAACACTTCAGCACTTCATACTCTGACAACGGTTTATGGGGTTTCTACGCCGAATCAGACAACATTGCAAACTTGGATGACTTAACCCACTTCACCTTGAAGGAATGGAACAGATTATCAGTTTCTGTTACTGAAACCGAGGTTGAAAGAGCCAAGGCTGCTTTGAAATTAAAGGTCTTGTCAACTTTGGAGTCACCAATTGTCCAAGCTGATCTTTTGGCCACCGATGCTTTAGTCACTGGTTACAAACCTTCTAACGAAGAGATTTTAACTAAGATTAACAAAATCACAGTCAGTGATATTAAATCATGGGCTCAAGCCACCTTATGGGACAAAGATATTGCCGTCTCAGGTACCGGTCAAATCGAAGGTTTGTTCGATTATAACAGATTGAGAAACGAAATGTCCATGATGAGATGGTAAGAAGATCACCTTACAGTGTACATTTATAATCAGAAAATCAAAAATACAAAAAAGCACATCATATTCTAGTCAATTCACACAACCGTCACCGCCTCATACACTCATCAATTCATCAGTTCCCATTGGCAAATGGCTCTCTCCCCATATACATAGATAGAAAGAGAATTTCTTTTGCTACTTGAAAAACTGTCTTTTTTATTCCAGCACCCCATATATAGTTAACATTTAATTTATTCCACTTTTGTGATTTACATGAGATGTACCACTTCAAGATGATCATTTTATTCAACCGCCATTACTGCGACGTTAATAAAATAGCAGTTTAAAATATAATCAGTGATGTGGAATGAAATCTAGTAACTATACCTATGGTACAAATCCTGCTTATCGGTTAGATCAACAGTCTCGTCATAATCTGGTAACTCTCCAGCATCCTCCAATGCCTGTCTTCTTTTGTTTTCGGTAACACACTTCCATCTGTACAGTACCAACAATACCTCGGTGATCCCCCAAAAGACCAAGTTGGTAATCAACCCAGTCCTGTAAGTCGGATCTTTGCTGTAATCCCACCATTGTGGGTAGATTACCGCTGCTAACCCGTATCCGAGGTAAAACGCATTATTGACAACAGATTTCTTTGTGTTGCCTCTAGTGTTTGAAGCACTCAATGACAACAAGATTGAATAAAAACTGGTAATACAAGCACCTAACCACGAGGCAACAATTAATCCCCAACTGTTGGATTGATCTAAGGCTAAAAGTAGGATATTTCCAATGATTGGGACGATGATCAACGCTTGGACGATGTAAATTCTCTGCTTTGGCCACATTGTAGTCATTGCTACACCGATCCAGATGAATGCCAATTGCACAGCACCTGATGGAGCACCGTATTTCAAGACATCAAAGGTGACGTAACCTAGCTCTGAAATAATCAACGAAGAGAAGATGATTGGACCCGAAGTGACGGTGACCAAGAAACCCCACAAGAAAGCAGAGTACGTGATCCAGTCGAATTTCAAACATTCCCACAATTGTTCTTTGTCAAAGCTCTTTCTTTCACCACGATCACTCTCAGCAAGTATTCTATGAACGGCGATTTCCCTTTCTCTTTCATTTAAGAACCAGGCGTCTTTTGGAGACAATGGAATTCCAAAATAGAACATTGCTCCGAATACCAAAGTCACAGCTCCACAAATCATAAATGTGACTTTCCAAACTGAGAGCGAAAGATCAGAGTTCTTGCCGACACCATATACAAGAAAATTTCCAATAACTTGGGCAATAGCATTACATGAGATCCAAGCGGCAGTTCTCAACGCATGCTCGCTTTTCTTGTAATAAACAGAAGTGGTGATGACAAAAGCAGGTGACACGGTACCTTCGAAGAAACCTAATAATGCTCTTACAGCCATGAATCCAGGAAAAGAGTTTGGAGCAGCAAGTAACATACACATGGCTCCCCATAATACAATAGCAGCACCGGTAACAATCTTGATAGGAAATCTACTTAACAAGTATGCATTACAGATCTGTGATGCCATTCCAGCAATGTAGAAACCGGATGAAAGCCAGGAATACTGGTTACCGGAAAGGTTTAAGTCAGTTTTAAGTCCGAAAACCACGGTGTATGATAATGTTTGCTTGTCCAAGTACTGTGAAAAGAAGACGAGACACATGATTGGTAAGACGTACATGTCTATTTTGCGGACAACGGCACGCTCTTCAGCTGGAGTGTAGTCGATTAAGTCTCTTGGGGCATGAACTGTTTCGACGACATCAATTTTGTGGTTCTCCTTATCACTAATAGAGGTGGGCCCTCCAGAGGTGTTCTGTATGTCGGACATCTATTTGTCGGTGAGGTGAATATTGGCGATACGATGGTCGATCTACAATAGTGAAGAGCAGAAAGAGGGAATCAGGTTGGTTTTAAATCATCGTGTTTATTCTTTCTCATCTCCAAAAAACAAATGACAAACATGACCCAACGGAGTAACCTGAGATCAAGAGAGAGAGAAGTGGAAAATTCTCGGCCAAGTCTTATCGAAATTAGTGCTTATCTCTTAGTTTTTTCTTATTGAGTTGCGGAGGAAAACCAGGAAAACAGCGCGCATAGAGTGAAAAATTGGTGAAGGGATGGAAACGGGGAACGGCGCATCGAGCTTACGTTTTTACTCCACTACTATTTTTCGTATTCTCACTGGGCTACACAACCAGAGCGGAAGTAAGATCATTCATTTGTGATCGTCATATTAATTCTGCAAGGAATAACTCGCTTGTTATATACTTTTTTGTTTTCAAAATGTCGTTGTCAAAAGTTAATTTGTGCTTATTTGAAGTATCTGAGCTTATCGATTTTCCAAAATAGATAGCTTTTGCCGAACTTTTTTTAGTAAAAACTGGCCTAGATTATAGAAGTATAATGTGTTGTCCCACAGAAAGTCAATCGATAAGGAGATATGAGCTGATAAGAAGAGGAAAGTGGACAAGATTAGAGAAGATGTGTCTGCTATCTTGTACAAAACCAACAAACATTGATAAGAGGAGAGGTCGTTTTGCAATCTTTTTTGGGGATATGCGCTGAAAACGAAGGAAAACGGATTTGGTCGCGGACATATTCAATTGGCAAACACCGATGAGTTCATGTTGTTATCCGAATCCTATGCTATAGCTTTTTATTTTCAAATCATTCTTATCCATACCTGCAACGTTGAATTACGCGGCTCTGATAATGAAAACTGGGTCATCATCTGCCAATCAAACAGCTATGTGAGAAGGCCCTGTGCTTTCAAATAATAATCTGATAAGCTATTGCAGCGCATCAATTGTAAGATAAATCGAAGAAGACAGATTACAAGATAGTATGCATTTTTTAAATGCTGATAACATTGAAGCTTGTAGTTCTTCGATCTTGAAATAAATTACAGAGGGACTTCTCCACGTCTTTCCCCAATAATTGTACAAAATTCATTCCACAAAATCTTCCCCATGAAGCAAAAAATGCTTCAACTTCCTGACTGCTCTAAACCTGTGACTCAACCCATTCTTCACATTCTCATCCATCTCACTTAATGTCTGATGATATCC
Organism: Nakazawaea pomicola; assembly: GCA_030567755.1. NCBI lineage: Eukaryota > Fungi > Ascomycota > Pichiomycetes > Alaninales > Pachysolenaceae > Nakazawaea > Nakazawaea pomicola. The sequence goes on along the minus strand of JAJLSS010000016.1, from coordinate 81,858 downwards.
CTTTGGTTCAAAAATACTTTGGAACCCAAAAACCCGGTCACCTCTCCGCGCCACGATCGTGCCCTCCACAGTTCCTTGAAATAACAACACGGGCTCACCAGGTCCCGAACAGTATCCAAAAGTACAGATCGCTGTCGCAGTTTTGTCTTCAAACCCGTCGAGTAGCTTGTTTATTCCCTCGGCACCCAACGAGTTCATAAACCATTTTATGTATGGGCCGGGCAAACCATTGAGGGCGGTGAACCCAAGAGCAGTGTCTTCAACCATGACTGGGCCTCCCACCTTATACTCGTCAGTATAGTTATTGTCGTCTCAGTATAAAGAGTATTGATACTTACGATAGCAGCAGCTTGTTCAGTCTTGTGAGTTGTCACTTCTTCAGTCGTGCCCTGGATTTCTTCAAGATCTAAAGATTGGTTGATTATGTCGTAATCACCAATTGTGGTTTTGTTGCTGGAGCCATCAGACAAGATAGCGACTACTTCCTGTACCTTGTTGGCATTTCCAGTGACGAAAGTTATTGTCTTGTTGGTCATCGTTCGCTCTGGACTGGTTTGATTTAGTCTATGATTCTATGACTCTTTTCCGCTGTGGATTGAAAAAGGTAAGAAAGAGTACGCCAAAAATATTTTCATTTTTCACAATACGCTGCTAGGCGGCTATATACAGAGGTTTTCGTCTCACTGAGAGATACACTTACTGATCCATCTTTTTCTAACTAAAATTCCCGTCACCCCCAGGTGAGTGAACAGTTCTGTGATCTAAAGACTTGATAGCTTACGGGGTTCCTACCGCTTAGAATGATCGGTTAACATTAATCTATCGTACACTAACTATCTGGTTGGGCATTCTCATCATTCGTCACAGCTGGAGCTGGCAACAGTTCTTCATCCTCGATAATGGAATCACTCATCTTGATATCCTCTTTGCTGATCTCCTTTTCTTCTTCTTCCTCTTCCTCGCCGACAGAGTTCATTGATACGTCTGTTTCATCGGTACTCGAATCCCTACTGGTATTAATGTTGAAATCACTCTTACGTCTCTTGATGTTCGGTGAGTCCAATTGCTCTTTTTTGTTTTTTGGAGAATGCATTGAAATGTCTTCGTCTCGCAACTTGTCAACGTGTGGGTTTCTCTTGATCTCTTCATCTTTAATAATTTGAGACCCCTCATGCTCGCCTTGTTCTTGCTCTTCTTGCTCTTCTTCTTCTTCGTTCTCTTTCAAAGGTAATTCCTCAGGCTCCTCAACTTTAACTGGCTCCTGTGATTCTTCGTCGTTGTCAGTAATGTCACTTTCACTTCCGCTTCCCTCTTGATCTTCGTCCCCTACGTAGTCGTCGTCATCTTCATCATCTTCGTCATCATCGACCTCATTAATCCAAGGTATTTGTGTCATCACCACCGTCTTTGTCTCACCACCCCTTTCGGTTTGGATTGGTAGAATCTTGATTTTCTCATCCAGCAGTACTTCTTGAGCCATATGACTGTTCGTTTCGTAATTATCGCTCTTCTGCACTTGGCAATGAAACTTATTTCGCCTCTCAAATTCTTCTATCGTTGTTACAACATTGAAAGACAACCACAACGCTCTTAAAAATTTAATGGGGTTTTTCTCATACATCTTTATCGTTGACGCTTGGTCGGATGACCCAGAATCAAACAATAACAATTCAGCTATCCGTAGTATTGTGAAAGGAGGGCTGTTGTTGAACTTCTCATTTATCATGGCATCCATATTCTCAATCATGGAGTCAATACTTTGCTCTTCTGGTTTCATCTCTTTCACATTGGTATTTATGTTTGATATGTGATCTGAAGTCTTCAAGTCTTGGTAGTCTTTGTAATGCGAAGACACGATTTGTCTTACCCTTGTTTGAATCTTGGGAACAAGCTCAGCCCAATTCCCTTCGAAGGTTTTTGAAGATATGATCTCCTTTAAGATGTGTTCCAATGCAGGGTCTATAGCTGATACTGTCATTAGTTCTTGCTTGCGACGGTCCGTGTTGATAAAGATGTTTAGTTATTCTCCAAAGTCGTGTTAAGATCAATTTTATTTTACTTTTTGTTTTTATTTCTGGTTTGAAAACTGCTTCAATGAAAACTTGAGAAAAGAGAGAAGAAAAAAAATTTCAACCAGCATCAAGAAGTTCTAGGGAGGTTGACAGTACCAACGATGTTCAGACTAACCCCATCAGCATATATAAGGCCAGTAACCCGTCTAATAAGGGTGCCAACGCTGGCAATAATACCACAAATTAGATATCAGTCGAATTTGTTCTCAGAAGCTGATATGAAGCATCAAGGACTTTCCAACGACAAGAAGTTGGATAAATGGATCAATGCTTTAAAAGAATTCAAAAACGATCCTAAAAATGAAATAGAGACTACGAATGACACAGGAAGATTTGATGTCTTAGATTATTATAAACCAACAGCTGAGCAGCAAGCTCAATATGACCTCATCAAGGATCAACCATTACCTGTATTTGAAGACCCAACGGTGGAGAAATTGACGAGGTTAGTGATGAGACACGGTAAAAAATCCAAAGCTAGAAAGATCATCAATGAGCTGTTCCACTTGATCTACTTACAAACCAAGCAGAATCCAGTAGAGATCTTCAAAGAGTCCGTGATCAAGTTATCACCAGTGATGAAGACGGTGACTATCAAGACCGGGTTTGCCAAAAATATTACATCGCCAATTCCATTGGCGAAGAAGCAACGTGAAAGAATTGCAATCAAGTGGATTGTGGATGGAGCCGATAGAAGAGCATCAAATGATTACGCTGTTAGATTGAGTGAGGAAATTATGAGTGCTTGGGAAGGTAAAAGTTCGGATTACGATAAGAGGGCCAGTCTTCATAAATCTTGTGTTGCTCATAGAGCTTTCCTCATGCTTAAATAACCTGCTTGTACATAGAGAGACAGTTGAATGAAATAAAACTGATGCCATTAACGTTTACAGCAAATTGATGTAAAAATTAAAGAATTAATTATATCTTCAAAAAGAGTGTGTTAAGTACATAAAATCACCGAAATCCCCAATATCCAGCCCCCCAATTGTATGTGATCATATAAATAATTATTGAACTTTGATCACTTTCGATCTACTTTCGTTGTTCGAATCTTCTAACTTTCTCTTGGTTGAACGATTCTCAGTTGACAACACATCCGATGAACTAGTTGCGTTAGTTCCCACCAGCATTCTCTGGTCAAACCTTTTGAAAATTTGCGCCAACTGTTGCTTCTTAGAGCTTAACAGAGTCGCTAAATTGTTTCCAGGTTCAACTGAGGAATAGCTGTTGTTGATATATGTGCAAACCAATAATAATTTCGACCATTCTGAGTACAAAAGGGGATTCAAATTCAAATTGTAGTCGAGAGCTTTCAAAATTTGAAACTCCATTGAGATTAGCTCTTTCAATGGCAAGCCACTAATTTTGGACCACGTCTTCATTGAAAAATTTCTGTCTTGTAAGAACTTCGATGCCAAAATCAAACAAGTCAAAAAACATCTCTTTGGACAGTGCATAACAGTGGAATTTGAAGATTGAATGATTGATTTTAATTGATAGGTATAATACAATGACATTTGTAATGTACAATATGATGATTTTGAGCGTCTCAAAGTTTCTCTTAAGAACCACCTGATTTGCAAAACATCGAAATTGGCGGGCCAAATGGTTTCCAATAAGACAGATGCTGCAGATATAAGAGACTCGACAAATTCGTTTCTTGAAATTGCCTTGCAATTAGGACTCGTTGGTGTCTTGACTTCTTGTTCCTTCTCTGACATGGGAGGCGTGATCATCTCAGTGACAATCACCTTCACCGAACTATGAGGTTGTTTTTTGGCACCAGCATCATTAATTTCATCATTCAAAGTGGTAAATGAGGACAAGAAGTCAGAATTCTTATCGATACCTGAATATGAATGTGCTGGTGAGAATGATGAAATAGATGCTGGATTTGTAGATGCGTTTCCATTGATGATAGGACTTTGTGATGACATGACGGCGTGTGAATGAATTAAAAAAATGATGTGAAGAATAAAAACTAAACCTTAAACCAACGTATTAAAGCAATATGAAATTGAGCAATAGAAAGACAATTAAACTGTTGAACCCCTTTTCCTGTAATATGATAAGTGAATGAATAAATGAATGAAAAAACAACCGATAACGAGAACCTATCAATGAAAAAAGTGCAAGCTGCTATTAGTTGACCACTAAACTTGTCTATAGTGGCAACCAGATAGATAAATACCTCCCAATGGTATTGATAACCCCACTGATGTCGAGACCAACCAAAAAGATCAAGTGCAGCGTTATCCCAGATTTTATAGAAAAAGCTAACAAGTCGGCTAAAAAATTATGACTAACCTTAAAGTCTGACTGTTGTTTCTTTTTCCCTATGTAGTTTTTGTGCGTGTGACTCAAATTTGATAAACGGTGCACGCTCTTGGGTATTTCGACTCTGTAGCTTTTTATAACGATGAGTAACTACTTGAACAATGGAATCCGTGAATCTAAATGATACAGATCTTCCTTGTTGTGTTTTTTGTTTGTTTGTATGTGTTTTGTAGTCTTCCCCCTTGAGGAGAAGAATTAGAAAATAACTCTAAATGCCATTTCCCAGTATGTCGTATGTTGTATAATGATAATAAGTTCTATAGTGGAATTAAAGGACGTGAATAAAAGCTAAGCAATACAATGATATCTGGATGAATTAAGATGTGAATTTCCTAGATTCTTGTGGTGGTTGCGGATATAACAAACAGAGTAATGATATTTGATTGATTGAAGATTGATTGATTAGCTGTTATCATTCGCTTTTTTTTTTATTTTATTTTAATTTATTTTAATTTTTTTTTTGCCATCTGCCTGTTTGTGTGTGTGTGCAAAAACAGAGTAAGAATCGTTAATTATGTATGTAAATAGATAACAGCACAACCACAAGGAAAAAAAACACAAAAGGTGGAGGAGGGATGTTGAGTCTGCTCTACACGACCTTGATATCATATCATTCCTGCCTTCAGTAAATTCTGTTGTATCACCATATCAGTCACGGCTGTAAGAACAAACTTCATACTTTGTGTGTCGGTAGCACATGTCCGATGTACGTAAATCTGTTTGGGAGTTCTATTCAACTTCAAAAAGGAGTTTTCGAAAAACTTTGTCGCCTCTTCCAAATCAGTATTGGCACCTTGATATTGAGGGAAATACTTCTTCACCGGAGACTTGAACAATTTTTTTTCAAAAATATCCATCTTGTTGATAAACAATATGAAGGGGGTTTTATAGAACCACCGACTGTTACAAAGCTGATTGAACAAATGCATCAGCTCAAGCATTCTATTCACCGATTTATCTTCAAACAACTTCTGATCGTACTCTGAAATCAGCATCACAAATAAGACCAGTGTGATATCCTCGAAGCAATGAATCCATTTCGATCTCTCAGATCTTTGCCCACCAGCATCCAACACTTTGAACTTGGACCCACCAATGGCGAAATTAGTCTCGCTTATACCAGTAGTCTTTATCCGTCCTTTCAAAATATCATCATCTGTGCAAATATATTGTGGTTGGGCGAATTTAAAAATATTCTCAAAATAAAACAGTGCACTTCCTTCCAATTGAAACTCATTCGACCGCGCAAAACAGTCCTGTATTCCCTGATCATGAGTCCAAAGTTGTCTTATACTCTCGGCTATATCAGCTTTAGACACGAAAGCGGGCTTCGCAGCTCCTTTGAAAGCACTGACACCAGGCTCAATTTCACTTTGCTCATTGAGTCCGTTGATAGTTTCCTCGATGACATCTTGCTTCTGCTCATTCAGCTCCCATGGTGCCATTGCCAATTTCCCAGTACTCAGTTGACGTCTTTTTACCTCTGACTTCATTGAATACTTCACAACGTAGTCATGCAAAAAATCAGTTCCGCCAGCTATTCCGGTGTCAATATCACACAAGGCGTTGTATTTCAAGATATTTTTCTTGAACTCGTTCAAAGGAGAACCGTGCTGATCACAATCTAATTTGATACCCAACATTCTCGCCTGAATAATTAAAATCTTCATTGATTGAATAGCATCTGTCCAGATTACTTGTGCGTACTGTAACCTTTCCTGGTGGTTGAATCCGTTTTGGTGTAACAATCTCATTTGTTTCAACACCGTGGACTTACCGCTCTCACCAGCACCTAGTAACAATAATTTGACCAGATTTCTCTCACTCACAGGTTTGGCTAATAACAGTTCTATGGCATCGTTGTTTTGCTTACTTTCATAATATGGATCTTTCTCATCCAATACCGGTGAACTCGTTGTGCAACCCATCGTTATTATTTGTCTTTAACTTCGGGATGTGGGGGTGCGCTTTGTTGAGTTTGTTAAATAGGTTCGTTGACTCGTATAGAACCCTGATAAAACACTGTTACTGTCTGGATTCAACTATATCTCAGCGTTCGTGATGACTTGGAAACTTTGTTTTTTGTAAATAAATCAATACAGGTAACACCTTCTATACACTTAAATTTTGAAATGAGGCTACAATTTTTGCTGATTTGTTTCAGATTTTTTTAGTGCGCTTTTATTTTTTAGGGGCCCTGCTGAAGTACTTCAGCAGATTAATTCCAAAGTGTTATAATAAAGTGTGACAAATTGGAGTTTAATGGCGCTATTTATAAATAGTTTTGATAACAGCTGTGCACTTATAACTCAGTACGAGTTGGATTACTGGCACAAAATTGGTGTTCTGGAAAAGAGGTGAAGTATGATCACAATTGAATTGTAGTTGTCACCCGCGGCAGTAGGATACATAACATCGAGCAAGCACTATTTTTGTCAATGTGTTGAAATTTCCAAATGGAAAGTACTACCTTCAATCTGTTGAAGAAAAATGAAATTCAGTGGAAGTCTTTGAGGGCCGTGCTTTGTGATTCTTCGTCAGGTTATAAAACGTTTTCTCCTATCGACATAGATCTGTTTGCTCACAAACGACTACATTGAACAACGTTCCCATGAAGATAACAATTTCAACTGAAATATACAAACATTCTTCTACTACCTCACCACCCAATGAACTTTCTTATGCTCTTCTCAAAATCTGAAGGATTGTCTAAGTAAACGTGATGTCCAGCTCTATCGATGATCTTGAATTTGGCCATCTTACGATTAGCAGTATCATTTATCTCCTGCACGCATTCTTTACCAGCTTCTTTGGACATCCAATCTCTGTCACCATACAACCACAATGAAGGAACTGCCAACGAACCCGGAAGCCTGTCGATCAAAGGCAATCTCAGTAACGCACCTGGAGCTAACAATCTGGTCAATGCATACTCACCCGACCCTGCAGCCGCAAAAGTCTTGTATGCGTACTTGTGAATTTTCATCAATTCGTCATTGGTAGCCGTAGCACCAAATCTGGAAAATGACCATCTACTGACCAATTTTGGCAGTATTGGGCCAAGACCCCTTACCACACCCAATGGAGATGTATGTCTTTCCCAAAGACTCACGACCCATTTAGGTAACTGCGGAGCTCGTCTGTGTTGACCCATCTTGGCATCAATGTCAGATTCAGTCGTGGATGTCGGAGTAATAGCTTGCAGTTGAGATTCATAGTATTCGTTGGCAATTTCTGGACCGTCAAGGACTTGGTCGTCTTCGTGTTGATCTGGTCTGTCCAGAATGTTTGTACTGGTTTTGTTGTCCAATAAAGAATACTCTGATCTCTCCACTCCAACTGGAGATACGAGTACCAATTTTTCGACATGTTCTTTATGCTTCAATGTGTAACAACTTGATAAGTACCCTCCCAATGAGTGACCCACCAATATGAATTTGTCCAAGTTTCTTTCCTTTCTCCATTCTTCCATTGATGCTACAAAAAATTCTTCACTCTGTTGAACTTCCTCAATGGTCTTTACATCGTATTTTGGAAATTTAGGTCTAGATGACAACCCGAAGCCCAACATATCAATAGCATGAATCTTGACACCTGTAATCTTGGACAAACTATCAAAGTTTCTGTAGAAAAAACCCAAAGAGGCACCATATCCATGGACTATCACAATATGTCTATCATCTCTTCTTGCCTCCGTGTTTTCAATGAAAAGCTCGTGTATATAGTTTCCCTTTTGATCAACAACGGTATTAACGGTTTTAGCTTTTCTAGTAGCGTCACCATTGGGATAGAACGGTATAAGGGAGAGCACATCATTTTCATAATATGACAATGGTTTGGACTCTAACCACTGTCTAAAGCTCTGTTTATACGTTAAAGCCGGTATTTGCCTCTGATCATCTTCTTCGACTCCTGGAGCTTCTCCGGTTTTCAGGGTGAAAGTTGCACCTGAGGACATCTGGGAGTATGGTTTCTTTTGATGATTCTTTGAGAGTGCTCTTCTTGCTTTTGAAGTGATCTGCTTCATATATTTCTGAAATACACCAGCAAAGCGTGAACAATAGACAACAGGAAGAGATTGGTTTACCTGCAAATGAAAATACAAGAAAAAACAAATCAATCGGCTCTTAACTTTTTTTTGCCTTCTTCTTTGCTCGATTTCATTTTCATTTTCATTTTCGTTTTCGCTCGCTCGGGTGTTGTGTATTTGAAATTGACCCGTAAGTGATGATCCGAAAAAAAGGGAACAAACCCAACATCTGTGCTTCATAGTCCGTATTTTTCTATAAATGATCTATGTGCTGTACTCTTTTAACCTTTCATCGTTGTATCTCAAATACACACCGTTCAAATCCTTTTTGATACCCTTCAAGGATAAATTTCCATATATAGTGGCAGGAACAATAGGATCCAACAACTCACCGTTTTCTTTTAACTCTGTGAACCTTTTTAGGCCCTCAGGAGTCATCTTAGTACCGAAAACACCCCTGATATCTTCTTGCATCTTGGTATCAACGACACCCGGTGCAACCGAGATGGTGGTGATTTCTGGGTTTTCTTGTGCAAGGGACAAACAGAAATGATTCAAGGCCAGTTTTGATGCACCGTATGCGGCCCAACCATGTGTTGCCTTTGTAGAAGAACCAGAAGATACCATGATGACACTACCATTGGTCTTCTTCAACTCCGGTAGGGCCAATTTGGTGAGTTCGATAACAGAGAAGAAGTTGATATTGAATAATTTCTTCCATGCATTGACATCTAAGCTGGAGATTGATTCGACTGGTTCCAAGGCACCGGCGTTCAAGATGATGGAGTCCAATTGACCGAACTTGGCAATGGCAACATTAATGGCTTTCTCAGATGTGTCAGTCTCAGTCACATCTCCAGCCACATACTGAAATTTATCTTCACCATATTTATTTTGGAAACCTTGTAAAATCGACTCTGATCTTGCGATGGCTACAATTTTTGCTGATGGTTTCGATAATAAGACTTCAACAATTGAAGCACCAATACCTAGTTCGAACTCGTTAGTGATGCCAGTTCAAATTTAAATCTTTAGGTGATAGCGTACTTACCTCTTGAGGCACCTGTAAGTAATACAACTGTCATCCTTTCTAGCTCAAGTAGTTGATTAGTGCGTTGTACTTTATGTTTTGCTCGTGTGTTCAACACTAAAAATTTAAACCAAATCTGATGATGAACAAAAAACATTAAAAACCGATAGAGAATAAATAAAATCAAAACAAAGGACACTACACCAACTATTATTAGGCAATGAATAGTAGTGCCAGTAATGGTAAGTAGATCTAACATAGACTTACATAGGTACAGAAGCGCTAACTTTAATTCAAAATTCAGCCAATTACGATTGGGCCAAGGAAATACCATGCAAAAACATAACAATATATGGATATTGTAAACACGAAGATAAATGTGCATTCAAGCATGAAACTGCTAGTGATGCTATCTCTCCACAGGTAGCTCAGAATAACTCCTCTGCAAAAGTGGCGGCTCTGTCGGTCTTTACTCCACTGTCTTCAACGTCCAACACCAGGCCGTCTACAGGCGGTGCCTTCAACAGCTCCACGGGAGTCGCACCGCAGTCACAACAACCACAGCAGCTGCCGGTTTCATCTGCTCCTCCTCTATCCTCTAGTTCGGCTGCGGGATTATCCAATTTGAACGACAAGAAGAAGTTCAATTTTGATTCCCCTTCTTTCACTCCCATCACCACAACCACAAAATTTGCATCACCTAAAATATCGAGCATTCCAACATTTATTCCTAACGGCAATGGTGGGGACTTAACCCCAACTCCTCAACAGCAGCACCACCAAGGTATTACACCACAAGTGTTGAACCAGCATATGCAAAAATTCAACATTGATACACCATCATTTTCACCATCTCAATTTGCAACAACTCGGCAACAAGGGGTAGTGGTGCCCCATGACCAACAGATACAACAGCTGCATCAGCCTCCTGCTGACGAGATATTCTATCCCCATGGAGCTCTGGCGCTGGCTCTGGCTACGAGTTCAGCTTATCCTTTGCAATACCATTTCTACTCACAGTTACCACCACCACATTTTCAGTTGCCATTGCAACCTTATGAGAGAGATTTGAGTAGCTTGTTCATTCCAAATGATTTGAGAGAAATGTTGCAACGTAAGAACGAGGCATCAAATCAGATATTACCACATTCAAATTTGCCTGATCATATAAGCACATACCATTCCTTGGTGCCTATCGATAGAACTTTTGACAATAAGTCAAAGCTGTTTGGAGGCGTACTGACGTCGTTGTACAAGGTCCACTCCAGTGTGAATGGTAAATTGTATTGCTTGAGAAAAATTGAGTTACAAGATCAAATCAATGAAAGGTCCATCACCGTTGTTAAAAAATGGTTAAAAGTGAAATCAGCCAATATTATCAAGCCTTTGGAACTGTTCACCAGTATGGCATTCGGTGATAATTCTTTGTTTCTCGTTTATGACTATTACCCTTGCTCACAAACATTGATTGAAAATCATTTCCAAAACAACGGAGGTAAGAAACCCACTGTCATAAATGAGCTGTTGCTATGGAGTTATATTTTACAATTGTCAAATGCGATAAGTCTGGCCCATGCAAAGAACTTGGCAATAAGAACTTTTGATATTTCGAAAGTTATTGTGACAAATGAGAACAGAATCAGGTTATCTGGATGTGGTATATTGGATATTTTAGATTATGAAAGTGAAGTCGACATTGGGGAATTAAAGAAACAGGATCTTGCCAAGTTTGGTGAATTGATGTTATCATTGAGTAGTACCACAATGCCACCACAATCTCGCCAATTAGATACAGACTCTATGATCTCTACCTTGCCTTTAAATGATGAATTCAAGCAGGTATTGAGGTATTTGAATTCCGAACAACCCGTATTACTCGAGTTACAGAAATTGTTACTGCCACATACCTTCAAAATGATTGATGGATTACAAAATTCCACAGATTTCATGGAGTCCCAATTGAGCCGTGAGTTGGAGAATGGACGTCTGTTCAGATTGATACTGAAATTGAATTTTATCTGTGAGAGACCACGGTTCTTACAGGATGAATCGTGGTCGGAATCTGGAGAGCGATACCCTATAAAGTTGTTTCGTGACTATGTGTTCCACCAGGATAACGAGATGGGGAAACCGGTTTTGGATTTGAACCATGTGTTGGTGTGTTTGAACAAGTTGGATGCTGCAATTGATGAGAAATTGTTGTTAGTCAGTAGCGATGAGAAGTCTTGTCTTATCATAAGTTACAAAGAGATGAAGGAATTGATTGATCAAAGTTTTAGAGAGTTGAGGAATTAGTTACGGACAGTTACTGTATAAGGCGAAAAACAAATTAACGTCAATCTTTGCTATAGGTACCATCAAATAACTTCAGATGAGAACCCTTTTATTTTTCGAGATTTGACTTGCTCAATCCACGAAATTCTGTTCGTGTGATGCTTTCTTTAAAATTTTGGCGGGTTCCTTTGTCAAATAGATGCACTTGGATTCATTTCAATTTCTTGGGGTTTTACTTGTGTTAAAAAACTGCAGTTACTTGGCAGTACTATTTAAAATATTATTTTTCAGATTCAATTCTAATTTTATATAATATTTAGAGCCCAGTCTTTCCCTTTCTTGAAAAGGTAACGGAAAGTTTCTGCCTTGTAATTTTTTGTTTTTGACAAATGCCCCTATACACATAAAATAAACACCAATAACTGCTATGTACATATGCCTTGTAGAGATCATGGAACTCTCTTTTTAAGAAGCTGAAGGAAGCCTCTTCGTCTAAGAGCCACAAAATTCAAAAAAAAAAAAAAAAATTAAATCTGCTTAAAAAATGTCAAAAAAAAAGTCAGAGTTTGGGGATGGCCAGGTTGGGACTAATGATATGCATGCAACAAAGCAGAACACTTAGCCAGTACACTAGTATATAATCAAATAATTATGATTCGACTCTATAGTTAATAAATTAGATCATGCAGCAAGCCAGCCAATCACCCTCTGAAAAAGATTTCAATTATTAGTATCAACGAAGCCGAGTCATATTGACTTATATGCACAACGAATCGCAATGCATTGAGTGAGAAGTGCGAAATTTAGATTAAATCCGTCTGAAACAATACTTCAGTACAGCGATCCTTTCAGAAGAACCTTTCGAAGGATGAAATGTGCCATGTTTTTAAGTAGCCGTATTGTACAGGATACGTCCACAGATAAAAAATTCATTTCTGTCAAGACCGATAAGTGCACCTCATTTGTAATCATTGACGGCAGCAATCTGCTTCAATAATCTACTTTTACCATTCATTCTTAATCACTCTTGTTGTAGAAGTGGAAATGTTAATAAACTGAATGATGCGCTGAACAGTCTCTCTTAAAACACATTTCTCATCGCCAAATTCTCAATTTAACAAAAAAATTAAAATAAATCGTAAAGCATCAAAAATGGTCAAGGTAGATAGATATATACATGAGCCGGCAAATAAATAAATGATATGACAATGTTTATGGAGCCACCATCACGATTACGAACAGCGATTAAGAATGACAATTTATCGATTGTGCTTCGGATCTTGAAAAGGTTTCCCGAGTTGATCGGCAACCGCGATCCAATTAATGGATGGACCAATTTGCATTATGCTTCATACCATGGCCATTACTTGATAGCCTCTAATTTGATAAAATTGATCAAGTTATACAAAGTTGATGACCAGGAGGTGAAATTGACATTTGCTGGAGAGACGTACTTACAAGTTTGTTGTATGAACACAGATGGGAATGAGCAGACGTTGCATTTACTTTTGCAAAATTTTGGTGATTTGATCGATGTGCAAAACGTATTGGGGAAGAGTGCGATACATATCAGTTCCGAGTTGGATAACAGTGCTTGTTTGCAATTGTTGTGTGATTATAGTGGGGATGTTAACTTGACCGATGAAAATGGGGAAACTGCATTGCATTTACTGATGAAGATGGGGAACGTTAAATGTATTAAGATTTTAATCTCGATGGATACGATTAAATTTGATATCAAGAATAAAGATGGTCGTTCACCGCAAGATATTGCTGATTCGTTTGACACGTTAAAATTATACGAATATTTCAAAAAGACATCGGACGATGTGATCAGTCTGTTTATCGCAGAGACACCAACCACTGCCAGTGTGATGAGCACACCAATGATGTTACACGGTTTCAGACATGGTCAACAACAACAACAACAACAACAACAGTACCCAAATGGTAGTACATCTAGTACACCGAATAGAGGTACACCTCATAAACACAATCAAAATGGTACACATAGTAATAATGACAATAAAAGTTCATTACCACCGTTGCCCTCGGTGATCACCAATAGAAGATATTCAATATCACAAACAAATTCACCTATTGTGATGGATACCCCGATAAGTGGACATAGTTCAAGTACTAATTACAACAACAACAATAGTTCGGTATTGAGTTTGTCAAGTTCTGGTAGTCATAGTCATAGTTATAGTCATAGTCATGGTCACGGTCATGGTCATGGTCATAGTGGACTGTCATATGAATTCAGAGGAGCTTTGTTTGGTGATAGATCGAGGTCTACTTCTTTACAGAGTGACTTTGTCCTTGAAAATGCTTCAGGGTCAGTACCATCACCGGTGGAGGTAGTCGTGGGACAACAATCAAAAGATGAAACAGATGAAGAACAAGGGATTACTTCAGGGCCGAAGATCGGCGCAAATTATCATGTAGAACATGATAACAAAAAGCCGGTCAGTAATAATAATAACAATAATACGAGTATAATGGATGAATTACATATGCTGATGGGACACATTGAAGAAGAAGAAGATGATAGGTACAGTCATCATAATCAGATGATAAGGAAGTTAAGTGAGAATGATTTGAATAATAAAATCAATAGCAATGAGGTAATAAGGAACGGTGAGGGTGGTAAAAAGAATGGGATATTGAAGATACTGATCAGAGGTAAACGAGGTAATAGTAATAGTAATAGTAGTTTTAGTAGGGAATGATAAGTTTGAGTTAAGGATATCGGGGGGTGGGGTGCCAAAAAATCTATTATTCATGTGCTCATAATCAATAATAATAATAAAGAGCAGCACGCGCACGTTTTCATCAATTAAATAAAATAAACTAAGATATAATTTACATAGTGGAAATTGTTAAGAGATCTTCACTGTTGAAGGGCCTAAAGACAATAAATAAATTCTATCGAGAAATTTGTATATATATATATATATATATATATAAATAGCATAAGATGGAATTTGAGGTCACACGAGCCATTCCTACACTGGTTGATCCTGTATTTATATATTTATATTTATAATTATACACCATACCGTGTATAAAGTGATTAGTATTATATCAATACATCATCTGTCGATCAAAGAGATAAGAACAAATTTGAATCACAAGCGAGAAGTTTTTCTTCCTAAGTCACTTTATTTGCAGCCACAGAAGAAATTAGAATAAGATAAAATAAAATAAAATAAAATAAAAATATTACAGATTTTTTGAAAGGAGAAAATTTAGGCAGACCGAACAGAAGAGAGAAAGAACAAGGAGACAAACAAACAAACAAACAAACACAAAGAAAGTAATAATAATAAGAATATCTATCTTCCTAAGACAGTTATACAAGACATCAAAAGATAGGTATGAAGTTTGGTAACGAACTTGACAAGAGATCGGTCTTGAAATGGAAACACAACAACATCCATTACAACGATCTCAAGTACAAGATCAAAAAGGCCACTACAATATCAAGAGACTCAATCACTTCAATATCATCAGCAAATACCGCATCTACCATAGACTCACAACATAGATCAACTCTTAAAGATTTGTACAAACTGTTCCAACATGAAATAGAATTTATAGACTTGTTCGTCAGCACAGAGAATAGCCGGGTATCACACCAGTTGATCAACCTACGTTATAAAATTGAACAATATCTTTCGACATATCACAATCCAGAACAACAATCCCATTTACAATCGACAAAGACATATCAAAGTGTCAAACAGAGAAATTTCATAAGATGTTGTAATGAAGCCAACACGTTATTGGACAATTTTAACGATTTGTCACAGTTCATCAATTTGCAAAAGCTTCTGTTACGAAAATTGTTCAAGAAATTCATCAAGTACAGTAATTTGTCCAATAAACAGGAATTTGTAACGCATATAAAGGACAAGTTCTTGGATGGAAATCAAGCAAGTTTTATCAATATCAATCTTAACGATGCTATCCAAGAGCTTTCACTTATACTCGATGTCTTGAATTCGATAAGAGAAAGAAAGAAGAATACTGCATTCCCGTCCACTATAAATGACCCATCATTTACCAAAAATGTCAAATTTGACATCATGTCCACAACAAAAGGTGTCTTCAAAAGGAAGTTTCTAGTACACAATGATAACCTTAATGAAGTGAAGTTAAAATTGTTGAAAGAATACGATCTCATTTGTAACGATGAAGGAACAGATGAAAGAAATGTTTTGAAAAAGACCACATCACATGTGAGTCTTCAACATACTCTGAGATCAATACGAAATGACGACATTCATCTGAACACTAGTGGACTTTTCCACCCGGAGACAGAGACCCATACAACGATTTTGGGACCTCCACAATTGAACGATACCCATTCAACCATAACGCACCTCAGCGATAATGACTTTTTACTCATTGCCAAAGTTGGAGGTTTCAAAAATATTTCGTATTCCAAGATCACCAGGCTGATGTACGAGATACTCATAGATAAAACCACTGATCGTGATTACAAAGTAGGGGAGTTGAAGAAATTGATAACACCACAACAAGATCTAAGCACCGTAAACTGGGCACTTGCCAATCAATTACAACTATTACACAACATTGCCTACACAAGGGCAAGATTCCTCTTCAATTCAGCTTCAAAGCATCAAACTTTTTATATATCTTTGGATACCAACATTACAGTTGAAAAAGAAATGCCGTTCCCATATTCATTACTCACTATTGCATATGAATCCACATCACAATTTCCACAACAGGTGACTGATCTTTTCAATTCGCATCTCTTGTACCTGATGCCATTAGATTTTTCAATTGCCAATTATTTGATTTGGAAATACAACAACCCAGTAGATGGGGGTGATAGACCTGAATGGTATTATGAGATTGAATCGCGTAAAGATATCAAGAAGTTACCACCGCGTCATATAACTACTAAGCCTGCAGTCGAATCTCCCAAAAGCATCTTGTTAAACAAGCAGGAGATGATGATGACACAGAAAAAATACTGGAACGAATTTGACAATGGGTCAGATTTTGAAGACAACGATGAGGGTTTTTACGTGGATTATACACATGTGGATGGTGATGATACCGATACAGAACTGCAACTTCTAACCACTACGAGGATAAACAAGATCTTGAGCCTCTCCAATAAGTTGACAAATTTTTATCACTTGATAATTGGCAGTAATGGCTCATCATCCAATAATGGCAACAACAGCAACATCTCCACAGGAGATCAAAAACCTTTGTTCAACAACAAACATCACCATTCATACGGCACCATTGTCGAATCCGATACCGATGATTATGATGATGAAGATCTGGAAAGTGATGACCTCACTGCTATTTCCCGATACAACTCTCCACCTTTTGACAACCACAATTCACGAAACGGAAACAGTAATGGTAATGGCGGCAGCAAATTATCCAAGAACAAGAATAACAAGTATTTATTACAACGCCTTCAATACGACAAAGTGATAACGTTTATTTATTTCTTCATCATATTCAGTTCAACATTGCTCAACGGCACGTCGATTGGGATCTTGTATACGTTGTTGGCGAACTCACTGGCGTCGTCATCGGTGATGTTGATCTTTATCTTTGTGTGTTTCTCGTTCGGGTTGATCTTGAGTATTGTGGGGATCTGCTTGATCAACGTCAGGTTCAACGAGCCGCCTAGTTGGCATTTGATCATTTGTTACTTGGTGTTGGTGTTGAATTTGTCGGTCATCTGTCTTGGCATCCAATTAATCTCACCATTGTTGATTTAAGCTCGGGGGTTTTCTCAATTTAGTTCATATATTTCATTTCTTGATAGACAATTTTTAGACTAATTCATTTGATTTTATACAGACTTTGACTAATTTCTCAATCATTATCTAGTTCTCCCTCTTATGTTTTCGCTCATTGGACAACAAAGATTCCCACAGTATCATCTATATAGGATACTGATGTTTGAATTTCTTCAAAGCACCAACACCTTTCTCCAAATACTCTTCCCTCGACACACACACTTGGTCAAAACCCCCATTTCTCACCATCGCACAACCTGATTTCCATCCGTACGTCTCCGGACTCTCGGCATCAATCCCAACCCTGATCTCCCAATCTTGTGGCAAGTTCAGCTTCAAATCCAGCAAGATCCGCTTGTCGAATCCAGGGATCTTGAAATTCCCACCACAGAGCACCACGTTCAGCAGGATCAAAGGCTGTACTAATTCAGGACACAGTTGAATACTGGCTATGATGGTGCCGATTAAACCTGTCTTGTTGTCCAAATTGCCAACTTCAGGGTGCAACATCAATTCTGGAATCGAGATTCTCTCATCGTACAATTTTAAGATCTGTAAATCGGCAACTTCTTCCGATGTCGCGCTTCTTTTCATCTCATCGGTGAGTACGTAACCCTTTGTCGTTGTCTTAAAATCAGGTAGAACATATTCCAACACCAAGTCTTGATGCTCTTTGCCATTTCGCAGTCTGGTGATCTGGTCAATGACCAGATTATAGTCCTGTGCAACAAAGCACGATTGCTCCTTGATATTGTTCACCAAGATGGTCTCCTCAGTGACATCATAATATCTGAAAGAGATCAACTCCCGGAGTAACCCGTTCAACATCCTTCCACCAATGCTCAACTTTTTAACACCGGACCAGTAAACTAAACCATGGATCATCGGTATAACCCAGGTACAGTTAAAACCAGAGTCGATGATTAATTGAAAATCATTATATTTCTTTTCATCACCCAGTGGTGGGGCACCATCACCTAACAATTTATAATTTGATTCTATATTCCATGGCACCATCGACAGTGTCGACGCTTTGTAATAAGATTTGAACCCATATTCCTCAAAAACTATTTGATCCGTCATCTTGGACAACTGTGGTAACTGGAACGGTGTTTCCGTCAATAACAAGTTCAAATCCGTGAAATTCGATATTGACAATTCTTCAAATGAATGGTCCCATATCAGCTTTTGTAAATCCCATGAGGTCAATTGTCCATTTTCCATCGGCCTTCTTATTTGAACTTGTGAAATATCCTGAATGTTTTCGATTTGATCTGCGAGGTGAACTTTCTTGTCCTTTGTGCGCATGATACAGTTGGGCATCACCAACGGTGTCTCAGAGGCAGCATTGCCAACCTTTATAGAGTAAGAGCCATTGTCTATCACTATCGTCTTATCCATTCTGAGTGTCTTAGATGTGATTTAGCATGTATGCCATGTGCATTCTACCTGTGTTGACAAAAAATTTATCGGAGGCTCAGAAAAAAAAAATATCAAAAAAAAAAAAAAACAAATCAACAAGATAACCGACCCCCTGCCTT
>JAJLSS010000016.1:0-62670 GCA_030567755.1 Nakazawaea pomicola | reverse complement strand
ACTGATTCACAAGACTTCTTCCAATCTATTACAATTCTTGTCGATCAACGAGAACGTGAATAGTAACATCATCAACTATAGTTCTTCTAGTATAGGAAACTTGCGATCATCGGTAATGGGCCCACGAGAGATTCCCAATGATACCAACTTTCAATACAAAATGAGCACCACCACCACTATCACCAACATTAATGATATAGCTCCGGGGAAATTATACACAAGTTCATACACAGAAGCCCTCCCAATAACACCGCCTTACCCGATTTATGACGACATACTAGTTGAATCTCACGAAGATAATGACACAGATATACTGAACCTACCAGTGCTACCACCGCTCGAGATGCTGCAGTACAACTCACATCAACGAGTGCTGTCATCAATCATGGACTCCACCGGTGTGTCGATCCAGGATAAGTTGGACTATTTTGAGATGGATAACAATCAGGAGTTGGACAGGTTAGCAGCGACTGTGCCATTGACACCGACAAGAAAGGTAAAAGAAAGCACCCACAAAAGGGAGAGCTTAGAATTGCCCAAATTACTGCCCATGACACCAAGGCCGTCGGTGGAGGATCTACAGAAAGAAAAACCATTGCCCAATATACCTCCAGCACCACCAATTTATGATGGAGAATACAGAAAGAGGGATGATGAGGTGAGTATGCCCCCAATACCACTGAAATTACCGCTGCTGCTGTTCCAATTGCCCAATCTCCCATTTTCTGCAACTTCGTTAAAACCGCAACACTTCAACAGTTGCGGTAATTCGTCGTTTCTATCAAATATTTGGGAGTGGTGCTTGCATTTAAAAAACTGGTTCCCCAATCAACAGATTTCCTCACAAAGTTTGGAAAAGAGCTTTTACCTCCTCTTCAAACATCAGATCCCAGAATTATCGGAGATTTTCTTAGAGGCAATTGCAAGTGATGCATTAAGCACTCTAGTCAAAAATGGTAATGTGATAGTGGGCTCTGAGGAAAGTGTGGAGTTTGTGAATGTTCCAGTGTCAGGTGTGTACCCTAATCTCAAAGACTGCTATTCACCAATGAATCACATTTTTCCTACACCTTACAGGTGCTATTCGCATGGATGCACATATGAAAGGTTGAACTACAACGTGAACACAACGACCCATTATCAAACGAGCAATATGATCTTGGGTAGCGACTGGGTGTCGCACTGGAAATTGGACAGAGAACAATTGGAGGACATAAACAAGCGGGTACAGATACAACAATCTCACATTTTTGATCTGATAAAGTCTGTTAGAAGCTTTGTCAATGCTGGGAAATTGTTGTTGGAGGTGTTTGGTGAAGGGTTTTTAAAAAATAAGATGTATTTCGGAGGTGATAGTAATGTAAACTGGGATAAGTTTTATGATGATGCATTTGGTACTGTCAAAGTTTTAAACAATCTTACAAGAGAATTATTGTTTGAACCCTTAATTCAAAAGTTGAACGACGATGGGAAATTCGTTAGTGGAATAAGTGAAATCTTTTTGAATTGGTTAAGCGAAATCCAAAATCCTCTTTTGGTATACGCGGAGAAGAGAGTGCCGGTTTATAGTTTGATAAAAACAGAGCTGACCTTGAAAAATTCCAAATTTACAGAATGGATAATGAGGACTAATCTGTCAGTCAACAGAGACTTTACTTCAGAAAGATTGTTTTCAGTGACCTTTTTGATCTTCTTCACAACATTAAAGGTCACCTTGTTGGCTGTGTTGAAGAAGACTGATGAGGCTGATCCAGAACACCGATCCCTCACTAAAGTGTTAAAGCAGCTTGATGTCGTGATGCAAAAATCTGACAAGACCCAGGCTGATGCAGAGAGAAAGATTCTGATTCATTCTTTAAAGAATAAGTTGATATTGAAGTTCAAAGATGATCCTGAATTTGAGTTGGCGTTGGACAACAAGGAAAGAGAGATTCACAAAGTTGCTTCTTTGATAAGAAAAAGAGATTTATTGCATCGTGTTTTGAATGATTCACCTGTAGTTCTCATATTGTTGGACAACTACTTACTTCTTGCAGAAGAGACAGCCGAAGGTAAATATAAGGTAACAGAAACTCCTATCCATTTGAGTTATTTGTTTGTTGAGAACAAGAAATACGAAGAACCTTCGACTCCCTTATCTTCTATGTCTCCAAGAAGGCCAGTTGCGGCATCATCATCATCATCATCAGAGCTAGATTCTCACAATTTCCGGATAAAACATTCTGCGAAAACCTTGAACTACACCTTTGAGACGGAGGAGTTCGAAGAAAAAATTGAGTGGTTGAATGAGCTCATGAAGCTGAAGACGAATTTCAATAGTAAATCTCTGACTTTTGAGCCTTTCAAATTATCAGTGATAGGTGACTCTTTATTAGGTATTGATGCGGCAGATGTCCCACTGTACAGACAAGTTCTTGCAAAGAATGATAATATATTGTTGGCATTGCAACATTTTGACACGGATTTGCCAAGAATTTCATCCATAAGTAAGATTACGTGTTTCACTAGATTCAAATATCTGAATGAGAAGTACATTTTGTTAGGGACTACAAATGGCTTGTTCATTTCTGTGATCGGTAAACCAAGAAGCTGGAGTAGTATCTTAGACTTGAGAAACGTCTCACAGGTAAAAGTCGTGGAAGAGTTTGGGTTGGTTTTCATCTTGAGTGACAAGACTTTGACATACTACTTCTTGGACTCCTTTATGAACAACGAAAAACTGGTTGGTGAAAAATTGTCAAAGAGAGATGTCTCTTTCTTCAAAATTGGTAAACAAAATGGTGTGACCATGATTTTTTTCATGAAAATGAAGCAGACGGTGTCATATTTCAAAGTGTTGATCCCGATTTTGGAGAAATCAACCAAAAAGGTAGAATCCTTCCAAGAATATAAGAAATTCTACATTCCTGGCGAGTGTAGTGATTTGACCATTTTCAATTCCACAATTGTGATTCACACGAAGAAGAATTTCGAAGTGATGTCGTTAACAATTCTGTATCCACAGCCAATTCCTGACTTAAATTCAAATGCAATTGGTAGCACTGTTAAAGTTTTGGAATTAGACAACTTGAAGAAAACTCTCAATCAACCAGGTTTGAAATCTTTGGGTATGTTCAAGTTGATCAACGATTTAGAGTTCTTGGTCGTTTATAACAAGTTTGCAATTTTTGTCAACAAGAGCGGAATGGTCTCAAAAGACAGATTGGTCAAATTTTCGATCAAGGCTACGAAATGTTTCTTCGATAAAAATTTGTTGATCCTCTCGAACAATGATTTCATCGAGGTGTGGTATATTAATAACACCAAAAGCGTCAACTATCAATTAGTACAGGTTATTGCTGCCCAGGATTTAAGAATGATCTGTGACGACGATGGGAAAGGAATGTTTTCGATGATACACCCACAGATTCCAGAGAGGCAGGTGTTGCTAGCTTTACATCCAAAATTCTGAATCTTCTGAGGCACATTTATATATAGTTAGACGTATAAAGCTATTCTTTCCTTTATAAAGTCAGTTCAGACTACTTCACTTGGTCGGCCCTCCAGATAAATTCCTGTAACTGCAACTGTGCATTGGGGCGGTTGGCGCCACTCATGCATTTGTTTTCAGTGATCATCCTACGAACCGCTGAGTTCTATTAAACAGCCCCTTTTCTATTCAGCAGATGAAAAAAAAACAAACACAAATGTTGACGAAAAAAATACACACAGAAAACGAACGATAGCTTAATTGATTTGCACACAATCGAACTGGGTCTGCTTCGAACTCGACGCTAACTTGTATCATCCGCGGTATCAGATCAATCAATCAATCAATCAATCAGCTCAGATCCATTGTTACTGAGCGTAAAGAACAGGACCAATAGCAGCTACACACGATGAATCAACAACCATCCCAAACACCATCGGGGAACAACAGCGGAAGTCCTCCGCCTCAACAGCAACAGCAAAGAATAGTGCTTCAGCCACTGCAAATCCACAGTTTAACAGAGAGCTACAGAAATGAAATTGCTAAAGCCAGTGAAGCAGGGAACCAAACAGAGGCGGGACAAGAACATTTGAAGAGAGCTAGAAGAATCAGGTTGATTTTGCTTCGTTTTCAAGAACAACAGCGATTACAAAGGCAACAGCAGCAACAGCAGCAACAAGCTGGTGGAGGCACACCTCAGCCGGACTCTCTTAACACGACTCCTGTTCCTCAGCTGCAACAACAACAGCCACAACAACAACCTCCACCTATATCTAGGCAACAATCACTTCAAAGTGTACCGCAGCAGCAGAAGCAGCAGCAGCATCCCCAGATGTCGCGTCAAGCTAACCAGTCTCCTGCGCCACAGCTGCAATTCCAGTCTAGACAAGGGTCTCAGCTGACACCGCAACCACTGGTAAATCAGCCACAACTGCAAAATCAGATAGGACAGCAGCAGCAACCAAACGCTAGCATTCTCCAACTTCAAAAGATCAGAAAAATATTGGATGATTTCCACGGCAGATTGAGAGCTATAGAAAATACTAAAAGGTCCGGAACTTTGGGGCCTGAGGAATTAGCAAGATTAGTGCAACAAGAGGATTTGTTGAAACTGCGTTATGATCAATACACAAGAGCCGCGGTTCAAATGTCACAGCAGATTCAACTGCGTCGTGCCCAACTAGCTGGTGCTGGCAACGCTTCTGCTTCACAGACCAATTCCCCTGCTCTACAACAGAAACCGCTCGCTGGATCACCTGTGGCCTCTCAACAGCAGCAGCAGACTCAGCCATCAACGCAGCAACAGCAACAGGCTAGAGCTTCAATTGCCAGAACCAACTCGCAGGTTAATAACTTGAATCCGCTGAACCTGTTGAACCAACAACAATTGCAACAACAGCAAATGCTGCTGCTTAGAGCTCAACAACAGCAACAACAGCAACAGCAAGCACTGGCCGCCAGATCTGCTCTGCAATCTCCTGCAATCAGGCCACCACAATCACAATCACAACAATCACAATCACAACAATCACAACCACCACCACAAGCGCAAGCCAACACTCCTCAAACGAACACATCCGGCAGACAGTCCCTACAACCATCAACACAGCAGCAACAGCAACGTACTCCAGCATCAACAGGGAGATCAGCTTCACCAGGGCAGACTTCGACCCCTGTCACAAGTGTCAATGCTCTGGCCAGGCCCAGTGCACCTGCACATGGTGGATCTGGGATAGGCAGTACGGCAGCTGCATCCGTTGTTAAATCACCTGTACCAACAATTCCAATATCGTCGTCGATCAATGTTCCAGCTCCAGCTCCAACCACAATGAAGGGCTCACGTCCTTCTGCGTTAGGTGGCGGAGCATTTAATTCTTTGGCTCTAACACAACCATCAGCTTTGAAGTTGCCTCAATTTGAGATGGAAGGTGACAGGGTTTTGCACAAGAGGAAACTCAAAGAATTGGTGAGAAGCGTTGGCTCTGACGAAGGAGATGGGGAAACAGCTATCGATGGTGATGTTGAAGAGTTATTGTTGGATTTAGCTGATGAGTTTGTTTCAAATGTGACGAATTTTGCCTGCCGTTTGGCTAAACATAGAAAAGTTGATAATATCGATGTCAAGGATATTCAGTTACACTTAGAGAAAAACTGGAATATGAGAATTCCAGGCTATTCTAGTGATGAGATCCGTTCAACTAGAAGATTTCTGCCAACACCTGGTCACAATCAGAAAATTGCAGGTGTTGAAATTGCCCGTTCTGTAAAAAAGGATGGCAACTGATGTTAAATGCTTTTCATTCTAGTTCATATGTGTAGCAAATAAAATTGTATTTTTATAAATCTTCATCTCATGTAAACTAATCACCGCATATGCAAACCTTTAAAACAAAATCCAAAAAAAAAAAAAATTATGCAAGCTGGTTAGTCTCACACCATGCCGTGTTGAAAGAAGGTACAACATAATGATAGAACAACCTCGTACAGTAGTTTGTGATGCAGAAATATCCATTGACCTTCTGATACATTGGCTACTTATCTCATATCTTCATCCTTTCTATACTTGGGCTTTTAATTTGGTATTGTATGGAGCCACATATAAAGTTCGCTACATCAACATTGCCGTATTTGTGTCGTCATGTCACTATATATCCCATTTGAATGAGAGTTATAAGAAGAGAGGCATTGTGGAATTAAATGGGAAGACTGTCCTAATCACTGGTGGATCTAGAGGATTGGGTTTGGAAATCGTGAAGAATAGTTTGAGAAACTCAAGAATTGAAAAAATATTCATTATTGATATGATTGAACCGACGGAAGAGTTGAATGACGAAAGAGTAGTGTTTTACAAATGTGACGTGTCAGATAAACTGCTACTCGACGAGACTCTAGAGAAAATTCTCAGAGAGTCCAAGGTCAACGTGTTAATCAATAATGCCGGAATTAGACACAGTGAAGGTTTGAACGAGCTTAGCGACTCGAGGATAGGCCACATTTTCCAAGTGAACACTTTTTCAGTTATACAGATACTAAGGAGGTTGACAAAAAATCTGAAGGGACTTCATGTGATCACCATTTCATCCATATTAGGAACGATTGGGCCGCGTAACCTATCGGTGTATTCTGCCTCGAAGGCGGCCTTGATTCAGGTCCACGAGTCCTTGTCATACGAACTAGCCCATAATGAAAATATAAGGTTCACGCTTTTCTTGCCCGGTCAACTCAATACCGAGATGTTCAAAGATGTTAAAGTCTCCATGACTTTTTTGGCACCCATTGTGGATGCGGCAAAGTTGAGCTGCAAGATAGTGGAAGTGATTTTGGAAGGCAAGCGAGGTATATATTGCTATCCTTTCTATTGTTACTTTGTTCCGCTGTTGAAGTGTTTGCCATTTATGATCTATGAATTCTTGAGGCGGTTTAGTGATATGGATAACCAGATAAAGGAGAAAGAGGACGACAGTGATTTTGTTTTGATCGAATGATCATTACACATGTATATAGGCAGAATTTTAAAACTTAGACTTTTTCAACAACTCAATTTGCTCCATTATGGTCTGTTTGAATACATGCAACTGTAAGAAACCATCCTTATTGTACAAATCAGTAAATGGCTTTATAAGATTCAGGGTCTTGTCATTCAACTGAACTTTGAGTTGGTAGTTTGGGTCGTAGCTGTTGGAGATCTTTGATGAAACCGTGAGTTTGTTCTTCTTCGAATCACTACCCACAAATTTGATATCTTTTTGAAAGTTTTTAGAGAAGAGATACACCAGAGCTGTGAAGGTGTAAAATGCAACTGTAAGGTAGACCATCAATTGGTAGTACAACACATTGTGGAAATCATTCTTGAATCTTTTATCTAGGTAGAAGGTCAAACCTGAGATCGCTATTGAAATATATGTCAATGCCAATTTGATATCGATCAAGGAATAATCTTGTTTATATTCGTAATCCAACAATGAAGCTATGTGCTCATCGCAATTGTTCTTCAAATCACCAGCGGATGACAAATTGATCTTCTTATTCTGACTCATTTCTTTGGCTTCTATCGGGTTGCTCTGTATGCTTATGTTACTTCCACTTGGAGCTTCACAGTACAAACAGACACGCTACGCTTTAAAAGAATAAGCCAAAACCATCGCACATAGTTAGACTTAGTTGACACGTGGAAGGTGTGAGACGCAATTTGGCAGACTTTTTCCTCCATTTTTTTCTATGGGAGATCAGCACAAAATTAATAAGGAGAAGATGAAAAAGCAGTTTGAAAGATAACTAAATCATACCCTTTTATTATGGTATAGTAGTACCTTTCATCAAACTATTTGACAAGGGGAGACCATCATAATAAAACCAGCACATTCCATCATACGAAATCCCAAATTCCACTCCAAAGCTTGAAAACCATCTTTCATCTCTCATAGTATATTGAGAGGGATTAAGCTATTCCAATTGGCTGAGAATTTGCTAAATATTTATTACAAATCGGACTTTGGTTCACATCGCTAAATGGAGAGACAAGACTCATTCAACTCAATCACTATGAGCTCGAATAAAAACAACTTTAGTACAAGTGCTCCTGTTTTTGTTCCCTCGAAGAAAGATATGCGTCAACCAGCAGCTGCAATTATCTCACCACCACCACCTCCATCAGCGCCATCGGATCATAAGATCATTGACAGCATGAACAAAAAAACCAGGCAACGAGTTCCTAAACAACCTAAACAAAGAGAGGGTAAAGCACCACGTTCAAGTAACGGAAGTGCTAGTACCAACAATAATAAGCAATTGCAAGATCCATTTGAACATGAGATTTTGAACGGCAAGATAAGACCCAACAGTAAACGGGGACAGATTTCAATAAACCACCTATTGGACTTTTCTTTGCCAAACAATCATGATGATGAATACAATAATTACCTTAACTCACCCCCAAAAAGAAACAATAGAAGAAGAAAGAGCAACAACAACTATGGCCCCAAAATTCATCTTACTGGCGAGCGATATATCAATGTGAACTACAAATTTGTCGTTGATCAAAGGGGTGACTACAGGCCCCAGATATTAGATACCAACTTACCTATAGAACGTCAGAACATTTTGAGAGTGATCATTCCCAAAAATGATACTCAATGTCCGATATGTTTAACCGAAGAGTTGATAGCACCAAGGATGACATCATGTGGACACTCCTTCTGTTTGACTTGTCTATTACGCTACCTAGAGAGTGAAGAGCCAGTGCCTCCGAAGAAGAGCGAGCCAGTGAGGTCTACGCCAAAGTTGAAGGAATGTCCCTTGTGTTCAAAGAAGATCAAACCTGATGAGACAATACCTGTTTTGATAAATCCCATAGACGAAAGGTTTGACGCTCCGAAAATAGGGGAGGAAACAATTTTGCAGTTGATGTATCGCCCACATAACAGAATTCTTGCCTTTCCCTATCAATTGAAGTTGAGAGATTTCGAAATATACAGTGGCAACATACCTTGGTTTACAACGAGTGATTCACATAAATATGATGCTAACAATACCAACTTGACCGGAAACGATTTATTTCAATACTCGAGACTCATGAAAGCTGGTTTGAACTTCAGCATAGACAATTATTTGAGAGAAATTCAAGATATTAAAGCCCAATACGAAGAGGACAAGGTGTTGTTCAACGATGACGGTGTATACTACCACAAAGCTGTGAAAGATATTGAAATGAAAATTCAGGCTATAGAAGTGGCGGCCATTGATGATCAAATGTTTCGGTCAACTATGCATAATCCGTCGCAAATCGATTCTGAGGTGCCATTAGAAGAGTTAAGCCAAAGGCAACAAAATCAGTCGGAGTTTAATGACTCCAATACTTTTTTCTTCTATCAAACGTCATTCAATTCAAAAATCAAATTTTTTGTTTCTGCTTTGGACAATAAGATATTGAAAGCATTATATGGAAACTACAGCAATTTTCCGCTTTGTTTGAAAATCAAGTTAGAAAATATTGTGCATGATTTTGTGGTTAATGATGAACTTATAAAAAGGTTCAGGTTTCTAAGCTACTTACCACATGGTACTGAAGTGGCATTTTTGGAATTGAACTGGTTTGAAGACTCGATTCCCCCAATTACCAGAGGCAAGAAATATCCCACAACTTCCAAGAGGAAATCTATTTTACCACCCGACATCTACCATCTATTTCAGAAGGAGTTGATTTCGAGATCTGATAAAATCAGAATGAAGAATTTCAAAGAAGAGAAATCCAGGCTTCGATACCAAGACGAGCTCGAGTTCAAAACTAGAGAGTTCTATGCGAACGAAAATAACTTTAAGGTGGAAGATTATGGGGTTTCCACGTACAACAAGTTTGACTCTTTGAGCGTTAGTGATGATAATGATGAGTCATTGCCACCTCTTAATTCCCTTAGCCAAGAACAAGAAGATGCCGATGCTGCACATTACAGGACAACAGTCTGGGGAACTAAAATAGCCAGAGGCGAAAGCGAGCAAGAAGTGGATGACGATGGAGATGATTATTTCAACGAGCTATTGAGGCAATCAAGAGAGAAAGAGGAAAAGAAGAAGATGGGCAAAAAGGGTAAGAAAAAGTTAGTTCTTTTGAGTACCGGTAATTAGACATTATCTTGCCTTATGTTTTGAATCTTTTGCATTATAACGTTTTGCATGAATGAAAGAATTTAGTCTAGAATAAACTATTTGTATGATTTAGCTTACACAGTGATGACCAAGTTTGAAGCAGAAAAGTAAATCAATAACACAATCTGTAAAGTACAACTGGAAGTGACACTGCCATCAAGATTCTATAAGAAATTCTATTTTTGTAACAATTCATCAACTTTCTCTTCTAACGATTTGATTCTTTCATCCTTGTCCAATCCAGCACTGACCAATTTTTCTATAATCTCCTCTAATTTTTCAATGGAGCTTGATAATTTTTCAATGTTCTGTTTTAAGCCAGAAGCAGCGCCAGCAACTTTCGAAGCTGGTTTCACAGTCTCCAGGGCAGCTGATGTTGTCTTTGGAGTTGGCTCTTTTGAGCTGACTGGAGTTTCAGAAGCTTTCTCAGGGGTTGGGTCTTTGTTAGCTTCTTTTGGTGGTTCTGGTTGTGGATCAGCTTTTGGCGTTGGCTGCTTCTTTTCTTCAACTGCTGGTTTACGTTCTTGTTTCTTGACTGAAACAACTTCTTTTTCGTTCCATTCATCGTCGTCGACACCTTTAACTTGAGGGACCTCCTTCGACTCATCATCTTTCACCTTGTCTAACATGTTGTTGACAGATGAAGAAGTTTTCAATACTTCGTCAACATTGGTGGAGGTTCTTGATGGAGGCCCAGTAAGTACTTCTGCTTCCTTGAAAGTCTCTTTTCTTGGTTCTTCTTTTGTTTGCTTTGTTGGCTCCTCTTTCTTTGGTTCTGACTTTCGCTCTGCCTTCTTTGCTTCAGCTTTCTTTGGTGCAGAGCTGGAGGTGTCTGCTGAAGATGGTTTCAAAGTTGGCTCGTTTCCATCGTACAAGTCCAGCATAGCAGCCAATACGGGGCCTGCAGCATCCTTCCCTGAGACCCATTCCTCTGCATTCAAAGCTGGTTTGTCACTTGGACAATCTGGGTAAATATCGTCTTGAAAATAGTCACCTCTTCTTGGGCAGATGAAGGAAATAGGTTCAATACAAGTGTCATTACCACATGCCTTATACGCCTTCAAAATCTCGTTATCATGAATCTTTACCGCTCTCTTTGGTGCAACAGCGAAACCCCTTTGTGGATCGGTGGATTGATATTCTGACAACTGGAATAACTCATCATTCTCGAATTCGAAATAACGAATATTACCATCACCTTTACCAGCAAGGTACAACATTCTAGTCGAATCATCATAGAGAGGGATCAAGATACCCGAGGATAAATCAACGGTATAAAAGCCACCGATGGAACCGCTAGCAATATCGTTGGTGTCCCAAACACCAATTTGACGATCAGATAATTTGCTAAATCCAGAAGTCGCAATTCTGTCGGTTTGGCCCAACCAGACAACTCTGGACAGCTTAGCAACTGAGTGACCAGGGCCCTCGTTGACAATTTCACCAGTTCTTGCATTCCAGATTCTAATGGTTTTATCACGTGATGTGGTCACAATAAGTGTACCATTGTAGTTCCAGTCGAACGAGGTGATCAGATCTTTATGTTGTAAAGTCAGAATTACTTCACCAGTCTCGACATTCCATACTTTTATTGAATAATCCATTGAAGATGAAGCCAAGATATCTTGAGCAACAGGGTTGTATTTAATATGACCAACTTTTCTTTTATGACCACTCAAGATTTTCACAGGCTCGGAAATATCTTTGATTTCGTCATTGGCGTCAACATAGTGGTGAAAGGAATAGTCACCCGGGATTTCCCAAATTGTAATCTTACCATCATCACCAGCGGAAGCGATAATTTGTTCGTTGAACGGATCAAAGTCAATGTCCAACACTGTAGCTGTGGTTCTAAACAATGGTACTAAATCTGGAGATTTACCAACTTCATTAACGGGAATGACTGCAAATGCACCACCACCACTAGCTTGCCAGCAACTTCCGATAAATTTTGTGTTCGCCTTTATTAGATTTGCATCAAAAGCATTGGTACTGATCTTCAAATTCTCGTAACTGGCTTCCTTCTTGGCTTTTTGACCAAAGACGTGTCTGTATTTCGAAGCACGGACAAATCTACCACTTTAAACGTACCGAAGAGTCATTGTTAGTACAGATCTAGAAAACTAATAGTTAGCAGGTTTGCTTACCTCATCTTTGTATAACGCGGTGCAACGAATTGATTTGATCTAATGCTGTCCTGTTCTCTATTTGGACTGGACGCTTTTTCGTCAAGTTGTTGATATCTGTTTCGGAAAAAGGTACAACTTGTAATTGGACAGCCCTCAACTTCCGGTCACGGACTATCTGTCTGTTTTTCGCGTCTCATCTCTGATTTTTGTCGTTCTCTTCAGATTTTACAAAAAAAATTTATGAGGGACCACAAAACCAATTGCAATCGAAATCACAAGCGTTCTATTGAGTACTAATCTGTTTTAGAGACTTCAATACTTCATATACATCTCAGCTCAAAGCATTCAAGAAGTGCGTTCGAAAGGCTATCATCCACGAGAAATTCACCGCTCAATTCACTGATCAATAAATGAAGAGCCAATCGATGCGATAAGATGTCTTCACTTATAGAACGTATTGAAGATTCCCATAACCATCCCTCCGATGACGCGCTTCAGGAGGGCTTACTAAGAGACTCATTTGTATACCTAACTCAAATGGATAGCGCTCAACATCTATTTTGTGATCCAAAGAATTACCCCATTGCCATCCATGCTTTAATCTTATTTTCATTCATGGAAAGTGAAGCTTTGGAGTGGTACAAGCCCCGTATGATCTCTTCTCTAAGCACTTGCTACAATTGTGTTGTGCAGTTCCATGTGGGGAGGTGCGAATTACAAAATGCATTCATAGTGAAAAGAAAAATTCCTTACGAAAGTGTTAAAGAGTTTAACGATATTATCTTGTCATGGGAGTCAGAAAGAGTGTCGAAAGCTTTGGAGAACTTGTTGACCCACTTACAGGTTTCAGACTCACCTTTGAAGTACGACATACGGTTGACTTTGACAGAATGTTTGTATGCACCTAGCATGTTCAGGGTAAAT
Source organism: Nakazawaea pomicola (assembly GCA_030567755.1). Taxonomy (NCBI): domain Eukaryota; kingdom Fungi; phylum Ascomycota; class Pichiomycetes; order Alaninales; family Pachysolenaceae; genus Nakazawaea; species Nakazawaea pomicola. The sequence continues at coordinate 49,506 of JAJLSS010000016.1, read as the reverse complement.
CCAAACATGAAGACCCTTTTCGATCATTGCTTTATACCGTGCTTAAGCTCAGGTACATTAGTGCCGCCTTCCAAAATATTTCCTGGATTATTGTATCTTCTATACGCGGGTACAAATGATCAAAAGATTTGGTGTTTGGAGTTTTTCAAAACAATAAGTACCATAGAAAAAGACTGGAATATACTAATGGAGGATGAGTTTTTGATACATCTTTTGAATATTCAGAACCCACAATTCTATTCAGATCAGAATTGTATTAGCTTCTGGTCAAACTTCAAACCATTTTTATCGTTAATGTCACTGGATGTGATAGAAAACACTCTATTGAAAATTCCCGGTTTGGACAACATAAACAAGACTATGCCGTTTCAGGTGGTGCCCTTGAACAAGGTTCTTTCCAATCAGTTATTTGCATTTGTCAACCACCCATTACCAGTTCTTCTATCAGTCTTGTGTATATTCCTTTTCAAGCTAGAAGCAAACTTTTGGAAGATCGTGAAACCATACACTTTCATCAACTTTTTAGATCCCATATTCGGGAGTCCGCACTATATGCACTATTTGAGATCTCCAGTACCGCAGGTGGGTCCGGGTGCTATTTACGAAATTTATGATCTTTTCAACTGGACTGAGGCCCTTTTCAACTCTTTAGATGCATTCCCATCACAAAAACAACAGGCAGGCTTGAGGATTTCACTGTTCTTGTTGAGTCAAGTACACAGTGGTATCAATAATGGTTTCATTATTGACAGCGCTTTCAAAGTGTTGGTTGAATGTTCCAAAATTCACAACTCGCTTCGTAGCCCTCAATTAGGTCTCGAATTACTTTCGAAAGTTGATACTAGAAATTTCATCAACATCAAAAGTGATCTTTTGATCAATCTTGCTAGAGGTGGTGAATCATTTAGGCCTGACTTGAATGTAGTCCATATTGATCAAGTCCCCAATAAGTTGAGGTCCAGGGCTATTATCATTATATGTCAAGCCATGATATACGATGTTTACTACTTCTCAGGAAAGGCTCATGTACTCAAAGATAACAAAAACGTAAATATGGGAAGTACCACTTTCAATGGGCGCTTTTGGGAGGAAATTGCTATCAAGATGAAGCCAAATGACATACCATTCGCGTTAGAAGCCTTTAAAGCTTTATCAAAAATGTGTTGTATTGTTCCAATCCATGAAAAACTATTTGCGCTGCAACATAAAATTGATGGAAGTAGTAAGAACTTGGCAGTTTTAAAACAGGTTCAAAGTTACAACGTTGAACTTTCTTCTGTATTCAATGGTATACGCAAATTACTTGATGCCTTCAATACGTTTGACCAGCTGCTGTTAAAACATGTTTTGGTGGATCCTAGAGCCGCGCAAGGTTATTGGTCATGTATTTTGTCATCCAATAAAGCGATCTATCAGTCAGCTGCAAACTTACTTTATGAGACATTTGATGTTGAGGGTCGTTTAGAGGGTATCAAAGCCATTCTTCGTATTAACTCCCATGCAGTATTGAACTCTGTTCAGAAATTGTTGTCCTGGTTGATGTACATTGACTTTTACGATCCCTGTCCAAGCGCGGTACGTGTTTTGATGGACCTTGTTCGTTCATTGAGCAGTCCAGTGGATGGTATATTCATTGATATGATCAAGGAATCAATTCCACAAACTGTTGTTGATGACTTGAAACTGTTTTGGAAAAGATGCTGGCATTTCCTAGATTTTATCTATAAGAAGACTTTGATTTGGGCCCAGTTTTTTCCCCTGAGTGCTTTGGTTGATTTTACAAGAGACACGTTAGATTTTTCACACATGTTGATAGACTGCTATAGGACCATAGAAAGCATTGTCCGAGAGAAGGATCTTTTCAAAGATATTCTGGATACCTTTCCAAATATGATGGTGTGGTTGAGATTGGGCGACATGTCGTTATTAAGTTCATGTGTTGCGTTGATTTTCAAAACCCTTGATTTGTCGGAGGAGCAAAAGTTATCAATGGACTCAACTATCATAGAGTTGATGGCTCAATACGGTGCTAAAGCAAAGAAATTCAATAATAGATTGACTGAAAAGCAAAGGGATGACATATTGAGCAGGGCTCGAGCATTTGATGAAGAACTAGTTGATAAGATTGTTGAAGCAGCCAAGGGCTATAGAGATGATCAAACAAGTAGAACTCCATCTGTGCAACCAGAGGTCATTGAAATCGATAGTGATGAAGCAACTAGGGAAATGGATGATGACGGTGTCGTGGGTCCAAGAAGGGTCAAACAGTCAGACCTATCCAAATTCATTACACGTGGAAGTACCCCTGTTGCTGCTCCTCCACCGAAGAAGCCACCCCAAAAGACTTCGTTATTACTGGCAGCTAAGCAGACGTTGGCGAGTAAGAGAAACAACATTGGAAATCCAACAGCAGCACCAGCACCGCCAAGACCAGCTGGATTCAACAGAGGCAAGAAACTGGCTTCAGATTCTGACCCATCGGATTCTGAATCTGACGATGAGGAAGACAACTTATTCCGTCCTTTGACAAAGCAAAAGATGGCTAAGTTGAAAAATTCAGTCTCTTCGTTGCCCCCAAGATCCCTCACAGTGAACAAAATGCACCAAAAGAAGCAAATTGATCAAAGAGAGATTGACGCTCGTAACATGAGAATGAGATTAAATGTTGATTTGAACCCTTTATACAAACATGTTTTATCCTGGAATTATTCTCGAGTACATGATTTCCCTGCTGAATTGAAAGACAAAGATGAATTCTACAAAAAGATTCAAGATTCTTTCAAGTCTCCTAAAGAATATATTGAAACATTTGAGCCGTTGCTTTTGTTGGAATGTTGGCAAGCAATTCAGCAGTCTAAGCAGATCGGCCAAGAGGTTCCCTTTAGAATCATTGTGGCAAGTAGGTCTACCACTGACAGCTTCTTCGATATTTATGCATCCATGAAAAGAGACGTTGTTCAAGAAAGAAAGATCGGTGACTCCGACATGATCGTTATAGCATTCGACGCAAATGCGGGTAGTGGTGTGCCATCAAGCGACTCAATAAAAAGCTCACAGCATACATGTTTAGCTAAGATAAAGGAGATGAAGCCTGTCAACCCCGAGTTCTGTGATGTCACATTAAGAGTCAGCAGCCGCAATAATCCTTTGGCTTCATTTTTAACTCCAAGAACCGAACTTTTTGGTATGAAGGTAATGCAAATGGTAACCATTGAAAGAGAATACTCTTCTTTAAAAGGTTTGCCATATTACGATTTATCGAAACACATCGTCCAGGCGATTCCAAACATCCCAGAAAAATTAGATCCGGCTGAAAAAGAGAAAATGAGAAAGTTGTATGACGTAAATCCTTCTCAAGCCCAGGCTATTGCAGGTTCTGTCAACGCAAATGGATTCTCACTTATTCAGGGTCCTCCTGGTACAGGTAAAACGAAAACGATCTTGGGGATTGTTGGTTACACGTTAACCTCTCTGAGAAATGCACCAGCCCAGGCAATCAGTGTTCCTGGAATGAAGAGTGCAGACGTGCCTCAAGCAAAGCAGAGAAATATCTTAATTTGTGCTCCATCAAACGCTGCTGTCGACGAATTGGTTTTACGTCTTCGCTCCGGAATAAAGAACGCGAGTGGTGAAGTATTCAATCCCAAAGTAGTAAGATTAGGAAAGTCGGATGCGATCAATCCTGCTGTAAGAGATTTGACCTTAGAAGAATTGGTTGATAAAGAATTAGAAGCAAAGGAAGGTGTTGCACCAGTTGCTTTTGATCCTAAAATTCGAGATCAACACAATAAATGTGTGCAAGAAAGAAACAAAATCAAGAATGATTTGATTAACGACGGCCTAACCTCGGAAGAGGTAGATGCCTTAAACCTACTGTTGAGAAAGTGTGTTCAGAGAAAGAATGAATTGGGTAAACAGTTAGATGATCAAAGAGAAAGAATCTCTAAGGTTACCCGTACGAGAGAAGCTGAGAGAAGAGCCATTCAAGCCAAAATATTGGGCCAGGCTCAAGTCATCTGTTCTACTTTATCCGGCTCAGCCCATGACGTTTTGTCCAATCTTTCGTTGAGTTTTGACACTGTGGTTATTGATGAAGCAGCTCAATGTATTGAACTATCTGCAATCATCCCATTGAGGTACGGTTGTAAAAAATGTATCATGGTTGGTGATCCAAATCAATTGCCCCCAACAGTTTTATCTCAAGCAGCGGCATCATATGCATATGAGCAATCGTTGTTCGTCAGAATGCAGACACAACATCCAGATTCTGTTTATCTTTTGGATGTCCAATATCGGATGCACCCAGATATTTCAGAGTTTCCAAGTGCACAGTTTTATAAATCAAAGTTGATTGATGGACCAGGTATGGCTGAGATGAATTCAAGAAGCTGGCACAAAGACCAAATTTTTAAGCCGTATTTGTTTTATGATATCATTGGAGGACTGCAGTCCCAGAATAATCGAACGAAATCTTTTTACAATGCCTCAGAAGCGAAGATCGCCATTGAGTTAGTTGAAAAGCTCTTTCACGACTATTATGACGAGAATTGGAGTGGCCGAATCGGTATTATATCGCCGTATAAAGAACAGATCAGAGTATTGAGGGACATGTTCATAAGAAAGTTCGGTGGTAATATTTTGAGAGAGATCGATTTCAATACAGTTGATGGGTTTCAAGGACAAGAAAAGGAAATTATTATCATGTCCTGTGTCCGTGCAAGTGATTCATCAGGTGTTGGTTTCTTGAGTGATGTTCGTCGTATGAACGTTGCTTTGACGCGTTCCAAAACATCCTTGTGGATTCTTGGTAGTAAGTCATCTTTATCTAAAAATGAAGTATGGCAGAATTTAATACAAGATGCTGAAAGAAGAAATAAGTTCTTCAGTGTTAGACCAGGGTTCTCAAAGAATCCAAAACAAATAACAAAGAAGGTTATGCCAGTGGCATCTGGTCCTTTGAATGATGATGTTCCGGCTGCCAAGATTGGCCAGATTGGCAATGTGGCAGAGCCTCCCAATTTTGAAGAAAGAAGTGCTCCCGTGCCTGTTGTTCTGCTGTCAAAAAGTGGAACCTTGGATCCATCAATGGGCAAGTTACCTAAAATACCTATTATACGGAGTGCGGAATCGGAACCTTCGAAAGCAAAGAATAGGATTACCGTGCCATTTGCAAAAGCAAGGAGAAATGTTCTTTCGGCAGACTCACTAAAGAAGCTGAAGAAAGCTGGCGTTTCGCCAAAGGTACAGCCACTGAAGGTTATTACTGCGCCAAGCTTATCTGGGACACTCAAGTCAGTTGCAACGGTGAAGAAGTCATTGCTGCCGCCCTCTTCTGCCATTCTGAACAGTGGTGTAGTCAGGAAAGCAACTCCTCCAACTGTTTCAGGACAAGTTTCATTGAGCAAAGGTTCCAATATCCCGAAGGGGCCCAGTTCGACTGGAACCCTAGCCGCAGGTGGCAATGCTGAAAGATCTAGAAGCAATACACCCCAGGCTGGTGTCGGTTCGCAGGTAAAAGTTTCAAGTGGCATCTTGCCCAAGAGCGCTAGGTCCGATGGATTAGGCGCACCATCAGCGAATCTTGCACCTGAAGAAACCAAGTTGGCAATAAGTGTGAATAATGGTCCAGATGGACCATTATCCAGTGATCCTAGGTTAAAGAGGAAGCTAGCTCTTGAACAAAGCAATTCCAACAAAGTGGCCAAAATCTCATTGGAAAGTAATGGGATTGCTCAAAATTCACGCAGTCCAATACCAGGTAGTTTGCCAGCGCCTCCACATCCATCTCAGATATCTTCATCATCTTCGGATCTCCACACGTCACTGCAAAAAATACCTTTACCAAGTTCTGGTAATGTACTACCACCAAAGATTTCTGTTCCAACATATCGTGGTTCACCACAGATGCTGAACGCTCAAGCCCCAGTTCCGATGGCGTACGGACAAATGTTGCAGTCTCAAAGTTCATCTTCAATGAATGGAAAAAACGGCCGCTACCCGGCGATTCCTAACAAGCCTCGACAAAATCCGCCACCAAATAACGCATTGAATCAATACCATAATCCCCTACATAATGCGTTCCCATCTGGCCCGGCTGCTCTAACCAATGCTGTACCTAACTCAAGATCAGGCGTTTTACAAGCTCTGCCGTCCGCTCCTAAAAATTTCAACAAGTACGACAAGTATAATTACCAGTCACGATACCAAGATAACAAATCGAATAACCGTGGACGTCCAAATATTCAAAATGAAGACATTGATTACGATAAACAAGATTACACCAATCAAAAACCAAAAAATGGTGATCCAAGTTTCAACCCTAATTACAAGGGGAAGAAGAGAGGTGGTAAGAAGAAGAACAAACAGAAAGATGGAAATAAAAATTATGGTATTAATGATACAAACGCCAACAACAGCAACAACAATGGAAGCATCAACAATGGGAATTACTAACTACCCTAACATTGATGCGTTTCGTTTCATATTATAGCATTCATATATCTTTTTTTTTTTTTTTTCTTTGTAAGAAAGAGCATGATCATTATATTAAACCTGTAGATGTCTTCGTGGTGATAAACTACATTACTTTGAGGTCATCTGTTAATTAGACTACAAGCTTTTGGTATTAGTCTCTTTTTCCATTCTTGTCATCATCATTATTCTTATCACCACCGTTTCCAAATGAAAACTTCCCAAACCTCATCGATGTTCTCCTCCCACCATCTCCTGCTCCACCATTTCCATTGCCAGTATTGCCGCTACCACCTCCATATGGGTCATTCCCCGAAATTTTCTTATTGCTCAATATCGTCGGTGGGCCCGATGAAGCCAATGTGGCCAGTGGTGGAGATGCCGTGTTCAACTTGTACAACGCATTCGTGTCGGTAGTGGACCTGTTTGATGGGATTTTTAGAGCACCCTTACTCGCGAGATTGGTACCACTGCCACCATTACTGTTAACTATTGTTGCTACTGCTGCTGGTAAATTTGATGGAGAAGGTGCTGGAATTTTGGAAAAAGATGATGCATTCGAGCTGGATTTTGATTGCAGACTGGGAGCAAACTTCTTTTCCGATGATGTGGTCGTGGAAGTGGTATTTACATCTGAGCTGGATTGCTGCATGAGATATTTATCATCTTGGGTGATTATGTACAATGCTTTCCCGATGGTTGACATTTCATTGAAGATTGCAGTCTTGACAATAGACAATTGTAATTTAGATGCAATTTCCAACCTTTGAGACAATACAGTCAATGTGTCTTCCAACGTCTTGATAATGTGTTGCTCACCAAGGTGGTTGTTGTTCGACTTAAGAGATCCTTCCATTTGTGATACGTTGCCAATTGATTCTTTCCATACAATACTGCTTTCTTGAAATTTGTAGCTAGAAGCTTCTTGTTTCTCTAGTTCATCGTTAATGGCATCGATATGAAGCTTTAACGACTTCATGATCGGTGACAGATCCACCAGAGGTTTTCCCGTCTCTGTCAATAGATCTTTAATCTTTGGCTCATTTTGAGAGAAAGTGCCTTTGTTGAAGAACTTGGAAAAGCCCAATTTGGACAAGTCGATGATGCTAGTCTTCTCCATTGGTTCTTCCCAATTTGCTGCTGTCAACGGAGCCGACACATTTTTGGGGAGTGCCAAGTTCGGTAACAGTATTATATCATTGAATTTAGAGTCTGTCAATTTTTGTATCACGCTTTTTTCATCTGACTCAATCACTTCTAGTGATTCAATGAATGAAGATGCTTTACTTTCAATAACACTTTGAGAGACGCCAAGTTCTCTGCGTATAACAGTTCTCTTTTGTTTTAGTTGTCTTAATTTCATTTCCAATTCGTCAATTTCACCATCGAGCGCATTGGATTGATCCAAAATTTGCCTATACCTCACACCTTCTTCATTGGAGTTGCTTTTGATGTCATTTATCTTCTCTAACAATTGCAGTTTTTTGGATTCCCATTGTTGGAATTGCTGTAATATGTTGATCCTACTGGATCTTTCCAGGTGGTATATTTCATTCATCGATTGGTGTATCTCGTGCAACTGGTTCAAATCATTCAAAATAATGGACCTCACTTTCTTGATCTTCCCATGTCCTTTTGACAAAAATTCAGAATGCTTTGACAACAACTCCGTCAAAGATGTCAAAATTTTGGACTCTTGTGTTTTCAAGAACAATAACGGATCATCATCATTCAAATTCATAGCGTGTACAGGAAGGTTCATCCAGCTCATGGAACTTTGATTGACCTCACCATTGTTACTATCACTATACAACGCTTCTCGTTTCGGTTGTTGTTGTTGTTGTTGCCTTGGATTCTGGGAGGGATGTGTGGTAGACCAATCTGGGAAATCAATCCAATTTGACATAGCAAGATTGGTCACACTGGATTTCTTGGTCAATGGAGACAGCGTACTGCTTCTATCAAGAGCGTAATTTTCTTCCAATTGTGGGCCCATCGCAAATGCATTGTTTATCTGACTATCGCCATTGCCATCGCCTTCACTATTATTGTAGGGGCTCAGATAAAAAAAGTTTGAAGATAAGTAATCATTTGGGTCATGTGCTAAATCATCCTCGTCTGTATCAGTTCCCACAACTTCCAGATTGGCAGTAGTAGCTTTATTGTTGGCCTCCTGTGATACTGAACGTCTCCCTCTGAAGGGAAAGGAGGATTCCACTTTGAATGAAGACCCGCTCACCGACATTGTTATTATGTTTAACGTTTCAAGCTGTGTTGTAGAAACACAATCTATAACCCAGAGCTATGTGTCTATCCAATCTAGAACGTATCGTAGTGTCTATGTTTGAGATGAGTTGAATTCACTTATCATCTCAATCTCAAATGTGGCTAAACTTTTATCCTTTGTTTTTTTGCTTGTCACAGAAAAAAAGGTTATCGCAAGACAAAAACCACAGCACAGAGATTACGATAGAATTAACTAAAAAACTACCTGACTGACAGTACAGTACAATTACATTAATGATATTACATTTTTACTTATTATATACTATTACTATTGTACTTATTGTTGCTCTCTCGTAAAGAGCTGTCATGATCATCATGACATATGCAAAATCTGTTGTGTCTTATACGACTCTATCATTCTGTCCACCATAGAAATAACCATAAGAACTTGGCTGTTGTTGTTGTTGTTGTTGTTGTTGTTGTTGTTGTTGATGCTGATGCTGATGCTGCTGAGATTGGGGATTATGAAGGTGTTGCTGTAAGTGGTTTCCAAATGTAAAAGTCACCGTGGCTGTAGTCGGTGGATGCAGTGGATGAAGATGATGAGGTGGTGGTAGCGGTGGATGCGGATGCGGATATTGTATTGTTGGGTGTATTATTGGAGGTTGGAATTGCACCTGGTGTGCTGCTTGTGGTAATTGATGTGGTGGTGGAAGTGGTGGGTATGCAAATGAGAATGGAGGTTGTAGTACTGGGATCAATGGTAATGAAGCTGTTCTTCTCAATTCAGCCATCTCTCGATGATGTGTATAATTTTCTTTACTGCGAGTCTCAACATCATCATCTCCTTCTCCTCCTCCTCCACCGATGATGGTGATGCCTGTTGGCTCCAATGATGATGCTCGTTGTTTTGTAGTGGTTGTGGCTAATTTTGGCGTCTTACTATTTCTCTTTAATTGTCTATTTCTTTGAGACTTGTTCAACCTCGAATTCTCATTGAGGTGAACTTGCTTCTCATGTCTGTTTCTAGTGTCGGCTCTATGAAAATTATAATCACAGCCCATTCGACAGCTAAATTGTCTCGGCTGATGTTGAGATTTGATATGTCTGTTGAGCTCATTTTTGTTTGGTAAACCTAGTACATGCCATGGGCATTCATCTTCTGGACAATAAAATTCTCTCTTAATCTTGAATTCATCATAATGTTTGGCCAATTCTAAGAAATTTGTAAAGTGTGTGGAGCAATGGGAACACTTGTATATTCCTTTTTTCTTTATATTTTTGATGGTGTTTAGTACTTTAGGTGATTCATTGATCCTATCTAACAATTTAGAGGTTGATCTTGGGGACAGTACATTGTTAAAAGGGGACGTCACTGATGATGAAAATGGTGTTGGGGATGTTGAAGATGATGAAGATGGTGTTAATCTATCCGATGAACTTAAATCATCTTCGTTGTTGTTATTTATGAGATTCTTAATATCCATTGTTTCTTATATTTGGCTATGATAATCAAATGTGTATCATACTTGAATAAAAATGTCGATTTCAAATGCCAACGGTTCTTAAAAACTTCCTCGACCCTATATATATATATGAAACTCAGGGGAAGTATATTGAATTTAGAAGCCCAAAATTGATCAAGTATCCGGCAACTCAAACAAATTTAGAATGAAATAAAAAATATTCAAGTAGGCGGCAGGCAGTATCACAATCGTATAATGTATGTATGTATGTATGTATGTATGTATGTATGCAAGCTTTTAAACATAGTCCAAGTTCTATAACACATTATAACCATTTGCAGTTAATAACACCAGACAAGCAGTCAGTCTAGATCTGGTACCTGAATTCTAGACGCCGCCTTCTGTAAAATAACAACAACAAGAAAGATCTTTTTTTTTTTTTATTCTGCCCTTGTCGCTCATTCCCCTAAAAACCAACAGATTTGCGTTTTAACATTGTACTTCGACTCAGGTACAACTTGTGTATCATACATACTATATCACAATAGATCAACAAAAACAGATCAGATGGAAATAATAGGACAAAGAAGGTCTGGCCCAGATCAATCTATATATATATATATATCTTTCTCTTTCGATTTACATTAACAACCACTGGTGGTTCGTGTAACTGAAACAAACCCTTGCTCTAGATGGTACCTTTCTCTCTAACTTCAATAGGCAATTTGTAAATAATATTAAAGAAAAATATTTTTATATTATTTTTATTTGTTGGTCATTTCAATGGTTCCCACTCGGGAAAGGAACCTAAATGTCACAAAAGTTTGTTGTTGTTTCGGATGATTGCCTTGGATTAGAGGTTATACTCAATGCCTATGAATAGACCAATTACTAGGCTTTATTTGATTATAAATTAACTTTGATTTATTTCAATTTAATGCATTTTATTATTGCCTTGTCTTCTTGCCTTTTGAAACGCCTTTGGTACAGTGACGAGATATTCATTTATTTATTTAGTTTACAACTTTTAATTCCTCAAATCAATGCCAATCAAGACAAAAAAGAGAAATAAAAGCCAAGTTTAAATCGTACCATCTTTAAGCAATGATCGGTTAATCCGCAATACAACACAATACGCTATAGTACATAGACGCTGATCTCGGTACCTGAAAGGCGACATATGTATCCTTAGAACTCTTGATCTATAAGCTCTTTTGATTTACGGACAGTTTCAAATCGGTATTTTTTGCGCTCTTGTCTGTTTTTGTCTTCTTCTTTCTTCTTTTTTCTTCTTCTTTTGCCTTCTGTCTCGCTCAATTTGAGGCTAAATCGATACAGAAAGGCAGGTAAATATGACTTGTCAACCTGAATGCATATCAACAGAGCCGAACAGGTAACGAATTTTGTTCATAAATTACCATACCTGGTTGACATTATGCACACACACAAACAAACAATTCATAGAACCATGCAAGGGCCGGCGGATATATATCTATAAGAAGGTGAGATCTAAGTTGACCGACCAAGACAACAAACACCACACTCAACTTGCAACCTATGATTTAATAATAACTACACTTCTTGGTCCGAATTAGGAACTTCTTCATCCCACTTGGGTCCACTTGGGTCATGGATGGTGTTGACTGTCTTGCAAATTGAGGTTGTAATTTGTATAAATATATATATATGTATGTATAAAGTGAGTAAGTATCCTTGTAAATGCATCAATAAAAAAGTTGGCAATTACTTATGTCCTGTGGTGCCTATATAATAATAAATAATTGATTAGGTCCGTGAGTAGTCAGCCATCTCTTCGTAATTGAAGTCTCCCCAATATCGTATCGTATAGTATCGTACAAACAAATCCACCTCAAACTATTTCGATATTTTTTAGATCTTCGGTCTTTTCCAAAACGCACGGAAGAAAAAAGAGTCTGGATCTTTTTTCTTTGTGTTTTTTGATCGATCGGTACTATATATATAATACAATTTGGTACTATAGATAGATCGATAATAGGATGAAATCCAGATCGACCGATCGACATGCTTCAAACGTTAAAAATGTTCCGTAGATAGGCTAATGTTGCTTTTATCTGGCTGGCTGGCTGGCTGGCTACTCTTAGATACATAGGTCTCGACTACCTTCCTCTCTGTGTATAACAGCGTCGGAGACCGTTTTGAACATTGATCCAAATAGACAAACAGATCAAGCTCACTTGCACTTGAATTTTGTTATCTCTCTGTCAGTGTCATCAATTGACGATCAACTGGACACAGTCGTATAGATACATCGATCCTATTAGCACTGGTCACAAGCTTGGCCTTAAAAGTTTATCAATTAATACCGTCCATCCGATTCAAATTATGTGAAGCTAGAAGAAGAACAATAAAACATTCTAGTCTGGTTTCTCCTTCTGGCGACCTCGGGTGACGGATGCGATTTGAAATAATAAATCATATATCAACTACCACTAATAATATAAGCATTTTTCTGGGCTATCAAAACAGGGACAATGTGAAAGTCTCCAATAAATTACTATGATCGATCAGCCTTGTAAACTCCTCAAAATTCAATTTCCCATCTTCATCTTCATCATTCTCCATTATTGTCTTATCCACAATCTGCTGCAACTGTTCATCTTCCAAATTTTTCCCAACCATCATCTTCAACACCAAAAACAACTCCCCATTTGAAATGAACCCATCTCTATCAATATCATAGATCCTGAAAATAAACCTCACTTTATCCTCCACCGAGGATTTATCACTAAATATCGACAATCCAATAATGAACTCTTTGAAATCCACAGTCCCGTCCCCGTCTTCATCAAACACCTCCATCAATCGGGAACTCAACGGGTTCGCCGATATTCCTGGAATAGATAAGAATTCATCTTTCTCTAAAGTACCACTGCTGTCTTTATCCAATTTCATAAATCTTTTGCTTAATCTATCAATTTCATCCGGGGTGACTACCGTATGCTGTTAGTATGATTGCTCATTCTTTGTATATCATGGTCATTACAATGACAGATAATAAGTTAAACATAACAGCACTTACAGTTCGTCCCTTCGGCAAGGGACCCCAGTATGGTTGACAGTCCTAATCCCATCTTCTTAGTGTTGTGTGTGTGTCTGTTATTTTTATAAAGAATGAGGTACTTCACGATTTGACCTTTTTTTTTTGTTTTCTTTTGGGTGGTTTTTCTCTCTCTCTCTCTCTTTCTCTGCCTGCCTCTTCTGTATTTTTCATTGATAAACGCGGCTCAGTACCTTAAATTTATCACAAATCTCAAGTGTGCCCACTGAAAATGTCTTACAGAATTACTTAACTCAATCCACTTGAAATGGTGTCGATTAAATATACATGAGCCAATGAGAAATGCTCTATATAATTCATCGGCGTTATTATAAATTATTATTCTCTCTATCAAAATCATACCCTCTAGCAACTCCCCCTCTTCCTTCTTCAACGAGTGCGCCCTCACTCTCACCATCCTCATTTTCTCCATCCCCCCCTTCTTGGAAATCACTACCCAACCCTGTCCAATATCTGTTCTGCAAAGTAACAGCCGATGTAGAAGCTGTGCCTTTGATGGCTATCTGTGAAGAAAACTTTTTCACAAGAGATTTCTCATCTGCAGTAGTGGGCTCCTCTTCCTCGATTTCTAAATGCTGGACATACCGCCTCAATGGCCTTGATGTTGACACGTACTTCCCTGTAACTGGGTCGAATTCTGGTGCATCATCATCATCAGCATCTTCCTCTTCTCCATTGTTGTCAATTGCGGTTTTCTCATCACCATCAACAATGCCCTGTTCCAGCTCTTCAACATCATCTTTATTATTCAAACTCAACACAGAATTGAAATCTAAAATCCACTTCCCCGTCCAGCTCACCTCATCACCTAACGCCATCTGTAATTCATACGGTGTTATAATCGGTTTATAATAATCCCCCACATTATCCACGATGATCCCACTCTGTCCACATCCCAAGACACACCAGATATCTATGCTCTCGAAGTTCGCCAATTTGGCAACGTTCGGCTTTCCCACGACAAACATATAGTGCTTCTTGCCTGCGGTTTTGATCCAGTTGGCTACTGTATTCAACAAGGTCTTGGTGTTCGATAAAGATAAAGTGTTGACCAAGATCCCGATTGTGCCTGCAGTTCTTGCCACATGCATGAATCTGTATCTCCTCATCAAAGAAGGGTACGGTCCTTGTGATGTTTTATTGGTTTCGGTATCGAAAGTTGTTATCGTCGCAAATTTGGTTGAAAGCTCCAACAACCGTGGAGCCTGCGGTAAGTTGATGTGGAATAAATCATACTCCTGTGTCGTGGAATCAGGATCTTCTTCATCAATATCTTCTAAGCCGTATAGCAACCTATTTGAGTTTTTGAAGCATTTCCTCGAGGTGTTGTCGTTGATGTGATCAATAAGTACTGCATTATTCACGTTTGCAATATCTGCGTAGATCAAATTCGGGTATGTAGGTTTCAATCTCTGATACAATTCGAACAAGTGGTAACTGAAAGGGGTATCCGACATCAAGCAGATCTTGGTATCCTTGTCGCTATAAGTGTTGTGGAAACTTGCAAGCAACGAGTCGTGATCCAAGTATGGCTTACCAAAAACATACACCGCAGGTAATTTCTCCACAGGGTTCAAGCACGAGTCACCGAAATGTATCACTATATCGGCATTCACATGCTCAGCGGCGACTTCGTCGATACAGCACGGTGAATATGAAGTGTCTGCTAAGATCCATATTTTTTGCTCCGTTGTCAGCGAGGAGGAAGACTCATTCTTTTTTTTGGCATCACAGGTACAGGCACCATTTTTCTTGTCACTGCATGGTTTGTGCACCAGCTCTATATCATCGGTGTTGCATGTATCGTCATCCGTTTTGCGGTGGTTGTGACGGTGATTATGTTTGTGGTGCTCATGGGTTGGCTTTTCGGTACTGTTGATGTCAATTTCATTTGGGTCTGATGTGGAGGCTTTTAAACCGTCTTGTAACATTTGTACTATAATTGCAGAATCTGTGATCAAATCATCCGGAAATTGCAAAGTGATGGCTTTGTACTGCGGTATCCCATCCTCATTCTTCAACTTCAAAAACTCAATCAACTTATCTATACTGTAATAATCTCCAATTCTCTCATTTAACAAATCTTGCTCGAGGTCTGGTCCTAAGTACGATCTTTTGTTCAAGTTCGTGGCAAACTTATCAAACACAAATTGCTCTTCATGTTCTGAGGACAACACAGGAGCCGCTACTTCAGTCATGCTATACCTTATTTGTTAGTCGGTCAATGAATGCCCTTTATCTGGTATCAACTTTTTCTAAGTACCCAAAAAAAAAAATAAGACGATTTTTACAAAAATCAGTAAAGAAAAAAAATTTATCAGTGGGTGAGATGAGATGGATAGTGATAGTGATAGCAAAGGATATATGAGTTTAAACAGTAATATTTGTAAATAACATATATTATTAAATACCATAATTGGAATACCACCTGAAATAATAATCTATCACAGTGCTTAAACTTATCAATTTGAATAACTTTAGATTATCCTTGTAACATCCTTCATCAAATGATAATGGCCATTGATGAAAATTGTAAACCACAACTCCAAAACTTCAAACGCCCTTTCAACCACAAATACATCCTCGTTGAGGACTGGAAAAATCACCACCAGCCTCAGAAACCACATCACATACCAGATTTTCTTTTTCCAAGCTTTCAAATACCTCTCTTCGATCTCATTTTGTCACTCCTGCCTGTCTCCAATAGTGAAATCTCGAGCTCTCCAAAAGCCTCTTTTTTTTACCTTTTTCGCTAGTGGAAAAGAAACTCTTTACAGGAAATTCATTTGTTCGGCTTTATTTAGGGGTAAGACACACACTAACCGGTTTGGTTTGACCACTTAACAGAAAGTTGTTTTTGTCAAGGAATACTCATGCAGTAAGGGTATACCTCTGCCAATGGTGAAACAAGGTATGCTAATTCAAATTTTTCTAATTACTCAAGTCGTCACTGAACAATAAGTTTTTCAGCTTTGGTTTTTTAACAAATATATATATATATTCACGGCTACTCCAGGTAGTGGTGAACCGGGTTACATATTTCAAATTACTGCTCTTATGTCATTCATAGGCTCTGGGGGACCATTAGTGTAACCTATTTTCATCTGCGGGCTGTCAGTCGCACCTCTTTCGTTGCATATAGTCCCCGTTTTTCATGAAGAGATTTGAGAACTGCAGGAAGCTTAAAGAAAAAAAAAACACAGAATTGATAGTGAAAATATATCGTTGCATCTCCATTTTTGAGTTACAAGACACAAGTCGAGCATAATCATACAACATGTCCAGACCGTCAGAAATAGCGAACAGTTTACTACATCGGTACTACAATCAAAAGCAATCCAATTTACTCCCTACAACGTCCACTCCACGTCCAAAGAGAATCCAATCGGTTGACTCCTTACCTTCATGTGAGAAATACAGGTCTTTTGTCATACGAGACATATCCACCAAGGTCACCAGAATTAATGACCCAACAATAGGGGAGTCTCAGATTCGTGATTTGAACGATGAGATAAACAAGCTTGTCAAGGAGAAGTTGGCTTGGGAGTACCATATTAAAGAGCTCGGTGGGCCCGATTATGTTGTGTTTAGCAAAAGACAGTTATCAAAGGAAATGAGTGTGCGAAACTATAGATATTTTGGGAGGGCGAAGGAGTTGAGTGATATTAAAGAGTTGATCGAATTGAAAAAGAAGAATAAAAAAAAGAGTATTAACACTGATGAACAGTTGTTAAAGTATGTTAATGAAAATGTCAAGAATTTGGATTTGAAAAAGTATTATGGAATTGAAAATGAGGGGCTGGATGGCCACACCGAAGATATCACGTCACAACAGACCGGCAATTCTAGTTCTGGATCACAGCGAAAGGATGATCTTCGAACTGATGAAAAAGATGATGAGGGACCTCCACGAAAAAAGACCAAGAAAGAAAATGAGGGTACGGTGACTGAGTTATCGTTCGATGAATTCAATCCACCTACAATGGAGGACATTGAAAAGGCTTTGGTGGAGATGAAAAAGGCAGAGCTACGGAAAAAACTTAATTTATAGATCAATATTACAATCCCAAAATAAAAAATCACACACAGTATACTAAAAGCAAAAAACTCCTTGCACCTGGCGAATGGAATTTAAGCCATATACCGCATCCATTTTCCAACTAACTCTTTAAAATTAGACCCATAATTCCTATTATCCTCCCAAATAATCCTATCAATCTCTCTTCTGCCACTATCTAAATCCAACTGGTCCAACCTATGCAATTTGGTCCTTCTGAACAACTTATAAGACAAATAACAAACCAGTAATAACAATACCGAACCATAGCTCGTGAAAAACATCGTCACTGACCATTTTCCTTGCAAAAAAACCACGATCCCGTTGACAAACACCAAGATAACAGATGAAATCAAGCCGTAGTATGCCAAGTACGGTTGAAATGGCGATTTATAGGGGTAATCCGGATTGTTCCTGCCAATTATGTCAGGGCGTAATTTCAAACCGTAGTAGAAACGAATGAACGACAAATTCATGCCACCCCAAACGACCAACCCAAATGACGAACAAATACTCAAAAATTTCTCAAAAACATTTGCGGTATCGTTATTGACCGTCAAATAAGCCAATGAACCAAAACAGCCGGTGAATAGAACACTCACATACGGAACCCCGTGTTTCGA
This sequence comes from Nakazawaea pomicola, assembly GCA_030567755.1. NCBI lineage: Eukaryota > Fungi > Ascomycota > Pichiomycetes > Alaninales > Pachysolenaceae > Nakazawaea > Nakazawaea pomicola. Next base: position 31,563 of record JAJLSS010000016.1, on the reverse strand, counting down.
ACAGATACCGAACATCTTGGGCAATTTCCCCTGGATTGATAAGTAGTAACAAGTTCTTGACGAGGCGTATAGTTGTGATGACCCAGCGGTCAATGCGAAATACACGAGGAATCCATTGAACAGGGATGCAAAACCACAGAGACCGGCACTTTGCAAGGCGATGACCCATGGACTTTGATTCCCGTTGGCGAATCCGGCGTATTGTAATAGTTTCGCATCACAAGTGGTACCCCCATTGGCGTCGATAATTTCTTGTTTTAGCAGCTCTTCAGAAACAGATATCGCTGAGGACCCATTTCCGTAATACCGCAACAACCTAGGATCACCACTATAGATGTTCAAACTGATGACAAAGATCCCCACGATGTAGAACAACAATATACGCCAATATATCAGTTTCGAAGATTTGGGGATCAGTTTCCGTGGTGACTTCAGCTCACCACCGGCGATGAGCAGGATCTCTGTACCGATGAAACAATACAGAGCCACTACAGACGCGATCAACACAGCAAGGAAACGACCTTTGGCTCCACCGATCCCGTTCAAAGATCCGAATCCGGTATCATCCAAGTCAAAAGTAGGTCTGAAAGGTCCATAAGTGATACTGTGTTTGAGATCTGATTTTGACGAATCCCAGTATTTGAAACCGAAGTGTTTATGATATGGTGCAACGCCACCACGGTTCAACACGATGTTGAAGATAATCAACAGGATGAGCAAAAGTAATTTGATCAACGACGAGTAATATTCAATCTCACCATAAACTCTAATATCACACAAGTTGATCCCCACAATCACGATCAAGAACAAGGTGACGAACCCAGCGGTGGACTTTCCCGGGATATCGACACTGTTATAATACGAAAGCATGATGGTCAGCGCCGTGATCTCCGTCGGTAGCCCGATCATGTAGTTGAACCAATATATGACCCCTAACGCGAACCCAAACAGGTCCTCGACAAACCGTGCCGAGATGCCACTCACACCACCGGCGAGTGGGATCAACGTGACCATTTCGCAAAAGGACAACATCGTGGCGAGCACTGTGGACCCGGCTATGGCGAAGCCGAGTAACGTGCCCAAAGGTCCGGCAATGGAGAACAGTTTGCCGCTCGCGAGGAATAATCCAACACCGAGGGTGCCGCCAAACGCTATCATTGTCAAATGACGGGTTTTCAAATTTCGGTGGATCTCATAGCTGTATTTTCTGGAAGTTGGCATTTCTGAATGTTGTTCTTGTTGTTGTTGGTAATAGTTATTGGACGAAGTATCGACAGAGTCTAAAGCCTCGATATCCAGGTATTGTACCCCGTTCAGTTTTTCGAATCTCGATTGCATTATTGAATTATAGTTCTGATGATCTATTGGAAGGTTGTAGTTAAAATCCTGATCTATGTTGTTGGTCTCTGCCGATTTGTACATGTCTAGATCCATGGACCTGTCAATGGTTTTGTCAACATGATTGTTATTTTGTCTTGAAAAACGATGATGTGGGATGAATTTGTTCAAATGAGAAACTTTCTTTGTCAGTTCTCGTCCAGCGATATACTGCGAGTGGTCTAAATCCCCCGTTTTGAAATCAATAGTATATGATTTATTTATATACGGGAGCGAGTTCGACAGCAAAAACTTCTTCGTCTTGTTTCGAAGATATGTCTCCAATTTCAACTCGTGATCGTATCTAGTAAAATCGTCCAATGGGGTAGCACCAAAGCCACCTTCTAGCACGTACCCTTTCTTGTATAAGTTGGTAAAGTACTGACGATCTTTTAAACCATTGATCTCATTTTTGAACTTGACCTTATCGGGAACACTATTGATCGTATCTCTGATAATACCCGAATCGATAGAATATGGCAATATCGAAGAAGTTGTACTTTGATCATCATCAAAGTCTGCAAGCTCGGAAGAGTCACCTAAGGAGTAATGGGGTTTCGACGCCTGGAATGATGATGGTGATGATTTTGGTGCACTATTACCAAGGCACTCATTTGTTGAGTGGAACCTGTTTGGGAATAAGTCATCAATGTTATGAGTTTCAAAAGAAACAAATGCAGTTTCTAAAGGCTGTTCTGCGTTTCCGGCCCAATTTTTTTCGAATTTAAAAGAACCACGCCGTATGGGAAAGAGCTCTATATCTTCTTTGTCTTGTTCTTTTGACATTTATAGGTTATATCTCGATGTTGAAGGGCATGTATCTATCTATCTTGTGAACTTATGCGATTTGCACAATTTTTTTTTTTTTCTCTTCTCTAATTCTTCTTATTATCTCTCTGTCTGATTTTCTGCTAGCCGCAAGATGGATGCTTTCGAAAACAATAAAGAAAGAGAAGAAACCACACCATGTTTTCTAGGTTATTACACAAGAGATGGTATACGGAAAGTGCGTCTAAAGCGTTTATATAGAAAGGCTAAAAAGTAGCGATTAATAATGGGATTTATAAGATTGTATATAAATTATGAGCAAAATACAAGTATTCTATCTTTGTTCTAAAAATTTCAATTTTTTGTTGTCTAACTAACTATCTTAAAATAATCGTTATCATTGTAAGTGATGATAAATATACTATATACATAATAATAATGATAAATATTAAGTAGTGGTTGTTGTAGTAATGTTGATGTTGCTGATGGTGATATTCATTATAGCTGATGTAGTTGAGAGTATAATTAAATGGTGCCAACTATGATAGTATGCACTTTGGTAAATATGATAAGGTTGATTGATAATAATGAACTTTTGATAAATATATAAACAAGGTAGATGAATCGGGTGAAGGGATGAAATGAAGCGAGCTAGACTTATTTGGTAGCTTTGACCAAGTAAGCGACTAAATCGTTTCTGTCCTTTGGTTTCTTTAAACCACCGAAAGCCATCTTGGTACCTGGGATATACTTCTTTGGGTTTTCCAAGTAATCATGCATGGATTGTTCATCCCACAAGACGTTTTTCTTAACGTTGGCATCTGTGTATGAATAACCTTCGGCTTGACCTGAATGTCTACCAAGGACACCGTGTAAGTTTGGACCAACTTTGTGTGGTCCACCGGCTTCGACAGTGTGACATTGTAAACATCTAGTTTTGAATAAGGTGGCACCTTTCTTTTCTGAACCTTTTTCGTATGGAGCTGGCATTATGATTTGTTATTATGGAATATGATATGATATGATATGATATGATATGGGATATGAAAGTTGAAATGAAATAGAAACAGCGGGAAGTTTTTTTGTTTTTAAATGAAAACTTCTTGTAAATTTTTCTTGTTGTTGTTACAGCTTGAAGGACGGAAGAACAAAAAAAAAAAAAAAAAAATTTTGTTTTGTTAAAACAACAATAAGCGTGTAATTTTTAATTGGTGAATTTTGGTTGGCTGAAATGGGAAATGAGTTATGTAAGCAAGAAAATAGATATAGATATAGATATAGATATAGAGATAGAGATAGAGATAGAGATATGGCAGTATTCAAGAGAATTAAACAATGTCAATAATCTATACACGTTACTACTCTCTTCTTCTACTTCTTCTTCAACCTCAATACTTGTACTCTATATCGTATCTGTTGTAAAGAGAACAACACAATGTATATAAAAAAACCAGAGATTGTCGTGACCAAAAACACCAAATTCGGATGAAGACGGGCTGGACTTGCTCACATCTCTCTCTCAGCCACAACAGTTGCTTAGCCTCTACTCAAGCCAGCCCCGGTTCTACGCTTTTTGGTACGCCTTCGTCTTTTCCCTGATCCTTCTTTCTTTCTTTCTTTCTCTCCCTGTCCAGGTTGAAAGTGAAGGAAGACAGGGGAGGGGGGTGAAATTACCCGGACCACATACACATACATAGATTTTACAATGGTCAACTCTACTACAACGAGACGGAAGTTCCTACTACAGTTGAAGATCTTCTCCTTTACTCAGACTGATCTCTTCCCCCATCCCCTTTCTGACAGATAGAGAGACATCCAAAGCTTCTTCTTCTTTCTCTCTTCTCTTCTTTGAAAAAAACGAAAGAATGAAAATTTTATTTTCGAAGGCGAAAGAAGAAAAAAGGAAAGAACCAGTCGTGTCTCACTGAACCAATTTATTTACAGAGTGAGAAAGCCAAAAAAAAAAAAAAAAAAGTTTTGTACAAAAAATTTTTTAATCTACCAAAATTATCAACTTCCCTTGAACAAATAATTCAATTTAATAATCCCCTATTTTGTATATTAGTATCAACAACATCATATATATTTCACATCCTTTTTTAATTCTATAGAGATCATTTCATATATATCATATTCAAACTACATTATACAATCATTATTATCCAATATGGCAAACTTATCCCAAGACATGAATAACTTGAACTTACAAGATGGCGCTTCTTCATATGTTCCTCCTCATTTAAGAAATAGACAACAATCACACCAACAACAGCCACAACAATCATATGGTGGCCAAGACCAATCTTACGGTGGTGGCTATCAATCAAGAGGTGGCTACGACAATGGTTTCAACAACGGTGGTGGTTACAGAAGAGGTGGTTACGGAGGTGGTAACTCCTACGGTGGCGGTAACAGAAGAGGCGGTTACGGTGGTGGCTTCGGTGGTAACAGAGGTGGTCAAAACCAAAGATTTAACAACGGTCCAAGAGCCGGTGAAGGTAAATGGGTTGATGGCAAACATGTTCCTGCTCCAAGAGATGACAAATTGGAAGCTGAATTATTCGGTGCTCCAGATGATCCAAAGTTTCAATCTTCAGGTATCAATTTTGATAACTATGACGATATTCCAGTTGACGCCACTGGTGAAGATGTTCCAGAACCAATTTCAATCTTTAGTTCCCCAACTTTAGACGAACTTTTGGTTGAAAATGTCACTTTATCAAGATTCACAAAACCAACCCCTGTCCAAAAATACTCAGTTCCAATCGTTTCCGCTGGTAGAGATTTAATGGCATGTGCTCAAACTGGTTCAGGTAAAACTGGTGGTTTCCTTTTCCCAGTTTTATCACAATCGTTCAAAGCTGGTCCTGCGTCAATTCCTCAAGATACCACCGGTAACGCCTTTTCAAGAAGAAAAGCTTATCCAACTGCTTTAATCTTGGCTCCAACCAGAGAATTGGTCTCCCAAATTTTCGAAGAATCCAAGAAATTCTCATACAGATCATGGATGAAATCATGTGTTTGTTACGGTGGTTCCGATATCAATACTCAGATTAGAAATTTGGAAAGAGGTTGTGACTTGTTAGTCGCTACCCCAGGTAGATTAAGTGATTTGTTAGAAAGAGGTAAAATCTCTTTGGCTAACATCAAATACTTGGTTTTAGATGAAGCTGATAGAATGTTGGATATGGGTTTCGAACCTCAAATCAGACATATCGTCCAAGGTTGTGATATGCCAGGTGTCCAAGACCGTCAAACATTATTGTTTTCTGCCACATTCCCTAAAGATATTCAAATGTTAGCAAGAGATTTCTTGAAAAACTACATTTTCTTATCAGTTGGTAGAGTTGGTTCCACTTCAGAAAATATTACGCAAAAGGTCTTGTACGTTGAAGATGATGAAAAAAAATCATTCTTGTTGGACATTTTAGCAACTGATGGTGAAAGTTTGGGATTAACTTTAATTTTTGTTGAAACTAAAAAGATGGCTGATATTTTGTCAGATTTCTTGATCAACCAAGGTTTCCCAGCTGCTTCTATTCATGGTGATAGATCACAAATGGAGAGAGAAAGAGCTTTAGAATTATTCAGAAGTGGTAGAGCTAGAATTTTGGTTGCCACCGCCGTTGCTGCTAGAGGTTTGGATATTCCAAATGTTACTCACGTTGTTAACTACGATTTACCAGGTGATGTCGATGACTACGTCCATCGTATCGGTAGAACTGGTAGAGCTGGTAATGTTGGTGTTGCCTCATCATTTTTCAACAGAAACAACAGAAACATTGTCAAACAATTGAAAGATATCTTGGCTGAAGCCAACCAAGAAATCCCAGATTTCATGAACGTCATTATTGATGAAAACAATGGATCTCGTGGTGGTATGAGAGGTGGCCGTGGTGGTCGCGGTGGCGCCCGTGGTGGCTCTCGTGGTGGTGCCAGAACTGGTGGTGGTTACAGATCAGGCGGTTATGGTGGATCATCATACGGTGGCTCATCATACGGAGGTGGCTCAAGCTGGGGTGCTAGTCAAAGCAGTTGGAGTCAACCTGCTGCTGCCGCTCCACAACAACAGCAACAACAAAGTTACAGCCGTGGTTACGGTAATCAAAATTCACAACTGGATTGGTGGTGATCTATTAATTGCTCATCACTGATTTAACTCAGCTGTTTATATTGTTTTTGTTGCTGCTTTTAGTATTTGTTCGTTAATGCTTTTCACGTTTTTTGGAAAATAAATTATTATAAAAGATTAGAGAGAGAGAGAGAGAGAGAAAAAAGAAAGATGAAGAGAAATGGAAAACAGAGAATAGTGGTCTATTTTTCAAGTTTCATTTCAGTTGTCGTCAAAAGATGATGTTGTGGGAAGTGCTCTTTCTTCCAGATTGTCTATAAACAAAAGCTAGGATTTTTCTAGCTTCATAATATTACAAAATTTTCAGGTTCGTTTTCTATCCATGTTTTCTACTTCACACACACACACAAACAAAGTTGTTATCATCATCATCAGTCGTTTTTTATTATTACTACTATCATTATATTTTTGCCGGTCATTATTGTTTCGTTAACTTGAATTTTCACAAAGTTTATTTGTACTGGCGTTAAAATATAATATTATACAAGGGAATTGTGTTTGTGAACTAACAAAATATAGAGAATGATTTGAAAGTTATTAATCATGGTTATCTTTTATAGAATAGAGAGAGAAAGAGATAGAGAAAAGGAAAGGAAAAAAAAAAGAGTTTAAACGTTGAAAGCAAGAAGTTGAAATCTCGTCATTAAAGTTGTTAATAGGTTTCATTTTGGTTTTTGCTTTTAGTTACAATGTTTTGCACATATTAATAAAGTGCATTGAACAGAGGAGTTTTAGTTAAGGGAGGTTTTTTTTTCTTTCATGAAAAATCATCATTTGATATATAGTATTTTTTTTTTTTATTATGTCTTTCAGTTCCTTGTTGGTTGTCTTTTAATAATTTATTCAGTTTTGTAATTTTTCAAGTTGTAGTCCCACTTCCAAGACAATAACATCATTTGTGGTTTTACTAATGGATCTTGTTCTCGTCTCACTGATTTTCGTTCTAAGATATACTCATCCTCTCCCGGCTTCCTTCCCGGCTTCAAAGTCAAGTAAAATTCCAATTTGACACAAGGTTGAAATTTCACCCTGCTTGAAACATGCGTTCAATTAAGGTTTAGTTTCGTCGTCAAGGGTGAATGATTTTATGCTTCAACGGAAAAAAGGAAACAAAGCGGATAATTTATATACTGAAAGTGTCTGGAAAACAAGAAAGACAATTCAAACGTATATAGCCGAAGTCCAGACAATTAAACGTTTTTCAGTTTTCGAGAAGGGAGAAATGAAAATTAGTAGTACGTGGTTTTAAAAATGAGCAGAGTTTTTTCTTCTATTGATATGCGAACTAATTATTGGGGTTTTAGATGGCTGGAACACTTCAGCATACGTCTATATACAACATTATAATGTTTTCAAACTCATAGGAAAAGGATTTAGTTAAATTCAGCTGACAAACTTCGGATTAGTAGCGTAGGAAAGATGTAATAATAACGGAACTTTTTTCGAAACAAGGCACGAACCTTTCTCAATACAATTTACGAGGTTCAGGGGTGAAATTTTCGGATGACATGTTGCTGGAGGTGGGCCATTGGTGAACCGAGTGGACGAAACCGCTCGGTAATGTCAAAATCATGGTACTACTGCGTTCACTGTTTGATCAATTTGCAAAAAAAAAAAAAAAACATGCATCTCCGCTTAATTTTGAATAGAATATAGACATATCTTCACTGCTGAAAGGTTAATTTAAAGGTAGCCTTTGAAGTGCTCATGGAAACATAGTAAGTTGATCAAAAATAGTAATTAGTCGATGACTTTGTTACAAAGCTGTTGTGTTTTTGTTTCGCTGGAGTTTTCCTAGTCAGATATATATCGATATGAGTGAAAGTGACAAGGATGTGTCCCTTATTTTTTTCTTTTCTCAAAGCTTTCCAGCAGCTTCCTGCATCATTAAGAAAAAAAATCACAGACACTCACAAATGTCGTTTTTAACGGAAGAGGAAGTAGAATAGCATGCAAGCCTGCTAAACCACTCTTGTTCACTGGGTGAGTGCCAGGGGAATGCGTACATGCGAATATAGTGGGAGCGCCAAATTCTTGAGGACACACTAGGTCTTCCACTTTAACATGTATTACATTCATTTGCAAATTGCAGGAACCATTTCTTCTTTCATTCGAGACTCCCTCTTTAAGATAGTGCAATGAACTGTTTTTTTCGCTATGAATTCAGATTATTTCGCCTGCATATTTTGAGTCAGTATAAGTAAGTATTCGTACATGAAATACAATCCCAAATAACTTGCCTAGGTTTTTGGAAAAACACAAGATCACGTTTCTTCTATGACATCTTCTCTGATCGGTAAAGTACGTAGAGCTTGCACGCTAAACTTCAATACCTGTAATTTTTAGTTGATTCTATATAAATAGATCCCCAATTAGGGTCGAATGTTCTTAACTCGACTGTTATAGTTTGCAGGCAATATAGATTGTTGTAAGCGGGAGATGTAACATGCAATGCGCGCTGTCTCAAACCAATTTTTGTTGGGCTTTCTAATTTGTCTGCTGTTTGGTTTATAGCATGAAGCTCAACTACTTGAAGAGAAATGCACGCGTGCGCTCCTGCATGACGAAATAGCTATCAGCTACTTCACTTTAACAAGCTACCTTGTATAGACTAGAATCACTTTACCTACTTATAGTGAAAATATATGGAGTCAGGCGCCTATAGCTACCAAAACTATTTTTTTCATTCTCAATCGTTTCTTTGCTACGAATGTATGCCAATGTTAGGGAGATGGTACGAATTAATGATCAATGCACAGACGTGCTGAACCGAATGCACAAACGTAATGCCTATATCGGGGTCCTTGTAGGTGCGGAGTTCGACAACAAAATGGTACCCATTCTTTGCCTGTACAAAACTGTACAAAGATTCTTCAGAGCTATATGCGACCCCAGCCTCTTACACTTTCGTTTTTTACCAATGTTTTGATTATCAGTCAGTCATCCGGCTAGAATGAAGTGATTATCTGGAAACAAGAGCCATACTGGAATTTGACACTGGGCGCAATAAGTGGAACCACGCCCAGTACCTCCCACAATATACGTTGGACAAGAATTTTTCTGTTTATGTCCCGCCAGAGCGCGAGGCTTTTTGGGTTGGAAAATGCGCTTCTCGAGTAGACGATGATTCGAAAGTCAACTCCTCACTTTAACCGAGATGCTTTCTTGGTTTATCCTGTTAGAAACATTTCTTTTACACTACGGCTGTTACTGTCGAAAACTTTTCTCTGATGTAATACCTGTAAAAATACACATAGATAGATGCAAACAAATTAGCTTCTCTTAATCTTAATCGAAATTAGTGAGGCTACATGATCCGCCTATAGCTGTGTAACTTGGCCAACCTATTTTGGTTTTTCCTTTTTCCAGTTCCTTAGACTTGCTTTACAAGATAATTTTATTTTATTTTATCTTTGTCTGTTTGAACTGCTTGTTTTGATCACATTCGAGGGGAATTAATTGATGCCATCAACCCTTCAATATGTACTGCAAAGGCTGCTTACATTAGCCCCGCATCTTGAGCGAGATTTAAGTTGATCTTGATCTTTTGTAGATCAATAGTAGTGTTTTTAGTGTAGTCCAGCCTATTCACTCTTAGTCCACATTAATGTTTTCTAAAGTCTTAATGTCCAAGACTTCTTGTGTGCTTCTTCGGGATGTTTGTTTTTGTCTTCCGCTTGTTATTCGAATTTTAGTCGGTTTTTTTTATCAGCCAATGTGGCGTCAAATTAGAAAAAAAAAAAAGTAAATATCAAAGATGTGACAAGTCGAGACCCAGTTTGCTTCAAGTAATAACATTAATATGAAATATGATCTATCTATAGTGTTCCATATTTCAACATTTAAGACTAGAAGTGTCTGAGACATAAGCAATGTTGTTGAGGTGGTGATCGTTGGTTGTAATTGCTTCCACCATAGCTGTTGTTATCATCATCTAAAACATGTTTATGTTTGTTTCTTGTTAAAATACAAAATACAAAATACAAAAAAAAATAATCTGCATGCTCATGTACTTCAGTGGATGCATATTGCGGGTTTAAAGTTTAAAGTACTAAAAATTAGTTCAAGTCAGTCACTGCGTGCGTACTATTGATTCAGCGGTGTAGTCCGAAATTTTTTAAAAAAACACTCTTAGAAAGTAGAGCTAGATTACCAGAGTGACATGACAGATTGGTATAGTATTATGTTATCAAAGAGGGTTTATTAAATTTTAACGTTCTTTATGTATATGATGTTTTTCTTTTTCTCTTTGAGTTGAATCTTTTTTTTTTTTTTTGCCTCATATCATAGATTTCATATAAGTACCGATCGACATCTTCTACATGTTTTGTTTTCATATAGGTTATGGGTGCATGACGAAAGGAGAGAGTGAATAACTTTTAGTATTATGTTCTATTGCTCGCCATTGCATACATATCATCATCAACTTTACCAAAACCAATATCAAATGTTACCAGATGATGTTGAAAGCTTTACCAAGAACACAACCTCTGCAAACAATATGCAGTCTCCGCTTGGTGAGTTACAAGATACCAAGATTGCAAAACAATTACTGCAATATTCTTTTCCAATGGGACCAAGGAAGTCCGTTTCCTCACCACAATTACATCTCAACTATAAGAACAAACAACAGGAGTTCACACCACCATCATCCCCAATGAACTACCAGTCACCAACATCACCACATAGAAAGCATTCCCACAAAAGATCTAGAGGATTGTCATTAGACTCAATCCCATCCACTGTTCCAAGCATGACTGAAGATTCTACCGGTGGAACCACCATCAAGTCAGGCAGTGGTGCATTCAATACACAACTGTCACTTGATACGGTGCCAAAGACCATTGATTTGTCAGCCATAGAGAAACCATTAACTCCAACAACCTTAGAAAAACAACAGCAGCCCCCTCAATTTCCTAATTTTATTTATCAACGTTCAGGTTCAGTTACAAAGATGATGGATGTCACTGAAGAGGATGATGGCGTTCATGGGTTCAGGAATTCAGTGACCAATGGCCCAGAGAGTGACCAAGATGATCATTCTTCTTCTATGGATGTTGATGAGGATGATGGAGACAAATATAAGAACGAAACTGGATTTCTTGAGTTCTTGCAGGAACCATATGATGAGAGGTTGGCCGACATTGTTCGGAACGAGATGAAGAAAAGAGAGTCAGCAAAGAGACTGGAAGAGAAAGCGGTCCTGAAGAAGATTTTGCTTGATTCTTACTCCAGTGTTGCCAGAAACTTCAGTAATGCCACATCGTCCAGATCTCTAGAAGTAGATACCGAACAACATCAATCGGAACTACATCAACAACAGATAAGATCCCCATTGATTAGAAACTTCTCAGAAAGGCACAGTGATTTAAGACCCGAATTGGGAGCAAGGAGAAGCTCATTAGAGAGGCTAATGGGTAAGAAATTAAGTGGCATGTTGAAAGGCGGAAGTGGTCCAGGTCAATCCTGAAAACCTTTCACTTGTCATAACAGTTCATGTTTTAATGATTTTTTATTTGCTGTATTTTTTTATTCCCTTTCAGTTCTATCTCCATAAACCTTTATATTATTAGTAATTTTCTTGAATATGAATTTCAACTTGATTTTTATCGGACGTTCAGCCAAATGTGCCTCTTTACAAAAGATTCGTAGTCATAAAATTGTGTTTCTTTTATTCATCATTCAGATAGTTGATTTACAAAAAGTAAAAAAAAAGACAGATATTGCCAAGCGTGATTGTGTTTCACGATATCAAATGAAAGCCACGTATGACATCATTTACCGATTGTAATTAGTTTGTAGACCACAATTAAAGTATGGTTCTGACTATTGCTTCGCTTGGTAATTGATCTGTATTCAAACCTCCCACAACGTTTGAGTTAGCAAATTCTTGGTGTGCAACAGCTGCAATGAAGTAAAAAATACAAGCTATTGTTAAGAATACAGCAGGGACAATCAATGAGGTGACTTGAACTGCAATTGAGACCCATTGGATAACCGCCATTCTATAGCCATAATGTTAGTATCTTAATTAACAGGAAATTCATATGTACCATTCTGTTTTAATACCTACGCAGCATAGAAGGCAACTCTTGGCCAATTGTTGTTAAAGCCTTTGATGAAGTTAATAAAGTTGTCTGACAAAGGACATATCTTCAATAAGAATTCAACTTCAACAAATAACAAAACCAAACCTTGTATAATTGCAATGACTGAGAACAATATGACCCACGAAAAATGGAAGATGTTGACAATTCCAAATATGATGCAGATGAAGATAGAGATTATACCAGTCCTATGAATTGCGTTAGTATTTGATGACGATGATGATGATGATGTTAATGTAGCCAAGAAACAAACCCATGTGGGATATAACTTTTATTAGTTTCAGTAATTGTGATGAACGTACCATTGACCATAAATACTGCAGTTCTTACTTTTGAAGTCATCCCCAAAACCTTTGAAGTTGATAAGATCCTTCAAGCCCATTTCGATTGTTGATACTGATTATAAGTAGATACAATTGAGTTGATAGTGTTATTTATGGCTTTTTTACAATAACTTGTGTTTTTTTTTATGTACACCAAATTTACTTGACTTGAAAGAAAAAATCAAAAAGGGTTGTCAGCTTGCAGAAGGTTTCTACATTTTAGACAAGGGGACAATGTCATCCTACGGTTCGAGTATCTTTCAAAACTACATGGGAAAGTCTTCGTCTGAACCCATCCCATCAAACATCAGAAACGGTTTGGAAAGAAATGCGAACAGCGATGTTGAGGAAGAAGAAGTTGAGTCAGACCAGGGCTCAGATGATGAAGATCCATTTACAGAAGAATTAGAAAAGATCGGTAGATCGATATCCTTCTCGATACCCAATTTGTCCAACTTGCCGCAGTTTCCAAGTTTTGGCTTCTTCAACAATACCAGTGAACTTGATAACAATAAGTCGATCTCTGATTACTTGGTGGATCAGCAATTGTCACAAATTTTCAACAAAAGACGTGATCAGCTAACTGAATTTATCAATGATTTGACATCTGGGTTTTCCATCCAAAATGCCCTGGAAAGGTTGCAAGCTTTGAGGGAAGTTGTGCTGGACACAGTGGAGTTACCTGTTTCGGAGAATGACAGTGAATATGGGGAAGATGTTGAAAAAGAGACAGAACCACATGGGGTGGAGCTAGCCGTAGAGAAACAAATACCTATCATCGACGAGTTGATTATCCCCAAGCCAGCCAATACGCAAAGGAAAAAGAAAAGGTCGAAATCCATTTTCAAATATGATTACCTCACTGACCTATCAAGCGACGAGTTTCAAAATGAGGACTTGTTAAGATCAAGGATAAAGAAAATCTTATCGTTGCAGGAAATCCCCGATGGTTACAAGAACAAATTGATCCAAAAGTTGATGATGAGAAGTTATTATGAGAAGGTGAAGCAAGTCGCCGGTTCCGCCGGTTCTGAAGAAAATACAAAAGACTTACATTTACGTTTGAAATTAGACGAAGAGGAAACTTCCTCTGATTCTGATGTATCGTCAAATGGAGCTGGAGTGAGCGAGGAAGAAGAAGACGAAGAAGACGAAGTCATTTTAACGACTGAGGATTTGAAACCTTCCTTTCACTTACAAGAAGAGAAGATTTTTGGCTGTCTGCATTACCAAAGAAATTGTAAGATAGAATGCCCCATATGCAACAAGTGGTTCCCATGCAGATTTTGCCATGACCAACATACATCGGGCCATCAATTACCACGGCCAAAAATTAAGCATGTTCTTTGTATGTTTTGCAACACACCCCAATTACCTTCGCAAATCTGTGCTAATGAGGACTGTGGTGAGATCTTAAGTCATTACTATTGTGATAAATGTAAGTTGTTTGATAACGATTTGAGCAAAGACATATACCATTGTGACGATTGTGGAATCTGCAGATTGGGACAAGGGTTGAACGAAGATTTTTTCCATTGCAAAAAATGCAACGCTTGCATTTCCATAGATTTACAGGATCACCACAAGTGTATCGAAAATTCAACACACAGTAATTGCACCATTTGTGGGGAATACATGTTTAGCTCCATTAAGACTGTTGTGTTCATGCAGTGTGGTCATCCTATTCATCAATCATGTTTTGATGACTTTACCAAGCACTCATATAAGTGCCCTATCTGTTCGAGGTCGATAATTAATATGGAGGCTCAATTTCGTGTTCTTGATCAAGAGATTTCCTTACAGCCATTGCCAGAGCCTTATGGATTGTGGAAATGCATTATTCAATGTAATGATTGTAAGGCCAAAAGTATGGTCAAATATCACATTCTTGGGTTAAAATGCGAAAATTGCAAGAGTTACAACACTACACAATTGAAAATTTTAAAAAATGAGAAAGAATTACTGGACTTGGAAAACAGAAATGCGGATGAGATAGGAATTGAGACTGAATCACAACAAGCTCAAGATGTGCATGTACAAAATCATCAACAAAAGCACACGTTGCAAGCCTCATATGCTGATGATGACGATGAGGAAGACGATAACACTCAGTGGGGTACTGAAAATTTGGGAAATCTATTAAATAATGGAACCTTGGCAAATTTCGATAGGTATAAAGAATGGTTTTTCGCAAGAATGGACAGTTATTTGAGCCAAGGTGATGGTATTAACAACGATGCGAAAATCGCCAATGCAAACAGTAACGAACTGACGGGTGATGATAATGACGATATTGATGACATGGAAGTTGAAGTTGAAGGTGATAATCTTGATGATTTCGAAGAGGACGATTACGACGATATGAGATAAAATGTACAGAATGTAAAAGAGTTGAAATTTTGCATCAAACCTTTCTCTATTTATCTGCTGTACAATAGCTGTTTTGCATGAACTGCTTACAACATTTAAACCCCCACTTACCATCTTGCCAATAACTACCCCAAACCGAAGTGTGGTTCCCAGGGTAAACATCTTCGTCATATTTCGAGGAGCTGGTGGAACTTTTAGGGTTATAGATGTCACTGAAATCATAACTGTCCTGCTTCAATTTCAACTTCCCATCCTCTGTGTATTCAACAAACTGGGTCTCAGAAGTGGTTTGGATAACATTGGGTTTCGAAATGGTGCCTTCACCGTATTTGGCCAATAATTCTCTCTTCTTCAGTTCCCGCAGTTGCATTTTGGCATCTGCTTGCTTCTTCATCTCCAATAACGCCAGGGTTGGTGATGCCTCTATATGCTTGTCTAAATGCTTTAAATCCTTGTTCTCCAACTGATAATTTTTATTGGCATCCCATGCAAATTTTTTCAAGCGTTCATACTCCTCCAGCTCACCGTTCAAATGTCTCACGAACTGATTGTGATCATCAACGTATCCTATAGTGGCAGACCGGTCTGTTCTGGATTTCGGATTATAGGTCACTTCTCCACCCAAATTTCTCAAATAAACTGGTTTGTCCTCTCTGGATCGTACCGGAAGCTTATCTGGCTTATCCATCAAATTGACGTGCTTCTTATCATGTGTAAGCTTATCATTCTGGTCAATCAATCCTAGCTCTGCTAACTCTGCAGCTTCAGCTTCATCCAATCCACTTTCATTCGCCTCATCTTCTGTTTTTTTCTTGAGGAGTATCTCTTCTTTCTCTCTCCAATGCTTCACTTGATTGTCCCATTCCTTATCAGCGTCATATCCATTCCACCGATCTCTCTTACTATCCCAATCAGATATATTCTTCAACCGTACCTTGTCCTCATCCATGACGATTCCCAATTGCTTCGCGCTTATCTTTCTCGGTTTCTCAAGACATTCTTTTCGAAGATGGTTCAAAGAACCACAATTTGTACATGCATTCGTGGGAAAGACTCGGACCTTTTTATATATAGCATTATCAAATTCTGCAGTTGGTCTTGATCTTTTCTTAGTCTCCACTTCATCAACAATTCCTTGCCCATGCTTTGACTCAGCATGTGACTCTATAGGCTTGGAAGGGTCTTGACGTTGATGTGATAGGTAATCATCTTTGTTCTCATCCTCTCTAGCACTATACCATGGAGCACTAGATATGAACTTGGGAATGTACGGATTGATAGCCTTACCATTTGCGTCATAAGTGATCTCCTTCTTGTCACTTTGCGAGGTTTGGTTTGCGCTCATTTGTCAGTAAGTTTGTAGTTGGAACCTGATTTGTGTTCTATGTTCTTTAATCTTCTGTTTTCCTATCCACAACTCCAAAAAACACGGAGATGAGATAAAAAAACATCATTAACAAAAAATTATCAAAAAAAAAAAAAAAAAAAAAATTTTAGAAACTGAAAAATTTAATTCTCAGCATTAACATTTCATTGTAACAGATCAAAGATGGACTCTAAATCATCCGTGTTTGTCAAGAAATTGGCATCAAATAGTATGTGATTTGAAAAGAGATGTTCCCTTGTGAAGGGGGCAGTATATGCATTCAAAGACCATGTTTAACATACTAACTAAGACCGAATTTAGACCGTCTGACAAGAGAAGCTGCTATCGAATCATTGAAACAGTTTTTATCAAGATCCAAAACCTTAACAGAGCTAGATTACCAGAAGTTATGGAAAGGGTTATTTTATGCCATGTGGTTCAGTGATAGACCAAGACCACAACAAAGATTGGCTAACAACTTGGGGCTATTATTCTTAGAGACTATCCCCAAGAAGAGTTTTATACCGTTCACCGAGCTGTTCTGGTTCATCATCTCCAAAGAATGGAGTGGAATTGATCAATGGAGGGTGGATAAATTTTACATGTTGATAAGAAAAGTTGTATACTACTGTTTTGAAAGATTACAAAAAGAGAAGTACAACAAACCATTGCTAGAACAATACTTACAAGTCTTGAGCAAAATACCTTTGAGCGGTGATAGGAAAGTTCCTAACGCTATTCCTTACCATGTTATTGATATATACGTTGACGAATTGGAGAGATCAATGTTCAAAGACTTGGAGAAGAGCGAGGACAAAAATGATGATGACAGTAATTTGGAGGAGCAGAAGGATGAAATTATAGAGCAGACCCCTGTGAAAGAATTTTTGGCTCCATTCGAAACATTGGGTAAAGATGCATTGTTGAAGACATTGAGAGAGAAGATTCTGGAGGACATCTTTGATGAAGATAGATTAGTGGCATGGGGAGTGATCGAGAGAAAGAAGAAGGCAGCCAAGGGTAAGAAGCTGAAGAGCGACCTTCTTAGGGAGGGCAAAGTTAGTGAAGAAAAGGAAGAAGAAGAAGAAGAAGAAGAAGAGGAAGAGGAAGAGGAGAAAGAAGAAGAGGAAGAGTGGACCGGGTTTTAAAAAAAATACATTTCCATTAGAGTAATAAAATTATGTCACATTAGCTTTCAGATCCTGTGAACCGGTCAATTGTGTTACACAACGAACCAAATGTCCATCCTAAAAATGTATATTTTATGTAGAGTACAAGGTCGTTCAAACTCTCACCAAAATCACCATTTTTTTTGTGTTTTTTGTCAACTTTGAAAAATGGAAATGAAAAAAAACCCAATGAAGAACAGCTGTCTATCACATCACATCACATCACAACAAACCACAACAAACCACAATAAACATGTCTGACAGTTTCGAAAAAGTGAAGGAAATCCCAACTGACTTCATCAAAGAAGGTACCCAATTCTTAAGTAAATGTACCAAACCAGATAGAAAAGGTATGTCTCGTTCATAATTTATACAGCGCAACATCAGATTGTCATTCATTGGATCAAAGATGAGACTTCAATACTAACACTAATTGCAGAATACACCAGAGTCATAAGAGCCGTTGGTATTGGATTCATTATGATGGGTGTTGTCGGATACGGTATTAAATTAATTCATATTCCTATTCGTTATTTAATCGTTTGAGGTGAGGCAACAAGATCAAGCAAGGGTTTTGTTCGCATTTGAAGAAAGAAGGAAATAAAAGATATACTACGTTGTGTACTATAGCTTACTTGTCACAAAGGCTACTGATTTCAGTCTGATGGTTGGAGTAATCCCAATATTTAATGTGCAATAAAGATACGGTAAGCGCTTCCGCTTGTTGTAAACTTATCTCTGTAAATTTTCGCCTTTAATCGCTACAATGAGAGCTTCCATTTTTTTTGTCTACAAAAAACTGTGAAGGGCTACAAAAACAACACCTGAAACTAAAACAAAATACACATTTCCGTTTGAGAGAAAGTGACTCAACGAAGTGCTCCTTCAACATGAATTTCTCAAGCTTACTAGCCCAGATGAAGAAGGGAAAGTCCGGCTCTCCTGAGACATCTTCTGGTTCTACATCCAGAAAGACCCTGACTTCTACAAGGTCATCATCATCATCAGAACAATCACTCAAGCCAAACCAAGCACTAAAAACATCAACTCTGACTATTCCACATCCAAAATTGGACCCGGCTGTGGCGAGGTTGAAAGCCGCAAGAAGGGCCGAGAAAGATTCGCAACTGCAGAAGAAAGAGCTACTTCGAAGAGATACACTGCGAAACTTAAAGAGACCCTCTACACCGAAGTCATCATCGTCAACAACATCAGCATCCAAGCCCACGAAACAACCAGCCCCCACAAAGCAACAACTGCTTCAAAAGCAAATACTGCTGGACAAACTGCAGCAACAGCGGAAGAAGCTCTCATATAGAGAATTAATGCAACAAGCATCAAAAGTTGATGGCTCCAAAATGGCCATCACAATCAAGGCAAAAAGCACCAGCCCAGAACCCCCAACACACACGAAGAAACTAAGTACATCCCCAATGGCGAGAGACAGAGCAAGAAACAATGATAGTAACACTGGCAGACAAACAACGATCAGTAGTTCCCAGAAACCGACTCTTCATGCAGAAGATCGAAGATCAAAATCGCAACCTGCACCTGAACCCAAAAAAAAACCTACTTTGAGTTCGAAAGAATTAACGGAGATGATGAAACTGAAGAGACGAGCCACGGATCCGGCATATGCGCGTCGTGAAGCTGAGCGTGATAGGAAAAGACGCGAAATGCAGGACGAGTATGGGGATGAGGATGAAGATTTGTCAGACTTCGTCGTCTCTGAAGAGGAAGAAGTGGACTACCGATCCGAGATTCAGAATATATTTGGCCGTGGTCGTAAGAGACAGTACTATGATGATTATGATTCGGACGATGATATGGAAGCCACAGGTGCCGATATCTTAAATGAGGAAAGTAAATCTTCTAGATTTGCAAGACAAGAAGAAGAGAGAGAGGCAGAGTTGGAAAGAAGGAAAAAGATGGAGAAGATGAAAAGGCTAAAGTAGTGACCCCTACGGTCATCTTATGTATCTAAAAAATTCAAGCATAAGTTGTGCATGCACACCATAATTTGTAAAAACCATGTTCTATTCGTCATCGCTATATTCAAATTCGTTATCTTCGTAATATTCATCTTCCAGCAGAGAGCCGGCCTCGTCATCTTCCACACCTTCGTTGGCAAGCTCCAATGAATCAACGGACTCATTATCACGGTCTAGCATCTCAACGTCATTGACTGGGCTCTCTAGAGGGGTATCAGTTTTAGCTGCATGACTCTCCAGTAACGCACGCTGAAGAGCTGGGTCATAAATGTCTTCTTCGGCATAATTCAGTGGTGGAATTGGAAGGCCACGCGCTGTAATAGGCTCGTAGAGCGTTTCTTCGGATATTCCCTCGGAATGTGATATGTTTTCCAGGACACTGCCTGTTGCTTGTTGATCATCAACGACAAATCCGTTGCCATAGCGGTCTGTCCCAGTATTTGAGGCACCATCGACGACCACCTCTGCATTTACCGAAAACCCACCAGAAGGTTGCTCATCTTCTGAGGTTTTGCACTCCTCGAAAGTGCCAGCATTTGCATCCTCGCCGAGCGCAACACCGCCCTTATTTTCAAATCCACCATCTCCAGATGATTCCCCAGTTTCAGGCACTGCAGCATCATTAAGTACAAATCCCCCACCTCCACCTTCAAGTTCATCATCCGAGTAGTGCTCTTCAATCAGATATCCACCACCGCCATCCCTTTTATCTTCGTCGCTATCGTTATCGAAATCATAACCACTCCTGCGGGATCTTCTAGTTTTTCTTCTTCTGTGTCCAGTGTCATCTTCAAATGGTTTCCGTATTGATGGCTCACCATCAGAATCAGCATTGTTGTCGTCATCTCTGCGTTCAAACCCGGATTCATAGTGCCCTTCTTGAGGTAGAAAACCGCCACCGAAATCGTCTTCTCCATCTTCGCCCTCATCAATCTCATTTGAAGGTGTACTGTCATAATACTTTCCATATACATCATCCTCTTCAGAATCATAATCGTCTTGCTCCATTTGTGCAAACTTTTCCTCAACTTTTCTGAACTGTTCTTCTGCAACTTCGTCGATGCCATCAACGTTACCGTACTTCTTGTTTAAATCGTCTCTGATTCTCAGTTTCGTTAAAAGTAACCTCCAACCCCTTAAGGCATTCTGTTCAGCTCTTCTGCGCTGTCTCTCTTCCTCATCTAATTGTAAGTGTTGCTCGACCTGAGAAATTGCATCTTCATATTCCTTAGCGATCACAATACCCTTTGTCCTTGCAGTCGAAGCACCGCCTTTAGAAAAGTCAAATCCAACGCATGCATCAGCGTAGTCAATACCCAAAGATTTAGCAGCCTTCACAGCAAGTTTAGACTCCCTATATGATGCATTTGCTGGAAGCATTGATGGCACATATAAATCAATGTTCCCATAGGCATTCTTGGGCACCTCGCCATCAACAACTAGTGGGGGGACAAAAAGTTCAGTTTGAGCCTCACTGTACAACCTGACGTCGTTGTCTTCATCATTTGCGTTTTCCAAATCGTCATCGCCAAATAAGTCGTCTTCGTATCTTATGTTGGCATTTCGTTTAGTGTTCGTTTTTACCATCATTGGCCTTTCCCCTGCCTTCAACATCCGCCCACGCATATACCAGGCTTTTGCGGATCTCACACTATGTACATTTTCTCTTTTGTATACAGGTATCGTTTCCGAAGTTTTCGAATTCTTCTTTCTCGTCCTGCCACATGGGGTCTTTGGGGATATGATTTCGTTCGCTTTCAATTGATCTTCCAATACGTAAATAGGATGGTTCTTAAAGTCTTGGATGCTGTTTGGCATTCCTTCTTGCAAAGATTTTCTGTTGAAGTATTCGGATTCTTTTATGTCCATTCCCACTTCATTTTTGCCTTGTTCTGAGCAAAGTGCCGTGATTAGCCTGCTATACCATACTTCAAATTTTGGTTCCCTTGTGATCCTTTTCTTTCTTGTCTTTGCGTTATAATATCTTGCATACCTTCTTGTAATATCTCTTACTCTGCCATCATTATCGTAACCTAACACATACTGACAGTTGTTCCGCTCATCCGTGGATGGAGGTTCAAACTTGGAGGTTACCCGTACCATTTCAATATACTTGAAACATATGGCATCAACACTTATCCACTTCTTACTAAACTTATCCCACACCTCGGACCAAAATACTGGGAACTCGGATTCATTATCAATGCTTTGAGAACCCACATCTGTATGTTCACTGATCAATTTCTTATTTCTGAACTCCAGTAGGAGCTTTTCCCCAGGCCGTAACCCTTTTAGACTTTTTGTTGGTGTTTGTGGCCGAGGCTTTAGAGAAGGGGATATACTTCGAGCCCGCTCCTCAGGTTTCGTATTATTAGTGAAATCTGGAGGTTGTAGCGAGAAAACTAACCTAGCGTGAAGTCCAACTGCCCTCAACAATGCGACAAACCCCTGAGAGGCAACATCTCTTGAACCTCTTTTTCTTAAAACTCTGTTCTTGAATCTTTGTCTTGTGGTTGATCTCGCTTGCTCGTCGGAGTCAGCGATCTCGTTCCACAACTTCTTAAATATGCCAACATCTCCATTAATTGTGAAACCATCATTCCAAAACTCCATAAGCTGCTTCAAACAATCCAACAACTTCCTTGACTGTATTTGCTTCTCGGTGAATGAAATATCCAGATCCGGGTTTTTCAATAAGCATTCCCGTAAGCTTTTGTTTATCTTCTTGGGCACAGTCTCTTGTAATTGCTTCAAAAGACTTTTGTCATTTATCCAGTGGTTTCTTATTTTGCCATGACAAGCCATAGCAGCCAATGTGGATATATGAAACTGTTTGCGAAATGCTTTCTCTTCTCTGTCAACAGTGTTGATGTTTCTTTTCGCTTTCTTTTTCGGTTCTGGCAGTTTGACCGACACAGTAATGTGGTCTGAATCCTTTGGCTCGAGTTCTAAATGCAAGGAATCTGACTCTAACCCAACATCCTCGAACTCATCGGAGTCAAAATCTTCTCCGGAGTTGCCCACTCCTTCATCAGATATGAGATTTATCTCTTGTCTGTTCGGCACTGTATCCGGCACGGGTCCATATTTTAGATTTAACTTGTCCTCGGTGTTTAGGTATACCTCTGGTTGGACTTCAACCACTTCTGATTCTGAATTATTGCTTTCCCCACTTAATGGACCTACCACATCATTATCATGGGCGTGGCGACTGTTCTTCTTTCTTCGTCTCGTATGATCGTCACCATCCAATTGCTCATCTTTGGCGTCAGACAGAGGCGATCCATCTGCTTCTCGCTTTATACGTCTCGTCTTCTTTCTCTTCTTCAAAGGACGCTCTGGCTCCCTTATCTGGCCCCTGCTCTTTCGAAGCTCGAAGAGCATAGCTTTATATTGAGACATGTCTGACATTGTTGTGCCTTTCACCACTGAAATCGCATGTATTCGAGTAGTATTTTGATAGCTTATCGTACAAGAAAATTTAAACCGCTTTAGATGAGTGTCACCTTAATAATTATTTTGAAATCTTTAGTTTGCTTACAATTGTTACTTTATACACGACGATAGATCACAATGAATTTGAAGAATCTTGTTGATCAGCGAAGCTGGCACCGGAAACCTCTAACCTTTTCTCGTTTGTTGGGCTATCGTAATGTTCAGGCTCATCGATTTGTCCTTGCTCCTTCTCGTTGTCTGGACCTATTTCTTTCGAAAGTAACCGAAATCTTGTAAACCATACAAATTGACTGATAAAGATTCCGAGCTCCAAAGCTATCACAATGGCATATAAGACCATACCCATTATATCCATACTTCCAGTTAGCACACTAACCATGGACAAAACAGCCCCAGTACAGTCACAACCAATGAATAAGAAGTTGATACCAACGACCTGGCCTTTCCTCTTGGCTAATTCGAAATATGGCGGTAGCAAACCGACGGCTAATAAAATACTCGCTATTATTCCAAATATCAAATCTGGCCATTCAATACCCTTTGTGTAAAGTGGCTTAAGCCAAACAATGAATCCAACTTCAATCGCAATGGCCACGAGATAAAAGCTGGCCACATAAATGATAATCTTCTTCATTGGTAATTTTACGGGTGGATAATACAACAGCTGACACCAAGTGAATGAGCAGAGAACCGTGAATATGCAAGGCTGCACTTGCAATGCTATAGACGGCTGTGAAATCAAAAAATAACATGAAAAAGGAATACCCGACAGAGCCCATAAGAACATCATGATTGGTGGGAACCCTGTACAATCTTTTCTTCTATAGTTGTAGATAACTTGTGGGACCAATTGTATGGTCCAGCATACGGTCCCTATGGTACCAGTGACATCTGAAGCCACCTTATTGTAAGTGCCCATTGTATATACACAGTTATAATATCAACTCGATAAAAGTGATTATGACTTAATTTCTCATCGTATATGATTCATCTTGGAAAAAGATGGATATTTCAAGGCCCTGTCAGAAAAAAAAGATTGTGTAACATTTTTCCCGATAACAGATAATTTAATCAGTTCCGCCAGCGCAAATTTAACTCCCAATTAGTAAGAGCACTATACTGGAAACAAGCACCGGTCATGGCTGTTAAGAAAAGATCACAACTCACTGGACAAGAATTAGCGCCCCAGGAGACTAAAGTCGCCGATTTGCCATCCGATGAAGGCGGATTTGAGTTGGATTTGGTAAAAGCATCTGTGGTTGTAACAATTGTATTTTTCATCGTGCTTTTGTGGTTTTTTTATGAGATGTTTGGAGCGGGTCAAACTCAAATTGAATAGTCGAATTAGAAGTGCTGAGAGTATTCCATTTTTTGCATCTGGCTAATTTTTATGTTGATGCTCGTGATAATGTATAACTATTTTTGACTGACTTTATACAACGTTAGTGTACATTTTTTCTGAACAAATACTAAGATACACTTAAACTTTTAATGATTGATATTTAATATACAATAACTTTAGTGACCAGATTTAACAGCTGTTGGCAAGTCGACCAAAGCTTTTCTGATGGAATCGACACCTTTCAATAACTCCTCTTTGGATATAACCAATGGAGGAGCTAATCTGATGATGTGATCGTGGGTTGGCTTAGCCAAAACACCGTGGTTTTTCATCAACAAACACAAGTCCCAAGCAGTCTTACCATCGGTTTTAGAATCGTCAATAACAATTGCTGTCAACAAACCTTTACCTCTGACCTCAGAAATGACACCATTTGACTCTTTTTGTAATTTGGACAATTCACCATTTAAGAATTCACCCAACTCTTGGGCTCTTTCTGTCAATTTTTCATCTTTGACAACTTCCAAAGCTGCGACAGCTACACGACATGCCAATGGGTTACCACCGTATGTGGAACCGTGAGAGCCTGGATCTATCGTGGACATGATTTCAGTTGAGGATAAGACGCAACTGACTGGTAAGACACCACCAGAAACGGCTTTACCTAATAATACCATATCAGGCTTGACACCTTCTGAGTGCTCGTAACACAAGGTTTTACCTGTTCTAGCAATACCTGTTTGAATTTCATCGCAGATGAGTAAGACGTTGTGTTTTTTACACAAACTTTGAACATCTTTCAAATAGTTGGCTGGTGGAACAATAATACCGGCCTCACCTTGAATAGGTTCCAATAAGATGGCAGCTATTTTGTCACCGTGGGATTCAAAAGCTTTTTTAACATCTTCAATTTCACCGTATCTTAATGGAGCGGTAGAGCCTGGGACGGTGGCCTGAATACCTGGAATAAAAGGACCAAAGTTCAGTGTGGCGTCCTCGTCGTTAGACATGGAAATGATACCAATAGTTCTTCCGTGGAAGTTATTTTGTGCAGCCAAGATAAGAGCTTCATTCGGAGCAATACCTTTTTTCTGATAACCCCATCTTCTAGCAATCTTCAAAGCTGTTTCCACAGCTTCGGCACCTGTGTTCATTGGCAATACCTTTTCGTAACCGAAGTATTCGGTGATGTATTTGGCGAAGGGACCGAAAACATTGGAGTGAAAGGCTCTTGAACACAATGTCATGTTTTGAGCACCTTCGATTAATGCGGCGATGATCTTTGGATGTAAATGACCTTGGTTGACAGCTGAATAAGCAGACAAGAAGTCCAAGTACTCTCTGTCTTCACAATCCCACACTTTGGCACCTAAAGCCTTCTTCAAGACGACTGGAAGTGGGTGATAATTATGGGCAGCATATTTACTATTATGAAGCGGTTAGTGAAAAATAAACTTTATGGGGTTGATGATGGTGTATTTTACTTACTCTTCAAGCGCAACAGCTTGCTCTGATGTAACATTGAATAAGTCAGACATTATGGGCTTGTTATTAGTTGTATTTGTGATATCTAGAATGAATACACAAGTGAAAAGTTATCGAGTCAAGAGGATTCAATGGACATTATATATTTTGCAATTTTAACACCCATCTTCATCGTCATTCGCTTTCAAATGCGTTTAACGGAACGGCATATTGATCTTGCGAAATGTCCACGACCTTTTGATTCACCTAAGAGTTTTTGTACCACCAATGGTTTTACAAGACATGAAGAAGTTAGCAAGTAGCCGTAGAGCATCTCTATTCTAATCACACTCATCAGGATCATCACAGGGTAATTTTTGTACGGTGAATCTTTTTTGTATGTTTGTGCATATAAACTTAGTTGAAGTGAATATCGCTTTAGTATAACGATAGTGGAAAATTGATCGCTTTTGTATCACCTTTGGGGTATTTTGAGCGATGAGCACAAAATGGGGCTCTTTGATATTCCCCAGAAGGGCACACAATAGGGGCTGTTTGTAAGTGATCTCTTAATTTTAATTTGATTTGATTTAATATACCGAAAGAGGAAAGTTAACAACTAAGAAGCGCACCAATTTTTTTTTTGCTTCAAGTCTAATCTTTTTTTGCTTGTGAGACGATAATTAATTTTAAATCGATAAGTGATCCAATATAGATCTCTAACGGAGAAAGAAACAACTGTTATCAACCTTGTCAGCTACTCAATAGTCAAATCATGTATAAAAGATCGAACTACACAACCCTTGCTCAAACTCAGCCTGAAAACCAAACAACACTCCTGTTACAATCACTTGGTATGCGTATCAGAAAATCAGTTGCTGATGGCTACTCAGTTCCAAGATCAAACGGATATTCAACCGACTTTGAATTACTGCAGCAAAACCAGCAAGAAATGATGGGAGCTCCACAAAGAGTCCCTTTACCAACAAATATCTCACAACCACCATCTTTGAGTTATGGAATGTCTTCTACTTTAGAAGGTGAATCATTCGATCAAAGATTCTTACAATCACAACCACAAACCATTTCGAATAACAAAAGATCCAGAGAAGATGATGACGATATGATTGATGAGTACCCGGAATCTATTAGCTGCAATCAGATCAATAACAAAGATGCTCCTATTGAATACTTCAAGAACAAGTATGGCACTTTGTCGTTCAACGAAGAATTTTAAAATCATGAGCATATGAAGATGAGACTCATCTCTTCTAACGCTTCTATTGTCATTTTGTCTTTATCAGTTTGTTTTCTTTTTGCACTTCATGGGTATGATATCCATCTCTTTTGATGGAAAGGTTTTTTTAATAATTTGAGTTTTTTTGATCCTTGTCTGTCTACGCTAGGACCAGGTTTTCGGAAAGTTGTTCTTTACGTTATATTTCAACATCCAATCAGTTATTTGGATTCGAATAATTCACGTTTATATGCGTTCTTTGAACAAGTCATTGTAAGTGAATTTGTAGTTTTTAGAAATCAGTGTGCCCAGTTTCTGCTGCTGATGTTGCTGCTGCTGCTTTCTTCGTCTGTTCTCAAACTTCCACAACACAAAAAAAAAACATAAGCATAAAAAAAATTGGACCGCAAAGCGAAAAATCACAGAGGAGGTAAAAAAAAAGTTATGGGTTAAGTTCTTGGAAACAGAACAGCAGATTCTTATCAGCGGTTTACCAACATACTATATAATTCACGTCATCTCACTCGTTTGTATATGGTCTAATAGATTAAGCCTCAATTCCAATACATATACCGCTTGGATTTATTTGTCAGTTTGCGTTTATTCATGAATAACCTTTAAGCTAGATCATTGACTGTATATTTTGTCCGAGTTTTACACGATGAGCTCACAGGAGGCAAAAGCCAAAATAAGAACCCACTTCTTACGATTATCAGATAAGCGTGATATTCCGTCAAATGATATTTATTGGGAAAGGCTTTATGAGACACCTCAAGCTGCATCAGACATATTTGAAGGAATCACAAGTAGTGATATCAGATCAGTATGCCACACAAAGAATTTTGTCAAATTGTTACGTATAGTGGCACTACGACTTGTGTTCCTAGCCAATGAATCAAATGATATGGAAGTCACACTGATATTGAACTGTGTCAGGATTTTGACAAGATTTCTTCCATACTTCTACGAAAACCCGAATTTCGCTAAAGCTGAACATCAAATTTTTTGGTCGGTAAGCAACGCAAATCAAATGCATAATAAAAGTTCCCCACCAAGCACGGTAGCTACAGCTGGTACTGTTGACTCCGCAAGTACATACTCAAATCAAGACTACGATAGAGCTAGTATAGATGCTAACTTGGAATTTTCAAATCAAAGTGATGCCAAATCTGACGAGGTGGAAATATCTTTATCGGATTCCAATGCTCCTTTAGGCGCCCAATTGATAAACACTGCAGTCAACTTGTTATTCACAAGAGGATTCACGGTGGAATCTCCTAGTGGCAGAACTGTGAGTGGTATCGAATTTTCCATATGGGAACCAGGCATCGGAATGGCAGGAGAGCCAGCAACTGTGAAACCACAACTTGACTCCAATAGACTTGAGATAATGAGATTTTTGACGACACTTTGTTCGCAATGCATGTATTCTCCGGCTAGTAATGTGGTATTAAAAGGGTCCAGATATCTTACTGTGTTAGTTTCAGCCGTCCCCAAATTGCATATATTAACGTTGTTATCATCACTTTTGAATTTGGCCTGTCGTTGCAGCAAGGAGACACCTGATAACGGATTAGAACTAGGAAACAACACATTAAACCATCTGAGAGTCTTAAAAGTTACAACAGCAATTCAATTGTTGACCTTGATGATTGTATATCCTTTGCCGAAGGAGGATATATTGTTTTTGGAGAAATCTAGCATTTTCATAGGGAAACCGTACAATTCAGTCAGATTTTATCTTGGGAAACTTCATAAAGAGCAAGAGTTGAATTTCATTATAAATAGCTTACTAACATTGTTGAGGAAACCGTTGGCAGAAGTTTCAGAAAATGAACAGTCTTCGTCGTTGTCTTCAATGATAAAGTCAAAGACAGCTAGTATACAACCATCTTTGTGGGGTATAGAAACAGTGATGCTCCTTTGGGAGTTATATCAATGTAACAAAAGGTTCAAGCTACAATTGATGACAGAATATGGTGATGAGTTACTCATTGTACTTCTTTATAATGTTACTACATTTAGAAAAAATGAGGTTTATCAGAATTTTGTCAGGCTTTGCTCTTATTTTATTCTTTTGCTCACAAGTGACCAAGGGCTACTAGTGAAGTTGCTAAATATTTATCCAAAGTCCAACTATGACAGGCTTCCCGAATCTTTTAAGGTAACACCCAGTCCGATCACATACAGAGACTTCGTAGTGACGAAGATATCACAAATATTGATCGCAGACGAAATCACAATAGTATCACCAACATTAACTGAATGTTTGTTCAATTTAATACCACTTGCAGGTCCAGCTGAATCTCCGGTACAGACCCAAAATAGACGGTCATCTCAAGTCTCCCATGATACTAACCAAGGATATAAGAGCCCGGGAGGCGGTCTCTCATATTCCTCTTGCAATGTTGTATGCCAATTGATCATCAAGTACAGTGCGCATAGATTTCTTACAGGACTGCCTACAAACCCAGACTACTTGGCCATGTTGATGAGAGCCATATGTCAGGCTATTTGCAGATTCCCGAAGCAATCGAGAAATTTAATTTACACGATAACCAAGAATGCAAAATTTTTCGAAAATATCAGTGTCACCATCGAAAATATGGATCCTGATGATTCTGACAAAGAATCTTTGAATGAGTCTGTCATCAGCAACGATAATAAGAGTGTTGAGGAACAGGAAAATTCAGAAACGGAAACTAGATATACACCGTACAGTTATAGCAAAGGTGTCGATAGCGGCAGCTTTGATGATGAAGAAGATGAGGTCGAAGTGAGTGATTTACTGTTGAGACCCAAGCCTCCAACTGGTATGTCAATGAAAGCCAAAGGAAAAGCTCCTAAAAATGCATCGTTGAAGAGATCTTGGACGGGTTATACCGCCTTCAACATTATTCTACAATTCATCAATGGTGTACGATTAAGACTCGTTGAGTTTGATAATTTGGCCAAAGTTGATACTGTTTTGCTATTAAGCAAAATTGAAAACTTGGACTTGGAGGACTTCATTACAACCATAGCAAAGACTGAGTTTTTGCAAAGCAAGAGTAATTTGGAGCAGTTAAAATTTGTCTGGACGAATTTATCGCTAGGGTGGTACGAAAGCATACTATGGGGATCGATATTTTCGAGCAATGAGACCATAAGTAGGAGGTTCAGTAAGGTGATATCTTTGAACTCCACGATTTCATCATTTTCAAAGGTTAGTTCCGATTGGGGTTTCAAATGGTCAAACTCTGAAGCTGATTCCATCGACATCGTCAGCAGGTCACTTGTAACCACCAATATCTGGTACGGCACTAAGGTAAAATTGTTCAGAACTGACAAGTTTTTAGCTTTGCAGAAGGGTAACATGTCAGAACAGTTGATAAAAAGATTCAGCGATTTCAAAATCAACACTCCTTCTTCTCCAACATTACCACCACAACCTTCAAGACAAAACAGTACGACGTCAATCCGTAGTACCCCATCCACCCCAGTGATACAAAAAGATGATATGTTTGCCGAAGCTGCAGCATCGATCAAGGTGACACCAAGAAATTCAACTCATAGGCTGTCAGTGAGTTCCAACTTCAATTCTCCTCGAAATTTGACACGAAACAATAGTAATGTCACTACACCCATCATAGGAAGTCCGAGAAACTCTATATCGTTCCCGACAATAGACATCAATAATAAGTGATGGTTTGGCAGGATGCGATTTCTGGGAATACAAAATAGTTGTCTTTTTGATTATATAAATGTGTTTATTAAAAAGCCCTAATATCCTAATATACAATTGAAACCAGCTCAGTTTCTTCTACCCTTTCTACCCTTTTTTTGTACAAGCTCGAACCCGTCTTCATCAACTACTGGCCCTGCAGGCACGGCATCTTCCATCTCGGTATCGACCAACTGAGGGACCTGTTCTTGATCTTCATCTTCATCTTCATCACTACTTGGGTTCATTGGATCTTCTTGGACATTAACGTTATACTGTGCTTGTTCGTTGGCTCTTCTCTGTTGCTTCTCTTGCCACTTGGAGTACATTTCTTCAATTGTTGTATAGTTTCCCATCAGACATTCCCTGTATACTTTGAAAATCAATGCAGCGATGGGCAAAACCGAATCATCTTCGACTTGTACATCAAATTCGTCTTCCATGGCAAAGAGCATCACCTCCTCAATACTCTGCATGTCTACAATGCGATCTTGAAATAACTCAACCACGATACCAGTGATCCAGTCTCTTTTATCGGCTGAGTCTGGACCTCCCCAGTTGTTGGCAACCGCAACGTCTAATGCATCCCATTTGTATACACACATTGAGACACCGAGCTCGAAACGGGCCTGTTGCTTAGTGTCACCGAATGTTAATGTACTGACACCTTCTGCAGCCTCTATGAAATCTGATATGTCTACTCTTATCGTGTTGGACATCTTATTCAGTTGTTCAATCTCATCTACTCAGATCATCCA
>JAJLSS010000015.1:62662-252688 GCA_030567755.1 Nakazawaea pomicola | reverse complement strand
TATATAGAAAACCAAATCTTCGATTTTTCCATAGAAAAAAAAATGGCTGGTTTTTGCCCGGAAAATTTTCTGCTGCCAAATTTTACTGCCGTTAAAAAAAAGAATTTTTTTCTAATCTGCTCCTTGTAACTGACTCGATCAGAGGCTAATTGCACAACTGTATTCTTACAATAACAACCCAAAAATTCTGATTCCAGCTTTTCATCTCTTGTATATCATTAATATACTGAACCATGGCCTCTTCTGTCTTAATTGGCGAAGAATTGCTTTCATTTTAAGAGAGTCTTGTCTTTTTTGACATTTTTTTACATGTTGCCTCCTTTAAAATATTTATTTAATAGATGCCTACCTAGGTTTTTACATGTTACCGAGATCTAACCAATATTGAAACAGAAATAGCCCCAGATGCCGTAAAGGTGAGTTTTGAAGACTCGAGTGAAAAGAGAATGGTCGTTTGTCCTTAGTGGTCCTGTTTCTAGGCTTTTATAGCCATATTCTCCTCTCCAGAGTGACTTTATATCTGGTGCACCTTATGCATAAGTATTGAGCAGTATACAATCTGTCCATACTGCGAACCAGTAATCTGCCAGACCCCAGTGGAGTGACGTGTACTCCCCAGTCGGAAGTGGCTGATGATGGGTGGACTAGCCAATGTTAAGACTCAAAGTACAAAAAAATTGCAAAATTCTGGTCATGAAATGGAGCTTTACTTCTATACAACTATGACTGCTTTTGAATCCCCGAGCCAGCACACATCAATTCATGGAAAAGGTCCTCTGCCGAGACAACATTCTTGCAACCCACATAATAATATTTCTTCGGTGGTGTCTTCAACACCTACCAAGTTTCGTCTCTCTCAATGTGATTTCATACATGTTTCGTCTCTCTCAATGTGATTCATACATCAGCTGAACTGTGTTCCACGAGCCTTGGGAACCTGGTCTCAGAAGTGCTCACGACTGTCGTTGGTCAGGTATCCAGTGATGTGTCTCTATTTGACCAACACCTAAAACTCTCACGCTATAGGTCAGAACATCTTTATGCCATCATGATGTTTCATCGATTACATAGCGCTGCTGAACTTGGTAATCCTGTCCTCTGAAATTGTTGTTATCATTCCACAGTTTGTTGTGAGGTAAGTGATTGACTCTTGTGAAGTTGTGTCGAACTTAAATTCAAAGCATCTTGGTCTGAATTGCCAACGAATCACTTTGATGGTGGTCTTTCTTTTGGACAATCAATTGGCAAGGATCCGCATCATCCACATATTCTCCTTCTATAGCCTTTGAATAGTGTTCGAACTCTTTTTTATCGGTTTGTAAGTGAGGTTATATCAACGATTAGATCACTTCATGATTTATCATTTACAAAAGATAAACAAAAAAAAAAAAGATCAAAAAAAAAAACACAATTTTTCATTAGCTAATTGAAGATGAACAGTATCATACAAGAATAGAATACATCCGCTCTGTCTCAAGCCTGACACAGCACTTCCTTGCTGTAATGATAAGCTCTAAATTCGGTACACCATTACGTATGTTGTTAGAGTCTTCGTTCCATGGAAAGAGATTGCGGAGAGACTATACATGACCTTACTTAATCAGAAGATTCTCCATATAGATTAATACCATTGAAGTAAAGTAGGTGGTCTCACACAAGTGGATTAATTATTAAGAGTGAAGCCTCTAAAGCTTTTCATTTGGAGGGTCGCCTAAATCAGATGACTCTGGTGAAGCGTTATACGCTGCAGGTGTTATATATACCAGTCCTTTTAAATCGCACAGCCCTTGTTTCTCCTGTTTAACTTAATTTGTTTAAGAAAAGAAATTCTAATAAAAAAAAATTCAAAACAAAAATTGGTAAGAACTATTGTGAATTATTATTGAAAGCAAAGCTAATATAGAAAGAAACAGCAAAATTATATACAGACAAAAGATATTCACACTCATCTTTACCAACTATCTACGCCAACGCCTGTAAGCATCAGCAACAGTATCATTATTGACCATCTCTGGCAGCAAGTTCTTCGTATGAAAACTTCTTCTGAGACACATCCCTTTTATCCAGAATTGGACGCAAAATGCAAGCTAAAGTAGCTGTTTGACTTGCGCCTCATCTTCCTCTATTTTATGTTCTCTGTTGTACGCTTAAGCTCTATATCAAAGTTGCCAATCTACATCCCGACTAAAACTTTACAGAAATATCAAGACCCTGCATACAAAAGCATTTGCAGCTGTACTAGTGACCAGAATGGGCGAAAATTATCAAATTGTAACAATCCGAATTTCAAAAGAGACTGTCAAGAACCCCTCTACATTAATTTCGACTTTGAGCTTTCAAATTTAAAAATTTTTCCTACAAAATCTTGAAGCTCCACACTACGGAAAAAAATAGTTGAACGTGGCGGCGAATGTGTAACGATAGATCGATTAAGCTAAGTAACACTATATTTTGAGATGCATGGATTCATCGTCATGACTCGAAAGGTGGTCAATATAGTAGTAAGTGTGGCGATAAATAATATTTGAAATTGCAGAATAATTTTTCCGAGCGGAAAATCCTCACAATACGCACCTCAATTGTGGTGCAATGCATTCCACATAGTTGTATTCTTTGATCAACAAGAAGTTTGATATAAAAGTCGCTAGGACCAAATAACAAAAGATGATAAATCTCTTATTTGCACCACTTGTTAGCTTATCACAATGCATTCACATTCTGAGTTTACCAAAGTTTATCGCTCAACGCTTTTCCAAGCTTTTATTATTGGTCTTTTATCTTTCACACAACCCGGAGTATGGAGTGCTATTGCTGGACTTGGTGCTGGTGGATTACAAACTGTTGGGACTGCTAACACGGCCAATTCCGTTTTGTTTGGAATCATGTTTTTCTGTTCTCCAATTTTCGGTGTCCTTATAAATAAGTGGAGTGTGAAGTACGTTATTAGCATTGGTACTATTGGTTACGTTTTCTGGTCAGCAGGGTTGTATAAAAATTCTTTGGATGGATCACAAGCTTTGATTATTGCTGGTGCGGTGTTGTGTGGAATTTCTGCTGCTGCGTTCTGGACAGGAGAGGCAACTGTTGCTATATTGTACCCAGAAAAGAATCAGAGAGGGATTTTCATTGGCATTTGGCAGTCTCTTAACAAAACAGGTGGATTGATTGCTGGTGCTATTTCTCTTGCGTTGAACATCAAAGACAACGAGAGTGGAAAAGTCAGTTTGAGTACTTATGCTGCATTGATCGCAATTCAGTGTCTTGGGTTACCGATTTCCTTCCTCTTATCGCCACCTGAGAAAATTATCAGAAAGGATGGGATGAAGTTAAGATCTAATGTCACTAACAAAACGTGGAAAGAAGAAATTCTGCTCTTTTTTGGAGTCTTGAAGAGAAAAGAAATTGTGGGATTTGCTCCGTTGTTTCTTGCCGTCGTGTGGTTCAATACTTGGCAATCAAACTATATAACGAACCACTTTTCCATCAGAGCTAGGGCTTTAAACTCGCTATTGTCTGCTTTGATAAATGGGCTAACTGATATTGTTGCAGGTTACGCATTGGACACAAAGGGAGTCAAAAAAACTTTCAAAGTCAAAGCCTCTTGGGCTGCAATCGTTTCTATCATGTCTGGATTTTTTGTATATTCATTGGTAATTCAAAGTCAGTTCGACAAGGTTCCGGAATCAGGTATTGACTGGAGTGGTAATGCTAGATTTGCTAGAGCTTATGTTCCATTTCAGATTTTCAAGATAGGATCAGAACTTTTCTTCAACTGGATCTATTGGGTCATTGGAGAGTACCATTTCTCTCCAGAAGAAGTTCCTTATGCTTCAGCAACCATCCGTTCATTGGAATCACTTGGTCAGTGTCTTGCCTTTGTCATTGGAACGGTCAACTCAAGTGATATGACCAACTTAGCTGTTTCTGTTGGAGTCTTCTATGCGGCAATTGTACCGGCATCTTACGTGGTTTCTCAGATAAAGGATGATGAAATTGAGACCTTTGTTGAAGAGATCGAAGAAAACAGTGATACCGAAAACGAAGAAATCATTGTGAGATCTCCAGAAAAGAAATGACTAGTTTTGTACCACATACGCTAGTGTCAGATTGAAGGTTGGATTTATTATTAGCCAGTTGTTGTCAGGATGGGAACCCGGGTGTCAAACAAGAAAATGCCGATATTAATGTATCACATCAGGTGGTGGTATTGACTTTGTTCAAGCATGAAACTGGGGTTACTTGAAGAGCATGTAAGGAGGTGGAACTGCTTGCTGATTGAAGAGAAGAATAGTAAGCTTAGATATTATTGCTTGCTGATTGAAGAGAAGAATAGTAAGCTTAGATATTAATACATACCACACCAATAAAATCCTCGGTGATCATATACAATTTGAAAACGCGATATAGTAGACTCAACAGACTCTCACATTTTAACTTCCCAAGAATTCATTTTGAGCATTCAACGCTATTTGGCATAAATCATGTTTCGCTTCTTTTCTATTTCCAAATTCTCGACACGAAATTGAAGATCTTGATTTACAGATTTGAAACTCCGTTTTTGATTTATTGAGTTTCCAATTAGACTGACCCGTTTTTGCTTCTTGCAGTGAGCCACTTGCCATTTATTTTACTTTAAGCGATAAATTCCCTTTTCTCTGAAAGATTCATGTGTAGAATGCGAAGAAGGCATGATAATGCAATATATAAATGATGAGACACTTGGCGTGTTGAACGTGCTTATTTTCTTTTGGCTTATTGGATTGTATAACAGTTGAACATAGTTTGTTTATCCAATAGCAGGTTTAAAATGGTTGTGTGATGCGTCTTCGATATAATTGAGGACTTTTGTTGTATAAACCAATTGGTCATCTACTATTCTGTGTAATGGAGCAATTCGAACCTAAAGAAAGCAAAAGAATCACAGTCAAACACACCATAAAATGAAAGCGTTAGTGTTCTTCTCCATACCAGCCGAACTCGAAAACCAATTGAGTATTCAATAGAGGACATTTGCAAGTCACTTGTCGGTGAAAAGAACGGTATGTATGTATGTATATTTACCAAGGATGCAGGTCGGATATTACACTTCGACGATTATTAAGATTTGAAGATAGACTTTTTTTTTTTCCTCCAGAGCATTATGAAGGACCCAATGCCGCTCCCCAAAGCACTGGGGATATGACCCGTGCAGATTGGAATGTTCCTATCAACAAATTGCATCATGGATTTAAAAGCATGTATCATGCCACTAGACAAACAAGTATGTTTGATCTGAATTTCTTTGCTGAAGCGAGCACGGCTATATTCTTTGAATTGTGGCTACATTTGCACAGCGCGGCAAAAGGTAGTACAATACTGACACAAAATCACCAACTTGAGAGTGTCTCTGATTACTGTGACTTTTTCCGCTCTGATTGGCCAATTCGATCTTCCTGATAGCCACGGATGGAAACAGAAAAAAAAAACTTAGTGCTGATTAGATAGTGTTAACACTTGGGGTTAAATAATGCCTTACTGTTCATGCATGTGAATAAACAATCCCTTTGTTTGAAAGGAAACAACAACAATCACGCTGGAAACTGTCGCTAAAACCACTACATTCAACTTCGTTTAATGGTTAATTCGGTTAATTCGGTTAAGCCGGCTGCTAGTTGAAAGTGTATGTTACAAATCTAAAGTTGACAGATTCGTTTAGATGGTATTGCTAGAATAAACACGCAAAACGCAAAACGCAAATGCTCATCTCTTCAGATTATTTTTCATTTTTCTAGTGCAAATTAAAGTTCAGCAGCAGAGAGATGCTCAGCGCAAGAGACAAAAAAAAAATACAGATCATACCAAAAAACACAAATGCCCCATGGAAACGGCATTACAAGTTTGCTCTTAATCCTGCCTCATAAACGACAATTAATAACGATTATCAGCCCCTCCCCACAACGAGCTTCACTTATCAGTTGTGTGATAATTGAAGATACTATTGTGCCCCTTATCGTGCTGTAAACCTTCTATCTATCAGTTTTTTTATGCACCGTCAACAGTGTTGTCCCTGTTGATCACCAATAAAAGTCGACTGACACTATTTCTAAATTGCGTTTATCTTACTTACTTACTGTTGTTGCCTGGTATTTTAAAATCTATTCAGCACATATAAAAGGACCCCAATCCCTTTCAACCAAATTTTTCAATCGAAATAAGTACTCATATTCACTACCAATACTAATTATGTCGAGTGTTAATTCTTCAAGTGATTATAAGAAACAGCCAGTCGTTGACGATTACCAAGTCTACGAAACTGGTGATGTCGAACAGCATAATGTCGAACAGCCAAAAAGATCCGGCTTTGCTGGATTCATTGACACGTTCAAACCTTACGAGACTGAAGCCTTGGATCCAAGTTTAACCTTGGAAGAAAAGCTGGCTATTGCAACAGCACAAGCTCCATTGTCAAGAACATTGAAAAACAGACATTTACAAATGATTGCCATTGGTGGATCCATTGGTACTGGTTTATTCGTGGGTTCAGGAGGTGCTTTAAGAACCGGTGGACCTGCTGCTCTTTTAATAGGTTGGATGTTGATTGGTGCCATGTTGTACTGTGTCTGTCAAGCTTTAGGAGAATTGGCTGTTACTTATCCTGTTTCTGGGTCCTTTGTCACATTCAATACAAGATTCATTGATCCTTCATATGGGTTTGCCATGGCTTGGAATTATGCTTTACAATGGCTTATTGTTTTGCCTTTGGAATTGGTAGCATGTTCAATTACAATCAATTATTGGAACACTACTATAAACCATGATGCTTGGGTTGCTATATTTTGGGTCCTGATTTCTGCTATAAATTTATTCGGTGTCAGAGGTTACGGTGAAGCAGAATTCGTTTTTAGTTTTGTTAAAGTCGTTGCCATTATTGGATTTATAATCTTGGGTATTGTTATCATCTGTGGTGGTGGTCCAAAAGGTGGCTATTTGGGAGGAAGTACGTGGCAAAATCCCGGTGCATTTGCGGCTGGCTTCAAAGGTGTTTGTACAGTTTTTGTTACTGCTGCCTTCAGTTTTGCTGGTACTGAATTGTGTGGTTTGGCGCTGGCTGAAACTGCGAACCCAAGAAAGTCCTTACCAAAAGCCACAAAACAAGTTTTCTGGAGAATCACTTTATTCTACATCATCTCCTTGACATTGATTGGTTTGATCGTTCCATATGACGACGAAAGATTG
Source organism: Nakazawaea pomicola (assembly GCA_030567755.1). NCBI lineage: Eukaryota > Fungi > Ascomycota > Pichiomycetes > Alaninales > Pachysolenaceae > Nakazawaea > Nakazawaea pomicola. Next base: position 245,473 of record JAJLSS010000015.1, on the reverse strand, counting down.
ATCAGTTCTTCTTCGGTAGATGCTGCTGCCTCACCTTTTGTCATCGCCATCACAAAAGCTGGTATTTCTGGATTACCAAGTGTTATCAATGTTGTGATTATGATCGCCGTTTTATCCGTTGGTAACTCTGCTGTCTTTGCTTGTTCGAGAACCTTAGTTGCCTTGGCCAATTGTGGTCAGGCTCCACATTTCTTTGGTTACATCGACAGACAAGGGAGACCTTTGGTTGGTATTGCTATCACTTGTATATTTGGATTATTATCTTTCACAGCTAGTACTTCATTCGAAGGTGATATGTTTAACTGGTTGTTGGCTATCTCTGGTCTTTCATCATTGTTCACATGGACCAGTATTTGTTTGGTACACATAAGATTCAGATACGCATTGAAACAACAAGGTAGAGATACCTCAGAATTGGCTTTCACATCACAGTGTGGTGTTTATGGCTCATATTTCGGTGCTGGTTTGAATATTTTGGTTTTGATTGCTCAATTCTGGGTCGCCTTATTCCCACTTGGTGAATCGCCAGACGCCCAAACTTTCTTCGAAGCATACTTGGCTGCCCCTGTTGTATTGGCCTTCTACGTTGGTCACAAACTTTGGACCAGAAACTGGAAATTATACATCAGACTGAAGAACATTGATTTAGATCACGGAAGAAGAGAAGTCGATTTGGATTTGTTGAAGCAAGAAATTGCTGAAGAAAAAGCTTTCATCGCTTCAAAGCCTCTCTATTATAGACTTTATTCATTCTGGTGTTAGATGGTGATGCTATGTATTTGATATGTTTATAACATAATAAAATTGTTTATTTGTGCATCTTACTTTTGATAAAATTCGTGACTTTTCCCACTGTAAAATCATTGTCTTATCAGATGTTCAAAATCAACAATTTTCGTAATTTTTTTTCTATTTGTGTTTGAGATTTGGTGGGATATCGGAGTCAGGAGGGCCATCGAAGACAAAAATAACTTGAAAAATTGTCACTGCAGCACGCCTTATAAAGAGCGAGAGACCCTGCTTCCCCCTCCCCCCAAAAGTACAGCCCAACGAGCTGAATGTTAGACACGGAAACCCTCAAGGAGATTGATGAGAAGCTCATAGAAGATGCGGATGAAGCTTTTCTCTTCATTAAACAAAACGAGTCAATCGAAATTGAGAAATCAGAACTTCCAAAATATCTTTTGAATAAGTTGGACAGACGTATACTAACGATACTATGCTTCATTTATTTGTTACAGTTCTTGGACAAGTCTTTGATTAACTATAGTGCCGTCATGGGCATCAAGGAAAATTTGAAAGGCAATGAGTTTAGTGATTTGGGTACCATTTTTTACGCTGCGTATATTTTTGCTGAGCCTTTGATATCGTACTGCTTTCAAATATTGCCCACTGCCAGATTCCTTGGGTTTTGCATCTGTGTTTGGGGTGTCATATTAGCTTGTCATGCTCTGTGTAATACCTATGCCAGTTTAATGGTTGTTAGGGCCTTGTTGGGTATGTTCGAAAGCTGTTCAGCTATACTGCTTATTGCCATAAGTGGAATGTTTTATACGAAAGATCAACAAGTGAGAAGAATGGGAATCTGGTCAATCCAAAGCGCAACGTCTACTATAATTGGTGGTTTACTATCATATGGATTTCAATTCATAAACTCGACAAGTTTTCAATCATGGCAAATATTATTCTTGTTCATGGGTGTCTTGACCTTCTTGTTTGGCCTCCTCGTTATCTGGCTATTACCAAATAATGTCACCTCTGCCAAGTTTTTAACCAGAGAAGAAAGAATTCTTGTGTTGGAAAACATCAGAGCCAATCAAACAGGGACCGAAAATAAGAAGTTTAAAAAGGAGCAGTTATATGAGTTATTGTTTCGCGATAAGTTGACTTGGCCGATGTTTTTCTTGACTTTGATCTCCATGATAGTGACAGGTGTTTTGGGTAACTTCAGCACCACTATCACTGCTACTTTCGGTTTTAGCAATAAGATCAACGCATTGCTACAGTTACCAACAGCCGCGTTTGTCTATATCACTATCATTGGCTCAACACAATTATGCGCACGTATTGGCCAGAGAACATGTATCACAGCGTTTTTGTTTGTTCCCACGGTAGTCGGTTGTATCATTTTTTTGACATTGGACAGACACCATAAAGCTGCTAATTTGATTGCTTTATACTTGTTGAATTGTGGATCTTGTGTGATCACGATGATTTATGCGTGGAACAGTGCAAACACGGCTGGCTATACCAAAAGAGTTGCAAGAAATGCCATGACAATGGTTGCATTTTCCGTTGGGTGCTTGATCGGTCCACAATTATTCAGAGCTAGCACAGCCCCTGATTATATACCTGCAAAGATAACCTTATTGGTAACACAGGCCCTTTGTATCCCATTGACGCTCTTTGTCGGGTATTTGAGTAAAAAAGAAAATGAAAATAGAGAGATGCTAGACATACCTACGTTGGATAATTTTGAGTTTTTGGATATGACAGACATTGAAAATAAAAAGTTTAGATATTCTTACTAAGTATATAGAGAAAATTAAATCAAAGGTGTGACTGTCTTTAAAGTAGAAATTTGGCTTTTCACTTTTTCTGATGCACTATGCAGGAAGAGTCATTACTCCCCCAAATTAACATGTACTGCTTTAGTTTGAGTATAAGCATCGAGCGCATACGAACCCAATTCTCTTCCAATACCTGACGACTTATAGCCACCAAATGGAATCCCGAAATGTGAATCTTGTGAAGAGTTAATCCATACCATTCCAGCTTGAAGCTTAGCAGCAACCTTGTGGGCCTTGGTGATGTTTTGTGTAAACAACGCAGCAGCCAAACCATACGAAGAGTCATTCGCTTTCTGCAAAGCTTCTGGAATCGTGCTGAACTTAGAAACTGCCACGACTGGACCAAAAATTTCTTCCTGAACGATTTTCATGTCTTGTGTGCAGTCACTAAAAATTGTTGGCTGAACAAAGTAACCCTTTTCAGCTGCCTTGAGACCTCCGTACAGAACGGTGGCGCCTTCCCTCTTACCTTCTTCGATATAATGTAAAATCTTTTCGTATTGCTGTTTTGAAACTTGAGCACCCTGAATGGTATTTTCATCAAATGGATCCCCGATAACAGCTTTACTTTTGGTATATTCGGTGAACTTTTGAATGAATTTGTCATAAACTGAGTCCTGTACTAAGATACGGGAAGTTGAGGTACATATCTCACCTTGGTTATCGAAGATTCCAACATGGGACCATCTTACAGCTTGTTCAAGGTCAGCGTCTTCGAAAACAATCAATGGGCTCTTACCACCACACTCCAAGGTAACGTTCTTCAAATTGGATGTAGCAGCTTTCATGATCAATCTGCCGGTAGCAGTGGAACCTGTAAATGCAACTTTATCGACGTCAAGGTGCTCTGCCAATGCTTGACCAGCATCTTTACCGTATCCAGATACGATATTAATGACACCAGCTGGAAGACCGGCCTCCTGCACCAACTTGCCAAAATAAAGCGCTGAAAGAGGTGTTTGTTCAGCAGATTTGAGGACCACAGTGTTACCGCATGCGATGGCAGGTGCAACTTTCCATGCAAGCATCATAAATGGATAGTTCCATGGAATAATTTGTCCACATACACCCACTTTTCATTTTTTATGTTAGTATCAATTCTTTACTGCCTGCCAAGTTAATAAAATTACTCACATGGCTCTTGTAAGGTATAAGCCAATTTCAGAGGAGAAGTTTCTATTGTCTTTCCGAATATCTTGTCACTCCATCCGCCATAGTACTTGAAAACGTTGTATGCTTCATCCAAGTCACCTGCTAAGCAGTCTGCGAATGTTTTACCGTTATCCAACGAATCAATTGCAGCAATCAACTCACGATCTCTGTATACTAACTCTGCTAATTTGAAAAGAAAAGCAGCGCGATCAACTGCAGCTAAGCCGCCCCATTCTTCGGATTCGAAAGCTTTTCTTGCAGCAGCTACTGCAATATCAATATCTTTACTGGAAGCTCCAAAAACACTGGTGATATCTTCTTCTGTAGCGGGATTGGTTACTGGAATTTTTGTTTCCTTTATTGGTGCAACGAATTCGTTGTTGATGAACAATCCCAAAGGTTGCTCATATTTTATGCCATTAGGTAAGGTGATGTTGGTAGTAAGAGACATTGTTGTGTAAACCGATTGAGTGTCTTCTCGCAATTGGAAACTTTGGTTAACATAGAAATCACTTTTATTATATATTCCTCGACTCCACTGATATGAACAATCGGGCAGATTAAACTTCCTATTTCGGCGAGGTTGAATTTTTTTTTTTTCTTTAGCGCGCGGTATCTTTTAGATTGATTATGAATCATGGCGGAAAAGATGCGATGCAACTATTAATAACACCCTACGGTAGTAATTACTTCGAACTGGAGAGGGTCGAACACTTGAAAAGTTCAAAACAAAGTACAAGGAAGCATTGCTTCAGAAACGAAAATGTCATAGATAAAGGCAAGGTTGATATGTCACTTGCTATCAAGAAGACTCAAGACAATTACCGTAGATTAGACTGGAACATTGAAAGAGCATCAAATTTATTACTGAAGATGACTGGATACATGCCTACTTTATTTTACTATTAAACCACCACACATGAGCAATCAAAAATGTTCACTTCTATCTGATACTTACCATCGTAGCAGATGAAGCTAGCAGTTGGAACTTCGACAAGACTTAGTTTCAAAGTAATCGACATCTTCCAACACTCTAAAAGAGTGTATCTAGTGATCTAGATAGAAAGGGAAGCCTTCATATCACTGTGGCCTTATATTTGAATTAGCATTCTTGTTTCAACCGCATTCCGCTAAATCTTCAATAAATATCAAGAAAGGATAAGAAAACAAGGGTGCTGTGATAAGAACACACAGCCCCAGACTGTTGTTTACAAACGTCATCTGTTTTTTTCTTTATTGTTCTCGTTCTTTTTTTCTGGCTGGGGTAGGTCTTGCACAATTAACCAGGGTGCTTTCAGGTTCAGATACCAGTGTTGATCCATTCGCTCAACTTGAAATATAACTGACTTTCGTGTATTGAAATTCTGCTGAAGGCTCATTATATCATGGCTGTTGAGACATCTTCCGTAGCTGGTGTCACAGCGGGGAGAAACCCTTTACTCTATGAAGCATCAAACCCAATCACGTTATTTTTATTTCAAACCGTGATCATCATTGCCTTTTGCCAGTTGCTCCATTATCCCTTATCCAAGATCAAACAGCCAAAGGTTATCGCTGAAGTCATCACCGGGATCATTCTTGGACCTTCCGTTTTCGGTCATATCCCTCATTTTACAAACACCGTTTTTCCAGCTGCTTCAATTCCTGGATTGACCTTGGTTGCAAATGTTGGATTGATCTTATTTTTGTTTATTGTGGGTCTCGAAGTAGATATCCTGTTTGTAAAGAGGAATTTCAAAATCGCTTTGACTGTTGGTATGATCAATATGATTGTACCTTTTGGTTTGGGCTGTCTTTTAGCGATTGGTTTATATGATGACTATAGCAAAGGTCAAGAAAACTCAGTCAAATTCACCACCTACATGGTGTTTATTGCTGTGGCCTTATGCATTACGGCCTTTCCTGTCTTGGCACGTATATTGACAGAGTTGAGATTATTACAAGACAGAATCGGAACCATCGTTTTAGCAGCGGGTATAACAAATGACGTGGTTGGTTGGATGCTATTAGCGTTGAGCGTTACTTTGGCAAACGCTGGAAATGGTGTAAATACTGTTTACATCTTGTTGTTGATGTTCGGATGGTTGATGTTGCTTTGCTTTCCTGTCAGATGGGCTTTGAGATGGTGCCTCATTAAAACAAGAGATTTGGAACATGGACCTTCACAGTTATCGACATGTGCTATTTTGATTTTGGTTTTCATTTCATCTTTCTACACGGATATGATTGGTATTCATCCGATTTTTGGAGCATTCTTGGTGGGTTGCATTGTACCTCGTGATTTCGGTTATGTAATAAAAATTACTGAGAAGATTGAAGATTTAGTCACCGTTATCATTATTCCTTTATATTTCACATTGGCAGGGTTGAAATGTGACTTATCATCTTTGAATCATGGTAGGGACTGGGGTTACATAATCGCCATCATCGTCACTGCTATGGTTGCGAAAATAGTTGCCGGTGCCTTTGCCTCAAAGTTAAATGGGTTGTTCTGGAGAGAGTCTTTAACTGTTGGAATACTAATGTCTTGTAAAGGTATTGTTGAGATTGTCGTTTTGACGACGGGTTTAAATGCTGGTATTATCTCCCAAAAGGTTTTTTCTATGTTCATTTTAATGGCTTTGGTCTGCACATTTTTAACTTCTCCATTAACCTTGGTGCTGTATCCTATTTGGTATCGAGAAAAAGTTAAGAGATTTAGGGCCGGGGAAATAGATTGGGATGGCGGCGAGTTGGAAACACCAGCGGGCAAAAGCTTGGAGAATCTTGAAGACTTTAAAAAGTTTTCTATTTCAAGAATAATTCCGGTGGTTGAGCGCTTACCTGATGTGAATGACATAGTAGGATTTTTGCACTTTTTCACGCAAGGGATTCAAAGGCAGAATGGGTTTTCTTATGAAGTTGAAACTTTCGGCATATCATTGAAAAGATTGACGCAGCGGTTGACTGACATTATAGATGCCTCGAATCAGTTAGACAACATTGACGAAGAAAGTATTGCATCTAAACACTCTGATTCGTTGCTTTTGATATTGAAGTTATTCTGCGAGCTCAATGGAAACCGTTTCGATTCTTCCATCAGATTGTATTCCGATGCCAACAGAGCAAGCACAATTGCAGATTTTACTAGTAGTATCCATGATTTCTTGCTCATCCCAATTTCACTGCGTGTTGATAGGAATGAAATTGTTGAATTGACTCAAACAGTTAGATGCCAGCTTGGTCTATTTTTGAACAACCTGAATCCAGTATTAGTTGGGGATCCAACTGAAAAAGATGACGACACTTTGACATTGACACAGTCCATTCAGAATGACACGGGATATAGAAGCTCAACGTACGATCATATCGATTTACTACTAACCTGTGAACATATATCAACTGATTTGATCTCCCTTCACGTGTTTTTGAGATTGATCCAATCCTTGGACAGCTCGGTCTCAGCCCGCGTATTTGTGATGAGCGAAGAAAAGCTGGTTGCATGGGATTTGAAGCAAGTTTTTTCGTATTGCACTGATATTGGTGCCTTTAAGGACGTTCAAGTTATATTTTCCGGCAAGGTTGACAGCGAGTTTATTGATTTTGTTGTATCTGAAAAACGAGCTCTGTCACTCAAACACCAACCATCAACCTCTCTCGTCGTATCTGGGTTGTTTGTTAGACAGGCCAATTCCGTTGAAATTTTGATTCTGAAAAGTCAGGTTGAGCATTTCAATCTTTTGTTGTGTGGAAGTAATGTATAGCAATATTGCAGTTTTGAATTTAAGGTAACTTCTATGATTCGAATTAGTGAGAAATGTTCACTTAGCCAAAAATTCTCTCTAATGCAGTTTTTTGCAGTATGAATTCACCGAATAGCTGTTAGATTAAGAGTCGGCACGTAAGGGGATTGCTTACTCATTAGTGAAATCGATTCATCAAGCAACAAAAACGATACACCAAATGACCAGAAGCCTTCTACAACCGCGATTTACCAAATGCAATCCTTGCAAATGCTCGCTATGAAATATCCGAAAGCGAAAGGGAGAGAGAGAGTGGGTGTGTGTGTGTGTGTGTGTGTGGGTGTCGCCGTGGACTCTTTAACTGCGCGGCTCCAAGAAGAACATTTTTCCGAAGTGCGTGTTATTTTCGTGACTCACGCCGATTAAAAAAAAAAAGATTTTGAGATAAGAGCGAAGAGTATAAAGACCTCGATGAATAAGCTCTTCCATTTCTTAACGATTGAACTTCCATTCAAAATTTTATCTAAAGAATGTCCTCCTTAGCAGAATTAGACGCATCTAAGCTCACTGTTAAAACAACTAAAAATCCAACAGAATGTTCGAAAGAGAGCTGGCCTCCAATAGGTTCTTTAACTGATCATATGATTGTCATCGATCACGATTCAGAAAGTGGTTGGCATGCACCAACTATCATTCCCACTGAAGAATTCCGTATAGATCCTGCTGCTTCTATATTACACTACGCTATTGAATGTTTCGAAGGTATGAAAGGTTACAAAGGAAAAGATGGTAAAGCAAGATTATTTAGGCCAATGGAGAATATGGCAAGATTGAATAGCTCTTCCGCTAGAATAACGCTTCCGAAGTTTGCTCAAGAAGAATTCTTGAAGGTAATGGACAAATGGTTGGAATTGGACGCCAAATTTATTCCAGAAAATGGAATGATCTACATTAGGCCAAATCACATTGGCTATTCCAATTGTTTTGGCTTGAAAGGTCCAAGGAAGTCCAGGCTATATTGCATTGCGGCACAATCGAACTCTGCCTTAACTTATGACACCGACTTCACACCTTTGAGGTTATATTCCAATGACTCTTCTTCTCATGTAAGACTGTGGCCAGGTGGATTTGGTAACACAAAGTTGGGGGCAAACTATGGTCCTACACATATTCTGGAAGTTGAAAGCATGAAAAATGGTTGTGATCAAACTTTATGGCTTTATGGAGAAAATAACATTGTGACCGAAGCTGGTGGATCCAATTTTTTTGTTGTTTGGACCAACGATGAAGGTAAGCAAGAGGTTGTCACTTGTCCTTTGTCAACAGGATTGATTTTACCTGGTATAACTAGAAAATCTGTCTTGCAGTTGTTAAGGGAAGAAACTGACTTGATTGTTAAAGAAGAAGCTTTCACTATTGACGATTTAGCCAAAAAAGCCCATGAAGGGAAATTAGTCGAAGCATTTTCATGTGGTACATACTACTTTATATCTCCTGTTGGCATGATCAAATCACCTGCGGGAGAAGTTTTGAACATCCCTACTACTGTTGATAACAAATGGGGTAAAACTTCAAAACAGTTGTACGACAGATTGAAGGGAATCATGTGGGGTGAAACTGAACATGAATGGTCTCACATTTGTTAGAGACAAAAATTCCCTGTGTGACACTCTCATCTTGTTGAACTAGGACATCTGAAAAATCTGAGGAAAGAAATTTTAAAATGTTGTTGAACATCATGTACTCATAAAATATATTATACTTCTAATATAAAAACCAATGTGACTAACTAGGCCACAGGAAAATTAAGTAGATTAATCTCGAAACGAAAGGTAATGAGCTCATTGCACTTCTGTTGTATCGCGTAAGGTGTAAAATTCTTGGTATATGGCTTCTCCACAAGAGTATACGCCATACCGGGCGGCGGCCAGATAAACTCACGATAAAGAAAAAAGATACGACTCAGAAAGAAAAAAATATAAAACGGGGAAATTTTCTTTTCAGTCCGTTTACAATAATATCAACGAACTGATAAAGTTTGAGATGTCTTTCAAAGAGTTGAGTGATCTACAGCTACAGACTTTCATGGATGAGGGTTGTCTTGCAATTCCAAATTTTTTGACACCGGAGGATGCTGATGAACTGGTAAAACAGTCTCAACATTTATTACAAAATTTCGATTTGAAGAATCACCCATTAACAAAATTCGTCACAACGGAGGACTCCAAAAACCATGTTGGAGACAAGTATTTTTTGGAATCTTCAGATAAAGTCTCTTTTTTCTTTGAAATCGATGCTTTCGATGATGATGGGAATTTGGCCAAACCGAAGGAGAAAGCCATCAACAAGATCGGACACAACTTACATTCATTGAACGATTACTTCTACAAATTATCATTTGATGAAAGAATTCAAAAAATTGCCCAACAATTAGAATTCAAGGATCCCAGGATTTTGCAAAGTATGTTAATCTTCAAGCAGCCAGAAATTGGAGGCAAAGTTCCCTCACATCAAGACTCGACGTTCTTGTACACTGAACCATTATCAGCGATTGGCTTTTGGTTTGCATTGGAAGATTGCACGGTAAGTAATGGGTGCTTAAGTTATTTACCAGGATCCCACAAGAGATTCCCGGTAAGCAAAAGAATGGTCAAAGACTTCTCCAAAGGGGGTACTACTTTCATAAACACTGTGGAAGGTGATAATTTGTACAGCATTGTTGATGAGGAAGAAGACAACGCCAAAAGAGATGATCCAACAAAATTCAAAACAGTGGAGATCCCGAAGGGTACCTTGGTTTTGATACATGGATCTGTACTTCATAAATCGGAAAAAAATACCAGTGATAAATCGCGGTTCGCTTACACCTTTCATGTAATCGAGGGGGAAAATGATTATGATAAGTTAAATTGGTTACAGGTACCATCTTGTGATGAAGGAAGCAGTGAATTCAGTGAATTGTACAAAGGAAACAAAGTTGGTTTATGATAGATTAACTCAGTAACTCGAGACACGAATCTATACAATCTCCTATATTGTTATTCTTCAACACTATTATATCCTTCAATATATCATCTTCTATGTTTGGAAATATTGATTTCAAATTTTCAAAAACTTCTTGTTCTTTCTTGCTCGTATTGATCTGCTCCTGGTGCTCCTTGATTGACAACTTTTTTATTCTGGACAACACTTTTTGCTCCGGCTCCTCTTGTTCTTGTTCTCCCTCTTCAGCAGCAAAAATCTGATTGAATTTTTGTTGTAGAACATTTGCAGATGTGGCCAATATTTGAGAGGGAGACAAATCTTGAAGTCTTTCATCGTTCAGCTTTCCAGCTATAAAGGGCACAGGAGATAGCAACTTTTTATCCGGTTTTTCTTCTTTCTTCAATCTCAACTCCAGCTCTATTTTTGCAACGTTAGAGTTGAACTCTTCTTCCTCTATGGTCAATAGCTTGAAATCAACTTTGATTATAAAATTGGCCAGCAACTGTAAAGATGAGAGATAGTACATTGATTCACCACTCAAGAAGACCTCATTTCTGAACCTCTCAATGTATCCAATGTTTGAAATCAAATGTTTTGGCCTGGATTTCAAAATTATGTATATTAACAAAGGAACAAAAGTGTCAGCATTCTCTTCTAACTTGGTGTTTGCTTGTTGTTTTCTTATCAATCCAAATATCACTTTGCAACAATTCAAAATGCATATTATTTTGTCTCTTGGTGATTTGTAATTGTTCAATTTGTTCAACTCATTTGAACTGAGACTTATAAAGGATTTGGCGTTATCCATGATTGAGTCTGGTATGTCAAGATGTTTGTTTTCAATCCATTGGAATTTGATCAAGTTTTCCTGTAATTTCAAGTCTTGCAAGAGTTCTTCCCTATGTGACGACGTGAGTTTAGGAGTGTTCACCAAGGCTGGTGGAAACACTTGAGTGTACAACCTGGACATTATTAATTTCTCAAAACCCTCCTTCACATTTACCATTTCGTTGTGTTTTAAACTGCGAAATTGATCGATGTCTAAAAACTTCTCAAAAATAAACTTTTGGAAATCTTTAATAAGTTTGGCCTGTTCATCGATGGGCCAGTTCCTCATTCCGAATTGCTTCATGAATGATTTGACATATTTAATGATTGGTTCACAGTCTTTGGATTTTAATTGTTTCAAAAAATTTTGAAAGTCAAATGGAATTTGGTCTTCTTCTTCTTGTCCAGCTTTATCAAAAGACTTCCTGCTGATACCTTTGTGTAATGCATTTACATCCATTGAAGGCGAAGGCTTTATCACCTCGTCGCTTGTTACGTCTACCGGCACTGTTATACTTTGAGAGCTCGACTCATGTGGTAGGGTTGGGATAAAATTCTTGTTCGCCTTCGGTTCATTAGTCTCGGGACTATCAATATCAATAAGATTCTTATCATGCACTTCTGGATCGGAATCCTTTAATTCCACCTCGTTGTATTGGTTTTTTTGATCCGTATCCTCATCAATCAAAGGTCTTTTTTCATTCAAGTCCTCCTTCATGTCATCCCCCGATAGGGAGTTTGAAGAAGAAGAAGAAGATATCTCTTCTGCTTCTTCGCTTTCGATTGAATCATGATTATGACCGTGTTTATCAGAATCATTCTCGGTTCTCATCAAGTGTTTGATCAATTGATCATCTTCAGTCGACTTTGTCGATTTGTGATTGATGTTTTCCAACAAACTGAGCAAATCGTCATTATGGTCATGGATATTATGGTTACTTTGATTACTATCAGCGTTGTTATTGTTGTTTTTATTGGCATCGCTGTTACTGTGGGTGACTGAGATTGAGGTGCCACTGGCTTGTACCGAACTCATACTGGTACTAGTACCAGATGCCAGGGATGATGAGATAACTAAATCATTCTCGTTGTTCAAGCTGAGAGTCGGACCAGCAGTTGATGGTGCAGACTTGAGCCTTGTGCTCCCGAGTATGAACTTGTTATTGTTATTGAAGGACTTGTTGAAAGACATTATCCTTGGCTGGATGTCAATCTGTGTATGGGTTTGTTCTGGTTTTAACAAGAGCTTTTTTATTTCTATTGTTCTGTTTAGGCTCGCCCTTCCCACTCACTAAAAGTAGTGTGCGTATATAAATAAGATAGGCAATCAGGGGCTGTCCATTGATTGTTTTTGTCTTTCTCAAACTGAAAATCACCGGATAAATAAATTATTGATTATTTTGATTATTTTTTTTTTTCAAATTAATATCTTCAATGTTTATGCGTAATACATACGAACAGGGGAAAAAATCGTTTTGCGCCATGTGTTCTCAATACTAATGATAATAATAATAATAAAAATAGTGCCTCGTTATTTTCCACATTTTGGTGCAAGTGTAGTCTTATATATTTTTAAGCAGTGTTTATATATAGTGGCATATAAATAAAAAAAAAACCCAATTAATGTTGACTGAAAACCCTTGTTGGTGGAGTATTACAAATAGCAACAAGCAGAAGCTTCCTACACGCCGATAGGAAGATGTATCATAGACCAATCTTGCTTTCTAAAGTCCTATGAGTGTGATATTGTCTCTCTGAATCTAATTGCGTTAAATTCCACGAATTTTCAATATTTTTTTATAATGCCTCGGAGCTATATTTTACTTCTTTTATGTACAAAATTTTTCTTTTCTTAGATATAAGTAGTGGTGTAAATTCCATTAAAGTTGCAACAACTGATCTCTAAATATAATAATTAGAATAGCGAAAAATTTAAGAAATGGTGGACGCTGAACTGGTCAACAATAACATATTTGGCACTCCTAGGCTACAAGACTTGGAATTGGAGCAAACTCAAACACATACTACCGTCAACACTTCTGATTATGAGACCCCTCTGGAGTCTCTTAATGAAGATATTGATGGTGAACTTCAAACACAAGCAAATGACGATGAGGATGTGGTGACCAGTTTCACAGAGGACCAAACTCAAATCAACGACAGAGATGATTCTACATTGAACAACGGAGACACCAACGTTGTTGGAGTGCAACGCACACGTACAAATCAGTCTATAATATCCAATTCTAATAATTATTATTCAGATGCGGAATTGAGTAGAACACATACACAGGCGGAGCTTTACGAATTGGATTTGCAAAAGACAATGTCTCATTACTCAAAGAAGTCCCATAAACCAGAAGACGGGATTTTGATCAGTGAAATGGAATGGGATGGACCCAACGACAAAGGAAATCCAATGAATTGGCCATCTTATAAAAAGTGGTTTGTCACCATGACTGCTGCAGGTATCTGTCTTATCGTTTCATTTGGGTCGTCTTTGTACGTCTCTGGATCATTTGATATCATGCTGAAATTGGGTACTTCACAAGAATTGGTACTTGCTGGATTGACTTTCTACCTTGTTGGGTTGGCATTGGGTCCACTGTTTGCTGCTCCAATGTCAGAATTGTTTGGTAGAAAAGTTGTCTATGTCTTGTCACTACCAATCTCAATGCTTTTCATCATGGGTGTTGGATTATCCAAGAATATACAAAGTATCTTGGTTCTTAGATTTTTCTCTGGCTTCTTTGCATCTCCTGCCATGCTGGTTGCTGGAGGTACTATCTCTGACGTTTGGACTCCAGATATGGTTGGCTTTGCAATGTCAACTTTTTGTTTGGCCCCATTTTTAGGTCCTGTCATCGGCCCTGTCATTGGTGGCTTCGTTGCTGAAAATAAAGGCTGGGAATGGTGTTTATGGGTGAATTTAATGGCTGCTGGTCTGCTTTTGCCATGTGTCCTCTTTGCTCCAGAAACTTACAAACCTACCATATTACGCAGAAGAGCTAAGCAGCGTGGCATCAAAATTAGATCTCCAATGAGTAATTCTGAATTTTTGAAATTCGCTGTATCTGTTTCATTGTTGAGACCTATGAATATGTTGGTTTTTGAGCCAATCGTCATGGTTTTTTCAATTTATGTTGCATTTGTTTTTGCAGTTCTATTTGGATTTTTCGAGGCATTCCCAGTCATTTTCCGTGGTACTTACGGCATGGGTTTAGGTATATCTGGATTACCTTTCCTTGGTATTGGAGTAGGTTTGATCATTGGTACACTTCTTTTCATTGCCTTTGACAGATTGTACTTTTTCAAGAAGAACGAAGATGGTTCTTTGGGAAGAAAAGGAAAGAATGGAGAACATTTCAAGCACACCCCAGAATCCAGATTGTTGATTTGTAAAATTGGCGCCATCTCTTTTCCAATATCATTATTTTGGATGGGATGGACAGCTAGAAGCTCCGTCCATTGGATGGCCCCTCTTGCAGCTGGTGTGCCATTTGGATTTTCATTAATCTTGATTTTCTTTGCAGTTATGATTTACATGACAATGAGTTATCCACCATTAAGTGTGGCCTCAGCATTGCTGGCAAACAACTTGGCAAGATATGTGTTAGCCTCTGTCTTTCCATTGTTCACCGTTCAAATGTATGACAGACTTGGAAATGGTTGGGCTTCCTCGATCTTTGGGTTCATCGCATTAGCAATGGTTCCTGTTCCATGGATCTTTGAGAAGTGGGGCCCAATTTTGAGAAGCAAATCACAATACGGATTTGACGCTGCTAAGAGGGAAATGGAGGAATCCAA
Source organism: Nakazawaea pomicola (assembly GCA_030567755.1). Taxonomy (NCBI): domain Eukaryota; kingdom Fungi; phylum Ascomycota; class Pichiomycetes; order Alaninales; family Pachysolenaceae; genus Nakazawaea; species Nakazawaea pomicola. The sequence continues at coordinate 230,409 of JAJLSS010000015.1, read as the reverse complement.
TGACTCAACTGGCTCTTCGTCATCTAACGATGAAGAGGCTGACAAATTAAAAGCTGAATCTTCGACTCCACTTGAAGTTTAACGATCTATGTAACATTTATTTTCATCTTTTTTACGCTTTGCATACTTGTTTTTCACATACAAACATTAATATACCCATCAAATAGCATTTCTTTTCTTTATGAGTTATATTCCGTAACTGTGAATTTCACATTCTCTTTATAATGATTGAAAAGATGTGGGGCATCAGATGTACATGTTGCATTATCATTAGTCAAGCTTATTAATGCCACTAATGTGCACTCACTCACTGATGCAATTTCCTCGGGGTCGACCTTCTTCCCTTCTTTTGGCGCACTGAATTTGCTCCTCCACATTCTGCCAAAAAAGAACAACAGAGGCGTCCTGAAAAAAAATCATCAGTTGCTGGAAATTAAAGCTATGAAAAAGGTCGACAAGTACTTTGTTTTGAATTTCTGATGGTCTGAATAACATCAATTGAACTCATAAATCAACTTAAACATGTCAGGAGCACCTTTGAAAATAGGAATTGTCGGTACCGGTATCTTCGCCACTGATAACCATTTGCCAACTCTTCAAAGATTACAAAGCTTGTACACACCATCCGCTTGTTACAACAGAACCAAGGCAAAGGCCGAAACTTTCGCGGAGAAGGCCTCAATACCAAAAGAGAAGGTTCTCGACTCCTTGGAGGAAATTTTTCTGGATAAGGACTTGGATGCAATTGATGCTCTCTTGCCTGTACAGTACAACTTGGATGCAATCAAGATGGCTATTAAGCACAATAAGCCAATCTGTTTTGAAAAACCAGTAGCAGCCACTTTGGAACAAGCTAAGGAGATTGTCAAACTATCAAAAGCCTCAACTTTACCAATTTTCGTTTTGGAACAATGGTCTTACTACAAAGCCGTTGAATTACTCAAATCTAAATTACCTGAAATTGGTAACGTTGTTTCCTTCTCATACAAATCCACTGGTCCTTTTAACGCCACTAACAAGTACTTGGCAACTGGATGGAGATTAAAACCAGAACATATTGGGGGATTTTTAAGTGATGGTGGTGTACATCAATTGGCTCTTTTAACTGGTGTCTTAGGTTCAGTTGACAGAGTATCAGCATTCACCAAGCAAGTTAGAGAATTAAGTGGGGCTGATGATATTATGTATAGTACATGCAAATTGGATTCAGGCGTCATTGGTACTTTCACCTATGGCTCATCTTTCGGTGCTGCTGAAAAGTCATGTACTTTTGAAATCATGGGTGACAACGGTTCGATAAAATTTGATTTCTCACCAAGTGTCACAAGCAACATAACTGTGTTGGTAGGAGCCGATGGTGGTGCCCAGCTGAAAAAGGAGGTTATTGAGATTCCTGACGAAAACACTTCGTTAGATACTGAATTTGAAGTCTTCGCTAAGCTGGTTCAAACCTCCGATCTAAGCTTAATTAAGACAACTCCAGAAGTCTGCTTCCACCACTTAGCCATCATTGATGCTGCTCTCAAAAGTAGTGCCAAAGACGGTGAAAGTGTCACTGTTGAGAAGCCTTGATTGTCTCCTTTGTGATATAGCTGTAGGTTATATAACCCACGAAAAACAAATAAAAAAATAAAAAAAAAGAATGTAGAAATCTAAAGCGAGAGTTGAGCTGAAGGGCACACAATGAGCGATAAGGCAACGGAGAACGCAAACTGTCAAAGGTCTCATTCAAGAACTCCTTCCATAAACTCCTCTGATTTTACCATCAACCCCAATTATTATAGGATCAATGCATCTGATTCGTCAATATTGAATAGCACATCGTCTTCCTCAAATGACGAACAAAATTCACTTCAAGACAACGAAACAGCAAGGTTTGACGCTGTAGAATATCTATTGAAGTCAGTGAGCTCATCTTTGAGTACATTAGAGCTTGACAAGTCAATTGTGTTACAATCGCAGTTATCTGGGTTGTTAAATAACAAATCCAAAGAGTTATTGTTAAAGATCACTGATATGCACAGTTTTTTGAAAGATTACAGGGACAAACTTGCAAACTATGAAAGAAGTGTGCTACCGTTGCTTATAAGTGACCTAAAACAAAGTGAAAAGAGGTTGTTGAAATTGAATAAGAAATTTAAGAAAAACCATCCTATAGAGTATCAAAAGAGTAAGGACAAAATTATGAATAGGATAAGTAACGAGGATGACGATTTATACGTATGAAATAGGATGAAGTAGTATGAAATGAAACGAAAATTTTTAGTTAATAGCAATCATATATACACCTTTGATTCACATTGTTGATAGGAATTACTCTGTCACTGTTATTTCTTGTCCTTCTTGCTCTCTCTGCTCCTTTAATGCATTTTGGAGTTGAAATTTCTCAGTTCCATAGTCTTCCAACAACCAACAAACACCACTACTGATGATACTGACACCTAACATGACAATCAACATCATGTTGGAGTATTGATATCTTCTCAGCAGGTCTGCTGGCCATCCGCTGTACAAGGCATATGTAGCAACAACACTGCCCAAATTACCCAACCCACTAACGACAGCTGCACTTACAGCACAACCAACATCACCGTGAGACTTTCCGAAGATTTCCGCGGTCCAGGCCATGCATATTGGAACCGTTGGGCCTAAACCGAACCCACTGATCAACAAACCGCCATAACTGTTCCAGTTTCTGGTGTAAGTTGTAACTAATAAACCAATGATAATTATTAAAGTAGCGCCACTGAAGAAAACTGGTCTCCATTTCTTATAACGATCTGCGATTGGAGTTATAAGTAAAATCGCAGCCAAGTCAAACAACCAAATTGGGGCATATAACAATGAAACGTTAATAGAACTTAAACCAGGATTGTTTGCCTTGATGATGGTTGTACCAAAAACAGCCAAACCAAATCCAGTACCAACAACACCAAAGTACATCATAACCAATGGCCAAACTCTAACATCGTAAAAGATCTTGGCAACATCGATCCATCCGTAAGTCAATTTTTTATAACGTTTGGACATGTCCCGTTTGTGTAAGTCGGTTTCATAGACATTCAAAGGTGAAGTTGGCTTTGGCAAAAATCTTGTGATTGACCATTTTTTGTTCCAAGATGCAAAAGCGGTCAAATGCATTGGTCTATCAGGTAACCACCATAATAAAGCTATACCTACGGCAATGGTGATGGATCCATAGACAATGTACAACCACTTCCAACCTTCCAAACCTCTAGTCATGTCCATTTTTTGAAAACCTGCACAAACCAAACCAGCAGCAGAGGCACTCAACTGTGCAGCTGTAAAGTAATACCCGATCCTTTTTGCAGACCTATGATTTGGATACCATAAAGTAATGTAATAACTCAAACCTGGCCAAGTACCTGCTCCACAGACACCACTGATAAATCTGATGGCAATAATACCCTGGTGATTAGACAAAGCAGCATAACAAGTGTAAACCAAACCGACTGACATCACAATTCTACTCAACCAGACTTGTGGCGATAATCTGGTCATCATGATGTTCATTGGGACATCGAATAGAATATAACCGACATAGTACAATGCAGATGCTGTGGAAAGATGACGTGAGGTCAAGCCCAAGGTTCCTGCTAAAGAATGGCCTTGCTCAGAGTTCATGGTAAGGGTATTACCGTACGCAGAAGATCCAAATGAGGTCAAGAAATATAAACTCCATAAAGCTGGAATGATACGGTAGTCTAAATGTCTGTAAACTTTATCCAATTCTTTTTCATTCAAAGAGTTGTTCTCAACATCTTGTAAGCTAATGTTCTCTTCTTCTTTTATGACTGAAGAGTGGTCCTCTATGATTGAATCTGACATAATATTTTTGATTGTTGTCTGAACGGTGAAACTTTAGTCAGTCTAGTGCAAAGGGGTATAAACTATTTTTATATCAGATATCGCAGGCATCTCATCAAAAATGAAATAATTTTTTTTTTTTATGTTGGTCGATGACTCTTCCCAAAGAGGAAACTCTCGCAAATCATCTTTCTCCAAAAGACTAAAACTCAGAGACAACAATTACTCAACAGCAACGGTTGTGCATTGTTGCAGGGAACCCAACCGACAACTGGTTGCAATACAAACACTTTACATTTTAAAGCAAGGGACCTTCTCTTTTGAAAGAATCATGAAAGGCACTCGTTTACTGAAGCTCTTTATAATTTCGCACAATCTCTATACATATAAAAAGTTCAACTAGTGTTGGGCTTCTACCAACTTTCCGGTTAAGTCTACCTCAAATTCCTTGCAAATAGGTTTCTTGATGCTTCAATGTGAATATTCACACCCGCATACAAACGAAAGTATTAGTCAAGGCAAACCGTACAAATACCGACTGCGAATGGATGAGTAATACTTATTGCCGTGTATGGAATAAAATGTTAAAAACTTTTTACACGAAGTTTTTCACTTGTTACAAAAGTTTCCGATTTCCACATAGTGCCCATCGGTATTCCGGCATTCCATCTTGGAATCATCTGAGCAGTGTGGGCTAGAATGATGAGCGATTTATCGAGTTTGCTGTTGCACATAGCTAAGCTTTATCGTTATTAAGGGAAAAAAGTAACTTCTATCACGTTTCTTTGGCATACGCTTGAAGAGAAAAAATATATATTAAACCTGAACGGCTTAGCTAAATTATGGAAAGAAAGAAAAAAAGTTTAAAAGAGAGCGAAATGTCCGCATCCCGATTTTTCTTACCAACAACCTTATCACAATGTTCGGTTACTCACCCTTGGGTGATCAAGGTAATGGGTACTTTGGACATTCAATCCAAGATCTCTTGAAGTATCTGTTCATTGCTGGAATTGTGCTCAATGTTCTCTTTTCAGTACTCATTTATTCTCATTATAACGATCACAGATCTATCAAGATCCCGAAGCACCTTACCAAGTATGGCACTCTTTCCAAAGATAACTATCAAGTATATTTGAAATCAGCTGGGTTGGATTTTCATAATTCATCAATCATATTCAATGAAGTTGAAGATGCTGTAAAGCAAAAAAATGCAGATCTACATCCTAATGGTGTCACCTTCTTTCCTGCTTATATTCCAGAAGGTACATTTTTATATCATTCAAATGGAGGAGGGCAAATCCCCACAGGTCTTGAATGGGTTGCGATGGACTATGAGTTCAGTTATAATTTTGCTCACGTACAAAGACCAGGTTCTGGCACCCACTTCCGTCAACCCCACCCTGATCCTGAAAAGGGTCCCCACGGCGGCCCACCAGGTAAAGGAGGTCCTGATGGTGGTCATGGTGGCGGTCCTGGTGGGGGACACGGTGGTGGTCCCCCTGGAAGAGGTGGCGGATCTGTCAACTTGTTAACGTTTGTGGTGACGAAGCCTTTAGATAAGCTTATCTATCTCGGTGGAGCTTCGGCTGCTAAGACCACAAATGGTGCAATGGATACCCAATTTCTCATGTCAAGAATGAAAGATTATGACGAATTCAATGAACGTAATGGAGCTCAACTGATCTGTGCGTGGGGTAACTCTGAAGGGAGACAATTAGATGGTTTGGTAAGGCTAGAAGTCGGGTTCGAGATCATTATCTGTGACTTTTTTGAAAAGATGGATTTGGTACAAAACTTGACATTAACAAACCACACTGAGGTGCTCAATTTTCCTCGTGAAATAGCAAACGAGAATGAAAAAACCAAGAGGGGTGATGGAAAGGAACTCAATAAGAAAAGAACAAGTTTGATCGACATCTTCGACAACATGTCGGGATATGAGCATTACGTCTCGGGTGAATACGTTTACGATGGAGATGACCGTGTTCTTTTAGATTTCTCAAAAATGATAAGCTTGGTCAATAGAACATACGTATCCGCTGACTCTTACACGCGTCGTATTCATAACATCACACATGAAGTGAATGCAACTCTTCAAGCAGAATTGGATGGCTTGCTTACAGGGCCTGCTTTCGACCCATATAGCACCACCAACTGGGAAGTTATCACCCATAGAATTGTCAAAAAATTTACTCCAATATTACAAATGGTTAATATCACTTTGTCTAATTACATTTCGGAATACGAAACTATTTTTGACAAGAAGGAACAGTCGATATCAGATCTTGAGAAACAATTGGACATTCTTGACACATTAGCTATCAACATTACTGCTTTCACCTTCAATTTTGTCAGGAGGTACTCTGACAAGCATTTTGAAATAAATTCCAAAGATCAACTTGCTGATAGTTTACAAATGATGGTGTGGGATTATGCTCATCCGCAACAGTCTTTGCAAACGGAAAGCGATTTTTTGATCTGGTCTTCGATCGCACATGTTCAGCAAAAAATCGTTGATCACGTTTACGAGGCTTTCGATCTTGGTAAAGAGGTTCTTTATGCTAAGTACGTCGAAGATGATGAGTCAAAGTTGTTAGATACCAAATTGCACCAAAAGATAGTCCACACCCACGAAAAGTTGAATTCCTTCGTTGAAGAATTGGATTGGGCAATGTTCTACAGATGTACCGAAGCTTGCGGATACAATGAAATTTGTTTTGTTCCAACATGGGGGCCATCTCCTTTAGGTTGGGGTGGGACTGGAGGTTTGGATACTCACTATACCACTGATGATGGTGTATCTAGAATAAAGAAAGAGCTCATTTGCTTGAGTCCCGAAATGATGTTGAATACGAAGAAAGGGGGTCCGTTTTGAACACATTTAAATGTTTATCTACATTGTTGTTTTCTTTCCGTTCAAATAATTTAGTATCCTGGTCTTAATTTTATTTTTTTGGTTGATTTGAGATCTTTATTCGACTCATATATAGCTGTAAAAAACTATATACATGCATGTCATAATGAATATATCATGGTCATGATCAGCTCCAGCAGATTCTTCTGCACTTTGCCACCCTTACTCATCTAGTAATTCAACCAACTGAATTACTTTTAATGCAATTCAATTACATCTACCTTCATCAGTATTCTATAGATTTGAAGTGGATACCGTCGAAGTCAGAGCCCACATAGTTGGAATTGATGAGTTTTTGGGTTTTTGGATTCGGAGGTCTTGTGACAGATGTTCAGAGAATTCGGAGTCACTGCGACGATTGGTTTTGAAACGATGTAAAATGGTTAAGTATTTTGATCTATTAATTCTTCAAACGATAAACAAGTGTTAAGGACGATTTGTTCTTGTTTGACTGCATATGGTGGCGGATTAGATTGACTGGATGGCACACCAGATGTGTTTGGCTAGTAGACATTGGTCGATCAAATGATCAAGTTAGACTAAGACTAGAAATAAAACAGCAGGGCATAGCGGTTAGTTACTGATAGTGATATCTAAATATTTATAATAGACTCTTGTGATACTTGATATTTAAAGTGTTTATTACAGGTTCGACTTTATAGATCGAGCCTAACTATATATAATAAACCTAGACACACAAGAAGAGTTGGAAAAAACATTTCGTTTTATAGGCCCAAGTCCTTAGACGAGCTGCCTACCCCCCACGAATCTACTATATCTCACGATGGGGATAAAGTAGTGGGAAAAAACCCCTCTCTGGCTTACCGTTTCCCGAAGGAACAAACGTAGTTATAAATGGATGTTTAATAAGAGAAATAGCCCCTATGGTGTGGTATTTGATATTTAAAGTAAAATATTGGAGAAAATGGATGAAGAAAATGAGTTTGGATATGTTGGAATGAGCAAAAATTGGTTGTCATGAAGCTGGATTGAAAATTGATTTTAAATGTTGGTTAGAACACGGGGTGGTGTTCAGAGATATAATCCATCAAAATGTATTCCATAATAATTGGTATTTTCTTGAAAAACAAAAAAAATCCATATTTTTGTGGTTATATATTGAAAAATACCAAAGCCAAATATAACAAGCATGGATAGTGTAGTGGTTAGCATGCTAGCCTTCCAAGCTGGCGACCGGGGTTCGAATCCCCGTCCTTGCATGCTTTGTTTTTTTTTTTCTTGGCCATGCATGCAGCCTGCTTTCAGAGTTTATACCTCGAACTTGACAGTTGAACGTCAATGACCGACCAGCTAAGTTACTTAACCGTGTCCGAGCTGAAATACGTTATTTTTAATTACAATCTTTCGCTTGGGAATGTTCGCTTACATCTAGTCAAAAAGTGAACTTGGTGGTGGTCATGGAAAATCCTGCAAACTACAATTGTATCCGATTAGGTAATCGAGTAAGTCTTAAATTTGTTGTAAATGTGGTCTGAGCAGCTCCTTTGACATTGGACGTCTTTGATAATATTGAAGTTCAGTGATGTATTCGAGGAGCAATGTATCACAAAAAAAAAATGTTAACAGAGAAAATGCTCCTCATTCTTCTCACACCAAATACCTTTCGATGGTAACAAGACCTAAGTTTACATTCTCGAAAATGTCCAAATACTTCCTTGATCGACTTTCCATATTGAAGCTACATTTGTATTGGTCAACTTGGCTCCATGACACTGAAGAAGTCTCTTGTTTCCCATGATGAAGAGATTATCCACTTTGTCATCTTATATAAAAGATATAAGTCATTTTGCTTTCTAAATTACTGGTCTCAATTAAGATAGTAGAAATGTGAATTGTATTGTTTACTTTATAGATGAGAATATTGGGTCTCTAAATTCTAAACCCTATGTACTAAATAAGAAAAGCAAGCGGCTGGTTTGTTGGCTGTGTAATCAAAAGAAAAGGGGTAACGTGATCGATCATATGAGATCATTATAGAATCAAAATGCTCAGATCACGACAATATTCATTTTTAGATTTGATCTTCAAAGAACAATAAAAAAGTGTAAGCTTAACGTAAAGATTGTTTTACTTGATGATCGATTGTTCTATTACCACTTGATTTTCGGTAGGGGACTGAAGAAACGAGAGAGAATCTTTTTATAAAAAGCTAAATAAATTTTGACATCATGTGTGCTCAGTCTGGTTCTGCCATACATTGCGTTAGGTATCGAAATAGTGCCCGCGTTGGGAAATATATCTGCATTAAAGGCATGTTTCATAACAGCGAGGTATTTTTTTTTTATTTTTTTTGCATGAGAGCTTTTCTTTAACAATATGTAATACGAGACGCAGGAGGAAAGGTTTCATCTCATGAATTAGATTATTTGTATGAAATGGCTTTTCTCAACACCTTCCCTTTTGTGAGGAGAGAGAAGATTTACTCATCTAAATACACACTATCTATTTATACTACAAATTCAAAGCTCAGGATTGTATACTCTATTTGGTGCCTCGCCATCGAACTCCCAGCACAGGAATAGTCAGACCAATGTAATATGGTCTTTCTTGATGCCAGGAGACGTTGATAGGTTCCAAATTAAAGAAACGCATTGAGTAGATGGTAGGCACACATAACTCGAAGCGGTATCTGAGGGTGCCATAACCAGCTTAATTCGACAGCAGCTGCACAGTTTTGTCTATTATAACCATTTTGATATCAGCATTAACAGAAAGAGGCTGTATGCGATTGGTGGGGGTTGTTGCCCCATGGGTGCTGGTAGAGCAGTAAAACTCTTCTACACGTGGTGCCTTGAAACCCACTGTCTCTTTTGCTGCTCTGATACATGCCTCAAGTCTATGTAGGGAGACTAAGTATAGACCATATTTGAATAGATTACCTATAATGATAAAACCAAAACGGTACAATATATATATATATTTTTTTTATTTGAAGTGTGTATTATGAAATTTATATAGCACGTGAAAATCACGTGCTGTAAAAAAGGTATGGCTTGACAAATTTAATTTTTTCTCATTCATGGTTGTATAGTGTAGTGGTTATCACCTTCGGTTTTGAAAACGAGTAAGCGATTGCTCAAGTTGTCTCCGGATGACCCCGGTTCGAATCCGGGTACGACCTTATTTTTTTTTTTTTTGTGGGAGGGGTTTTGTAAAGGTGTCGATTGCAAAGAATGATCCTGAGAAGGAAAGAATTCTTAGCGGGAGGATGGAGAGAGAAATCTACTTGGGGTAATACATTACTTTTTCTCGAACGAAGGTCTTTCGCTTAGACGAAATCCATGGAGGCCACATCAAAATCATTTACAATATGAAAATCAAGAAGAGTCCCAAATATCAATATCCTAAGAGTTTTTAAAATGACAAGTTTGATTTAAAATATTATATAACTTCATTATTAGACAGCTTCTAGACTTTCTCTGGAAGATCTGAGCTCTTATCCTGACGCTCTTCTATACCCTCAATGACTCTTTCACCAGTGGCACTGTTGATAACTATAATTTCGTCATCGTCATTGAGTGCATCTCCATCCTTGTATATTTCATAATCGTCGATATTTCTTGCTGGTCCATTGAAGTACTTCTTGCCATACACCAAGTAATAGATTGTGGCTAAAATCATGACACCTGGAGTTATGACGCACGTATAATTCATGGAAACCTTGTCCACGGTACTAGATGCTGGAAACATCACCATGATAATGACATAGGTCATGAAAATGATAGCCGTCCAGTGAACAAAAGGTGAGAAAACTCCCAAATTGAAAGGACCTTTAACAAGCTTGTGCTTACCCGTCGTGTTTGCCAATAAGATTGGGACACACCACAGAAAATAGTTTCCTGCGATATAAAGGGAAAACAAGGCATTGGCTGCCGTCGAGCCGATCAAACATAATAAACCCATGATCAAAGCCAAAATACCACCGAACCAAACAGCTCTCAAAGGTGTTGACAATTTTTTGTTAACAACCTTGATGTAAGATGAAAATGGCAAGCCATTATCTCTTGAGAAAGCCCATATTTGTCTTGAAATTGCAGTCAAAATTGACAGTCCCATAAGAAATTGACAGAACGCAATCAACGACATGAATGTGACGGCCCATTTTTTACCTAAGGAATCATAGATCAATTGAGCCATGGGCTGACCGGATCCTGTGTTGATGAGAGATGCCACATCTTGTGTCATGCAAGCTCCACAGCATATAAAGATGAAGAAACCAACAACGAAACATGCCGTGATAGACCCAATAATTCCTCTTGGGACACTTCTAACTGCATTCCTCAGCTCCTCACTCATATGAACACAACTGTCAAAAGCTCCAATTGTCCAAATACTTGGCATCAAGCCATTCATCATGAAATTCCAGCCACTACTTGACCAACCTGAAAGATTTTGGTAGTTACCAAAAATGAAGGAGCCATCATTGAACTCACCTCTGTTGACTTTGGTACCAATTGGTAACACTATAAGGAAGAAGACCACCAAAAGTGAGTTACAAGTGATGGAGAATGTTTGCAATCTAGAGCAGACATGAGAAGATGCACATGTGATCAAGATATGACTGAAAACACAAGCAGCATATACGCCATAAGTTTTGGCATCTGTGATTTCAAAATCACCGTCATAGCTTATATAAACGGCAGAAAGAAGCTCTTTTGCAAATCCATAGTCAACAGAGCATAACGCACCAACTAATGCGACAGAATTGGTGTTTCCAACAATGTATGAGATTGGAACTTTATACTTTTCGGGAGCATAGTACCAAGACCAGTAATACAAACCCCCACTGGTAGGCATTGCACTTGCCAATTCTGCCATTGATAAACCAATGAGTAAAACGAACAGTGATGCAACAAGCCAACCCCAGATCATTCCAGCTGACCCACCGGTTAATGCCTGGGCTAAGACGGATGCCTGTGACGGCAATAAACCCATGATTGAAAAAGCAACAGCAAAAACTTGCAAGGTTGAAAATTGTCTTTTCAACTCTGCCTTGTATCCAATTTCCGCCAACAATTCATTGTCTGAATGTGCATGTTTCGGATCGAAATCTTCGATGGGTCTATCGCGGTATTTTGAGACAGTGACCCGGAGAGAAAGATCCTTGGTTTGAGATGCCTCCATTATCAACTTACTTGATTAATTTAGCTTTGAATGTTAGCCACAATTAAAGGCGGAATATGTCTTTCATTTTATATTCAGGTGGTGCTCCCTTGAATATAATATTTTTTTTTTTTTTGTGCAGTAGATCAATTCAATGTTATCAGAATTAAAAAAATCGAGATTGTTATCTCGGTTGAAGCAATAAAAAGGACTATCAAAAAGCTGCAATACTACCACCAGAAAAGAACAACAACTATCTTGGCAGAAAGAGCAGTGCACTACAAAAGTGAACGAGAGAATATTTCACACTTTTATGCGCTATCTTCACGTGACTGTTATCTCGGAAACGTATTATTGTTTTCCTTCTCTTATCGTTGGAATGCCGTTGCCAGATTTTCCCACCAATAAAATAACGCAAAAGAAAATAGGACACCCCCGTACTTCAAATAACAGAAGGAAGCCTTCCCTTCGTATAAGGTGACAAGACATAAACTCGGGGGAGGTTTGCCAGGGGACTCTCATACTATTGAGAGCCTTTGAAACCTAAAGTGTCACCACAACTCATCAGAATTGGCCCAAAGGCAATGCACTGAACTTGACAAAAGCTATTATGACGTTTTAGTTAGTCAAAATTTCTTTTAGCCGCTAAGATTTCTTATTGTTCAATTTGACGTCAACTTCTCGCAAGCCCAATTTGGAAAGTAGGTGCACTTATATTTATTAGAAAGGCTGAAAGCATATCAGCAACCGTGATCTCGATTGCAGCTATGCAAAGGAAAATGGAGAATACGAATCATCGAATCTTCACAAGCTAAACCGGAGTTTATACAAAAGCGTTAATCAAGCTTTACGGGCTTCATGTTCCTATTCAAATATCAGACTCGGAATTTTGCAGATTAGCGAAAAAAAGATCAATAATTATAACTCTCGTCGATCGATCTCTTTTGAAATGCTGATTTGTTTGAAATTGTAAATGCTGCACTTTTGAACATTAATCATACGAATTGAATTTTAGTTTCAGCATGCCTGAACGATTTAAGAGTAGCTTTCTACAAGTTTCTATTAGATATAGGTTCGATATCTATTAACGAAAAAAGCAAATGAAGAAGAATCACAATATGTGAGATCATCAAATTTGTACTTAGTCCTTCTTTCTTGCAAGCAAGCCCTTCAACTTACCAAATATTGAAACCTTACTGACTCTAAATAAGTAGTAAGTCGACACCATAGCAGCCAAATTGAAGAGGATATATACACAGAAGAAACCAACGTTTCTCCATCTGTAGGTGAATTTAATACCGACCCCGCTCATGTAATCATCTGCAATGGTATATTGACAGTAACCACACTTGTCGGTGGCACTTGGATCGTCAATGTAACCTGTGTTGGATTCCAAGAATTTGTTCAAATATTGGCCACAGGTTTGACCACTTGGCGGGGTCAAGTAGGACATTTCCTTTTCAGCACAATGAACTTTTCTATCATGTAATACCAATGAAACCAAATTCTGGATGAAGTATGTATAAGGCGAAACCTTGTACATGAAAGTCCAGAACCCTGGCATCAATCCAATAGGCTGAACAACACCACAGAATGAGATGACAAAATTAAGCAAGAACGAAATGATAACGTTGGCGGAGGGTAAGTCTGGAGCCATGTAGACAATCCACAATGCGAAGGAAATGTAGAAGAGCTGAAAGAAAATGCAATAAGTCAACCACCAAACACCCAGCCTAGTAGCATCATTGTCCAACTGAATTGGGAAATACCAGCAGATGAAGTAAATAGTGGAGAAGACAACCGCGTAAGGAATCTCGTTCAAAAATTGAGAAAACAACAAAGTGGACCAATGGAAAGTGTTTGACTTCGATTCTCTGACTTCGAATAATTCCCTAGATGAGATAGCTCTTTCTTGAACTTGATTCGACAAAGGAGCTGACAAAATAATCGAAATAAAGGCTGCAAATAAACCGTTTTGCATCCCAACAACGGTGTGCTTGACATTGAAAAATGAGAAACCAATAAGCAAACCAGCCAAAAGAATTAACATGAACTTTGCCATGATATAGTCCAAATCTCTCCAAAACTGTGTACCAGTTCTTTTCAATACCAATTGAAATTGGTAAGAATATGGCATAGCATAGGTAGATAAACTTTCCTTCGAAGTTCCAGTATCAGGTAAAGCAGCAGTGTCTTTGATCAAAAGATCAATCTCTTCAGTAGCAAGTCTAAAGTGTTCACTTGAAGTCCACTTCTCATACCAGTTTTCAGTAACACTGGCTGTTGCACCAGCTCCGATCGCTTCCAAAATATATTCAGCCGGATTCTCACTAGGATCACACAATCTTGCACCATTTCCTTCGAAGTAGTCCAAAATAGTCCTCGAGTTCTTACCAATGTCACCAAAGTAAACCGTTTGCCCACCTTTTCTTAACAATAACAATCTATCAAACTCCTCGAATAAAGTTGCTGAAGGTTGATGGATGGTACACAAAATGGCTTGTCCGGCATCGGCTAAACCTCTCATAATCTTAACGATGGACCACGCAGATTGAGAGTCCAAACCAGATGTAGGCTCGTCCAAGAACAACAAGAGAGCAGGCTTGGCAACCAATTCAGTGGCAATAGACAATTTCTTACGTTGCTCAACGTTCAAGCCTGAGCCGGGCGCACCAGCAATGGCATCGGCATAATCTTGCATCTCTAATACATCAATGACTTTTTCGACATAATCCAATTTCTCTTCCTCTGGAACTGACAGTGGTCTCCTTAACCTTGCAGCAAATTGTAATGATTCTCTTACAGTCAACTCGGCAATGTGAACATCTTGCTGTTGAACGTACCCAGTTCTTCTCTTGAAAGAGTGATTGATTGGCTTACCATTGACAAGCATATCACCAGTGATAACACCCATATCGATACGTTGAGACAAAACATTTAACAAAGTTGTCTTACCAGCTCCACTCTCACCCATCAATGCAGTCAAAGTGCCCGGTCTGACATAACCTTGGATATCATCCAACAACTTACGCTCTGCACCTTTATAAGGAATTACATAGTCAACGTGCTGCCACATGAATACTTCATCAGAACCCAACGTGGTACCTTGTCTAACTGGAACTTTTCTATTGTTATCGATATCGTTATCAACACTCGTTTCTTCTGTTGGACCTTTTTCAGGATCACTAGCACTGGATGGGGAACTGGACTTATCTTCAGGACCAACTACCGATTCAGGAAAGTGAGCGCCTCTAATGAAGGATAAATGATCTCCACCTCCTTTAACTGGTCTGATGTTTTCACTTGCAAAACAGTTTAAAGCCAAGAATGCAATCCAGAACAAGAAAAGGATACCAAAATTTCTCCAAACATGGGCAAAGTCGTAAGAGTAACTTGAACTGACATAGAAGTCACCATCGACGTACGTCTTACCGTTACTTGCGGTGAAACCACAAACTTGGTTGGAAGATGAAACGTCTTCATATCCCGAGCCTGATGGAACCAAATTAGAGCAACTCATTTTTCTTCCGTGAAACTCAGTGGTGATCATCAGCTCAAAACCATATAAGATTGGATTCATGTATGAAAACCATTTAAACCATGGAACCATAGAAGGACGTTGAATCATATAGGATGAGTACAAAACACAAGCCAACATGAAAACACCAGATAAGGCGTTGGCAGCCGATAAGCTTGGGGTGACAGCTGAAAACATCTGGAACATGGCAGAGACTGTTTGTGCAGTCAAGTTGACAAACAAGACGAAAACAAAAAATGCACCAGGGTCAACTTTCAAATTGGCTAAGAAGTAAGTGATGATCGAGAAGACTATGATAGCAGCCAATTTCAAAGGAAATTGGGTAAGTGTTGAAGACAAAACGTTCGCAGATGGGTGGTAGAAAGAGTAACCTTTCTGTTTCATCAAAATTGGTCTTTCAGCAAAAGTAGCAGCAACTTCAGCCAAGGCCATCAATGCAAAATATAAAACAGCGTAGAAGACTGTACCACCTCTAGCGAATGCACCAGCTGTGGAGTTTGGAATGTCATAGAACAAGGAACCAACAATCAAAGCTTGGATGAAAGCGGCCAGTAACATGGTGATGGTATATGCCTTATCACCCACAATGTTTTGAGCACCTCTAATGGTACATAATCTCAACTGTTCAAAAAAGTTGATGGTATATCTTGATTTGTTCAGTTGACCTTTCATTTTTTCTTGTACCATGTTTTGATGGAAAGATTTCAGAGTCTCTTCTGATGACACTTCATGCTTCTTTCTCAGAAGTTGCTCTTTCAACTCGGCGTAATCAGCAGATTTCAACCAGTAATCTTCAAATTCTTGTGGATTGTTTGGAACTCTGTGCTCCCAACCTTGTCTTGGAAATCTTCCTATAGGATCAGTGATTGCGGTCAAAAATTCAGCAGTTGATTGTCTTGCGGGACATTCGAAACCCATATCGACAAAATACTGTTTGGCAGCAGGGGCAGGACCAAAATAAATTTGGCGACCTTGGTATAAAATGGTGACTTTATCGAATGTTTCATAAATACCTTCACCTGCTTGGTAAATCGTGACAAAAGAAGCGGTTTTCATTAAATTGGTAGAGGTTCTGACAGCTTCGGCATATTCCAAGGCGGTCGAGGCATCTAAACCACGAGTAGCATTGTCCCAACAGTAAACTGACCCTTGGGTAACCATTGCCTCAGCAATTGAAACTCTCTTTCTTTCACCACCGGAAACACCCCTAACGAAATCGTTACCAACTTTAGTGTTGAAAGTATGTGACAATCCAAAAACAGTGGCCCATAAGTCTCTTACTGTCTCAATATATTTGGCCCTTGAATAACCATCAAATCTAACAGCTGGTGTTCTGCATGCAATTGCAAATTTTAAAGTTTGATCGACAGTCAAATGAGGGAAATGCACGTCCAATTCCGGATTATAAATGACATCTCTTTTAAAACGTTTCATCATTTCAGCTTGTGGTATGTTGTTATATGAGATATCACCATCGACTCTGACAAATTGATCAGTTTCACCAGCTACGGTTCTCAAGAAAGAAGAACAACCAGCACCTGGTCTACCCAAGACCAAACACATCTCACCAGCTTCAACATTGACATTAATATTGTTCAAAATCTTTCTATATTTATCATCACCGGTTTTCTTAATCAGGGCAGCTTTGTCACCGAAGAACTTTCTTTTTGGAACCAAATAAGGGGCACCAAAAACATCAGCAACAGTAGGTACAATGGAAGTGGAATCATCTACACCAAACACAGAAACATTTTGTAATTCAACACCAGTGTGTTTTGCGGTAAGACCTTCTTCACCTGACTTTCTCTTCATATAGTTCAAAACTCTCTGCAAATCAAAATCATTTTTGTCAATGGTTAAATTGGTCATTTCCTTTGCTGTCATATGGGATAATCTTTTGGACAAGGTTGATAACCTTGTCAACACATTATCCTCTCCCTCATTTTGAATGGAGTTCGTCACCGATCTGACCAAGTCTAGTCTATTAGCACCATCGGCTCCTTCATCTTCGAACCCATGGAATGATCTCAGTTCTTCTGGATAATCAGAATCTGAGTCTGAATTATGTTTACCAGTGGAAGACATGTTTTCAGTATGATCGTTAGCAATTCTGAAAGAAGTAGTACCTGGATCTTGTTCCTGAATTTCTAAAGCCTGGTTTGCCTCGATATGGTCTTGAAATTGATCTGCACCTGACGACATGACTGGTATTAATAGCGAATGATGGTCAGTGGCAATTATTTATATTCAATTAAGTTTCCAATTCTTATTCGTATCCACATGTTTTTCAAATTGACTTCTTAGTCAAACCTTTGTAAGTCTAAAAAATCATAACAAAAAAAAATTAAGGGCAAGCGAAGAAGAGAAGAGGTAAACGCAAAATATCAGGGTCAATCAGCCAGAAAGCCGGTTAGCCAGAGCCACTCGAACTTAACTGCTTATAAATGCGCTACGGTTTAAGAGATGCAATTCGTTTTCCTTTGTTTGTTTGTCCGTTGGAGGATCTCGCCCCTCCGCAAGAAGAGCTTATGCGAAGAAGAGGCAAGTCGGAGATTCGTATTTAAGAGCTGTTTTCGTGCGAACGCACCCCAAAACAGATATTTATATGCGCAATCCGAGATTGTTCTTATAAAAAAAAAATGCTCAGTGCTATCTTTACAAGGTTATTTTTTTGCGCCCCTTTCCTTTCGTTTGAAAGGGTCTTGACGGGACGATTACTAAGAACAAACTTTTTTTGATAACAAAATTAGCACTTTGAATGCTATCGTACATATTCTACACCGGATACAGTTTTGGTCTCGAACTTGATAAAAACAGATTCACACACATATATATATATATATATATGTATATATATTAAAATAACGGTTGTATGAGCCATGTTAGTACTCTTCAGTTCTGGACAGAATGACTCATAAAGGCGGGATTTGCATTTGTATATATATATATATATATATATATAACAATATGGCTAACTGTGGTAAAGTAGTGTGGAGGGGTGATTTTCTTTGTGATTCGGGAGAGATAAGGTAGTGTATGTAGATACCAGAGAAATGGTAGTGTTGGAATGACAGAAATTTGTCACTACTATTTTGTTTTATCTGGTCTATTATTATTATCTGATTGATTGAGTGATTGTGTTATCGTTTTATTTCTAATTTTTTTTTCCCGCTTTTACAAAATTAAACACCATCAACGCCATCATACAGATAAGGATAATTACTCAATTTGCAACATCGAAACCACCATAATCATCAATCAAAATGGAATCGGTCATTTCAAGTATTGAACTGAGATATACTGATATCATTGACCCTCAAGAAAAATTCCCTATCAGATATCGCAAATTCAAACCAGAACCACTTACCATTGGCAGATCATCTTTGAATGGCTCAAAGAAGGATAGAACAGCTTCCCAAAACTCTTTTTACTTTGATGATAGAACCATATCAATGGAACATTTAGAACTCTGCTTTGATATCAATGAAAACCTTTGCAAGGCAAGTGATTTGAATTCGACGCATGGCACCCTGTTAATCGATGAATTATACGGTATGCGAGTTTTGTTTCCTTATGATAAGACTGATTTATATCAGGGCAATATCATGTGCCTAACAATGAACAAATCCAAGAATAAATCTGAGAAGGATACATCAGATGAGCTGCATAATTCTTTGTTGAAGAACACAAAAGTGTTTTTAAAATGCCTTTATGTCGGAGATTATATCTTTCTTGTAAGGTTCGACCCAACGCATATCAGAAAAGTTGGTTTCAAAAACATCTTCAAAGATGAGAGAGATGAAACTGATTTCGTTAACGAGCAAGCTCACAAACTAGAAGATGAACAAAGTTTTAACTTGGATGATGCTCCTGAAATCGATGTCCTCATTAAAACTAAAGAAGAAGGCACAGATGACCGGTTGGAAATCTTAGGTGAATTTAAAACTTCAACCTCTGCTGCCACCGTTGATTTGGAAAAGCATTCGGATGAACCTGTTGTAGTTGAAACCATTGACAAAAGTCCTGTTTGTGAACCGCCCGCTATTATATTCGATTACTCTACTTTGGACTCACCTTCCGAGCTTAGCTCAGATCCTGGCGATACCGATCAGCAAAGTGAGAATGAGAACGATATGATAATATTGCCGGATCATTTGATCTGTCACTTTTGTGGTGAAACAATTCTTATGTCAAAAGTACATGACGGGGTTCCCGACATCGAGTTGAAATCTCTCTGCGATGCCTGTGACGACAATGACGAAAAGCCTTGCTGTGAACTGTGTGAATATATGGAAAAGAATTATAGATGTGACGGTGATTATACCGCTTCCATACCAGAGAAACTCTCGAGCCCATCAGACTCGTCTCTTTCTTCCAGCTCATCTCTTTCTTTGAGCTCATCTGACTCCACCTCCTCCAGCTCATCAGAATTGTCAGATTCATCCGACTCCCTGTCAGACTCAGAGCTATCATGTCACTTTGTCGAGCAAGAAACACCAGACACGTTATGTGCTTGTGATGATTGCTCTGCAATTGACTTCGGTGGTGACTGTTTTACTTCCAGAAAGCGCAAACTCAGCGAGGATGATTCAGTTGCGGAAGACAGTCCAATGGAAGAGCAGCCAATCAAGAAACAGAAAAGTTCAAGGTCATCTTTGAAGAAAGACATCGGATTGTTGGCTGCTGGTTTATCAATTGGTTCGGTCTTGACGTTTGCCGGTTTGTCTGCTTTAGGATCATCGATGTCCCAGTGATGTTTTTTTTTTTGTTTTGGATCCTCAATATTCACTTCTTTGAACTGTTTCGGGAGATGTTATAATCTCTTGGTTTTGGTTCATTCTTCTTACGGTTTTCTCCTACTCTTCTCTCTTTTGATTTTATGGTGGCGGGCTTGTTGGTTAGGTTGATTTATGGTGTTGACATGATGGGTGTTTGGTCCAAAGTCTACTTTTTATGTTATTTGTTTTAACTGGATTATTTTGTTTGTGACATTTTTCGTAAATCCCTTTTTTTCAACCTTCTCTATAATTGAGCTTCAAGCCAATTGGAGAAAAAACAGACAAACCTATTCGTCTAAAAATTGACTGATCACATTCTAACAATATATTATATGAACAGTGCTACAAATGACAAAATTACGAGACGGCGACCGTTTCGAAGTGCAAGACAGTGACGAAGACGTTATTCTACTCGAAGGTTTCAACTACATCGATGATCCCGACTATACCGAAGAAGAATACTCGGACTCAAATTTAAATTCAAGTTCATCTTTAAAATCAGACTCAGACTCAGAAGCAGAAGCAGACTCGTACATTCAACGCAAGTATACAAATGTCAGCTCGTCAGACTACCAAAAAATACAAGCCATTATGCACCACATACCACACAGTGCTAGACTTCAATTGAACCAGTCAGAAAGTGGTAGTGAAGAGGTCTTCACAAAATTGATAAAATCGATAACGATGGCCACCGATAAGGTTGATGAAAAATCAGTATTTGAGATCGTTCACAACAAACAACTTTTATGGTTTCTCTTCCAATGTTTTGCCACATCGTTCGTTTTGACCTCGTTCTTCAACGGTTTGTACATATCGATCACCAGCATCTGATCGGGTCATGGCCAAGCAGGTCAATGCTCAAATGAAACATGATATGATTCGGCAAACAACTCAACATACTCCACTTCTGTGCTTGAGATGAAATTCGCTTAACCGTTTCAAACCGTACCTCATCTCTCACCTTTTATTCATAGTGTGAGTAATCATTTCTTACTGTATAGTTCATAATTTGGCTTCACATAATTGTTGCTTACCAATTTTTCAATAATTTTCAATATTCTTTCGTTTTCAAAAGTATAGTGATCCTGTTCTACCACTAGGTTGTGCAATGATTTCCCAAAATTGGCCGACTTTGAATACCTCTCTGGAACGTTGATCGGTATATTGTGATGGTATACCAATTTGTTGTTTTGCAATGATTGGATCGGTATTTCATGCAAATTGGAACATTTTTCATTACGGCAGTTTCCCTTGATGAAAAATTTGCAGTATCTCTTCTGCCTTTTATTTGGCTTGTCATCACCAAATTCATTGGGCCTCTTATTTGCATTTTCAAGCTTCTTTTCCTCCATTCTTTTATTAGATGGCCAATTTTTTTTACGCTCTTCTATCCATTTCGCTATGTCCTCATCTGTTTGTAATACAATTGAAGTACCAGATATCAGAACAGGTTCATTGGATTTGATCGACTTCTCATACTTTGCTTCCTCTGCATCTGCATCTGTATCTGCGTCCTCATCTTCCTCTCCTTTGATTTTTTTCACCTCTACTTCGATGTTCGACTTCTTCCTGGGGCTTTCATCTGGTCTGCTAAACTTACCAGTTTTGGGTATTTGAGGGAGTGACAGTGGTGGCTTTGGAGGTAATGATGTGGGGAGCAGTTCCACTTTAGGCTTCTCATTCGGTAAGTGGGTGGGCAACTTGAAATTCATAAAAAAGTCACTGCCATTGCTGTTATCGTTCATGACGATACGGACTTTAATGACAGTTTAGACCAGAGATCTAATTTTATAATTTTTTTGATTTTTTTCTCTTTGAAGTAATTACTTTTTCACTCTATAAAAATTTCTATAACTTTTCTTCATCATCTTCTGCGTCATGCACAGAAGCGCTAGGTCTTTTTTCAGGGCCTAAAAATGTCACCAAGACCAAATACAGTAAGACAGATCCCACTAAAATGGACATCACTCTTCCATAGTCATACACAGTTAAACCTTCCAGTGTAGTGATTGGAAATTGCTCACCGATTGAGGTTTCAATCGTAGCGCTAGCACTACTAGCCAAATTGCCTAACTGATAAGCAATGCCCACGTAGAACGCACGGGTGTTCACGTCTGGAGCCAATGCATTTAGATGTGACGGAACCAACCCCCAAGCTCCTTGAATGAAGAACTGCATAAAAAATACAGACGCATTGATTGAGTTGTCGTGGACGAATCCCCATGGATAGATCAAGCAAGCTGTGCAACAACAACTCAATATGATTATCAACCTTCTATTACAAATGGTAGCTAAATGCGGAATCGTGAGCCCACCACATATGGCACCAATATTTGCAAGACAGTTGGTGACAGTTGACCTGTCTTGGCTGAAACCCAGTTGATTGGTAAGCATTGTTGGAAACAAATCTTGCGTACCGTGTGAAAGAAAGTTGAATCCAACCATGACAAAAATCATATAAATTATCATGTACCAATAATTTTTGAAAGAAAGCCACAAATCTTTTCCTATGGAATTAGTTTCAAATCCTCGTTCTTCTGCCTGTTCTTTCAGATGCTTTCTTGCCATGAATGCATCTGTTTCTGGTAAAATCAGTCTAAATATGATCAAAACAAAAGTGATACCGGATGCAAACCAAAACACACCCCTCCAAGTTTTTTCAGTTGTATCTGCAATTGCCCTGGTGAATACAACAGCTAATAAGTAACCAAATGTATAGCCTTGTTGGAAAAACCCTCCTATGATATCTCTAGCTGCCAGCGGACAATCATCAAAGCATTGAGCCGCAGCAGAACCGAAAACACCACCCAACACCAAACCAAACAAAGCCCTGATTGCTAAAAATTGTTTGTAGGTTTTAACAAAGCCAGTTCCAACCTCTAGCACACACATAATACACAAATTGATCAAGAAAGAAACTTTCCTGCCATATTTATCACCCAAAATACCAAAACCGACTGCACCCAATGTCCTCACCATAAGGACTAGGGTTATACCCCAAGTTATGTCTTTCGTGGTGACATCGAAATCCGCCAGCAATTTTGAAACGTTCAAAGCCACCGTGAAGTAATCAAACAGCTCCCAAGTAAATGAGAGAAACGCACTGATTATAAATAGCCATTGCTTTGCCCTTATAGACCTCAATCCTGGTAATGGGTTAAGGAGCTCTTTATTTTGACGAAATTTGGTTTTGCTTGGCAACAACTCAGTGACTCTTGTTTTGAAATAGCGCCTCACTGTTGAGAAATTCAATTCAAGTTTGTATACAGGTTGGTCTTTTAGCACCACCCTTTGCCCAGTTGCAGTTGAACTCGAAGAGGTTGTGACTATGGAACTATTTTCCAAGATCTGTTTTTCTATGATTTGTTCTGGGCTCATGTTCTTTTCTTTTGATCCTTGGAGACTACACATAGAGATAGCTTGATAAGACAAGGAGACAACTACTTATATATATGGCGAAGGCACAAGGTGGTTGACCTGATCATTCATTTCCCTAGATATTGAACCTTTGTTATGACTTAGATAAAGAATTTCAGAGATTGAAGCAAAGGGTCATGTTTTTTTCTTGACTCCTGATCCCACCTCAAAGATTTGCAGAGGTTTAAGCGTTACTCATGGGATTGAAAAATTTAACCTTCGGATAAAACCCTTTCGTTGTTTTTCCAGAGCGAAAATTGTTATTGGTGACAAAGTTGCAGAGATAAATTTAACGTATAACGAATGACTCGATTCTGTTTTCAGCTTCGAATCGTGACTCTATGCATTTTGTTATCAGATGTGCAACCTATCGGCGTATGTCACAGACAATTGTTATTTGTTCAAAGGAGCGTTGCGAAAAAAGAAAAATGGAAATTGCAGATCACCTGAGGAGCGGCTAAAGTTTTTCTTTAACTTAACGGCTTTAGCATTTTTACCCTCCGAGCGGAGAAACTGTACCCCTTGGCATACCTGTACCGCTACCTCGAGATTACTTATATCACAAAAAGCCCCATTACAGTTACCCCAAGATCAAAAGCCCCATACATCACCTTCATTTCTTTTCTTCAATTCTCAGGTTCACTGCCACGAAGAGGACAACAAAAATCAGATTCTGCTGTTCTCTACGATGCTTTCACGATTGAATTTGATGGTTATCTTCTGTCAAACAAATTTGATGCCCTCAAGATGTCTAAGCTGAGCAGATTGACACCACAACATGCCAAAGAAAAATACCACCCGATTTGTCACCTGCTTGTCGATTCTCACAGACCATGTTTTGTGAGTCTAACTGCATTAACAGATTAAAAATATGACAGATCAGAGTTTACAATTATTGAGCATTTTGATTATAAAAGATGCAGGATGGAAGTGTCCACTCTATTTCAAATGCAAAAACACACACGAAAACCTACAGTTATAATGCAATTCTTGAAAGCTCTCACAAAAACCACTTTATTGGCTACTTGCTTAAAATCAGCTGCGTCGAGTCCCATATCAGACTCGCCTGCATTTCCAACGGAATTCAATTATTCAGCCGAAAAACTACAAGGTGTAAATGTTGGTGGATGGCTACTTTTAGAGCCATGGATCACTCCCTCTGTTTTTGAGTCTGCTGTGAATGGGCAAATTCCTCGTGATGAATATACGTTATCTGCCATGTTGGGCAACAACGCTCATGACTACTTAAAGAAACATTGGGATACATTTATTACAAAGGAAGACTTTGCTGATATGAAACACAAGTATCACTTGAACTTCGTCAGAATTCCAATCGGATACTGGGCTTATCACTTGCTTTCAGATGACCCATATACTCAAGGTCAAGACAAGTATTTAGAAAAGGCATTAACATGGGCAGAAGAGTACGACTTAAAAGTGTGGATTGATATACACGGTTTACCAGGCTCTCAAAATGGATTCGATAATAGTGGAAAGACTGGTAGAATAGAATTTTTTGACGTGCAAGGATACCAAGATCTTGCTCATTTAGTATTGGGGAATGTCACTTCCAAATATGCTTCAAGATTCAGAAAATCCGTCATTGGTATTGAGTTGGTCAACGAACCATTTGGACCTGCAATTCCTCTCGACAAACTAGAAAAGTACTACGTTGAAGGTTACCAAGCTGTCAGGTCAAAAGACCTAGAAGTCCCTGTCATTATTCATGATGGATTTCTTGGCAGCCATGCTTGGATGGACAAATACAACTCAGCTGATGGTTATTCCAACGTTGTATTAGACTTCCATCATTATGTGATTTTCTCAATGGATCTTTATGGAAAACCTATACAAGATGTTATCAACACAGTATGCTACTGGGGTAACGAGGCTAATCAGCACCCCAATCCTGTTGTGGTAGGAGAATGGTCAGCTGCACTTACTGACTGTACCAAGTATTTGAATGGTGTTGGTAGTAATGTGTTGAGGTACGAGCAGGTCAATGGGCCAGGAACTTGTTCAAGAAAGGAAAATTTCAATGAATATACACAACAAGAGGTCGAAGAGTTGACGAAGTACGTTGAAGCTCAGTTGGATGCATACAGTTTTGGAAATGGAGCAGGTTGGGTTTTCTGGAACTATAAAACTGAAGGAAGTCTTGAATGGGATTTTAGAAGATTAGTTGAGCATAATGTTTTTCCAGCACCTCCATATACAGCAAGAAAATATTCACACCAGTGCCACTTTTCTTAAGTTGACTCGAGACTCGAAGATAGGAGGGTACCAGACCAGAAACCGCTCATATGACTCGACTCCCACTGGCTCCCTCATAGACAAGATGGGGCTTTTTCTAGAATACTACAATCCTAATCATTTTGCTAGCCACAGACATATGGAGTGCTGGTATCAGAACACCGAGAATTGTTAATTATGTACGATAATGAAAAATTGGAGTTCATAGTTGTGTATTAAAATATTATGGAACAAGCGTAAAGTAATGATTGATGTGATAAAAGAGTATAGTCAAGACTGGACTTGACTGAAAAAGACGAGCCAAAGCCTATAATCAATGATGCCTGGTCAACTCAAAAATCAATGTTGCCGAGTCAAGATTCAGCAGATTATTCCAAACCTATTTCTCTTGGACACCTAAGTTCTTTTCCTTAGCTCCAAGGTAGTTGTAGTTCAAATATCTGTAACCCTGTCCCAATTGTGCAATCTCATTAACAAAATGACAACCAAATAATAAATAGTTAGCTGGAGAGACAGCCATTGAGTATCTCATAAAGACAGCACTGTAGATGACCAAAGCACCTGTCATTGGACCACTTATGACTTCCGGTGATTTGTTCTTCAAGTCTAAAATAGCAGCAACTGGTATACCAAAATTTGATACAGGACCCCAGAAGTGTGTTGTGAAAACATACTTCAATGTCTCCTTTGTGAAAACTTGATCTAAGTTTATGAACTTTGATACTTTGTTGGACATTGTGAGTAATAAATTATTGCAAAGTTAACTGGTAGAAGTCGGGTATTGGTAATTTATCTAACACACTCGCTATTCTAAGCATCGCTACATGAGTTTTTTTTTTGAAGTTTTTTTTTTTCCTTACAAACCGAGGAAAAGCTACTCGGCTTCCTATGATCTTTGGATAGTGGAGAAGCTTGACTAACAAAAGAACTTGTCAAAATTGGAACAAGAAAAGAAACAGCCTGAAATGAGTCAGATTTGAAAAACTAGGAAATTTAATCCGTCTACTTTTCTGGAACTGGAATGGCTCGTTCTAGTAGAATTCAGAAATGTATTCTACTGTGTCGGAACTCATATGGCCGTTTCGTACATTTTTTTCGTAACGTATACACTACATTACCGTCTGCACATCGTCAATCAAACAATCCTTTGACTTTATAAACCCCCTGCGTTGGCCCCAATTCGGCATTCTCCCCACCAGCACCATTCTCGTCATCGTTTCCATTACTACCATGAGCTTCCAGAGTTAGCAAAGTCCTTTTTCTGTAATCAGTCCCAAATTGATCATTAGCATGGTTCAGTCGTATAAATTCACTCGTTTGTTTTCGAACGTAATCAGAGGCGACTTTGTCATTTCTTTGCGACAGTTCAGAATCATTCCAAAGAACAGAGGGACCGACTTCCACTTCTTTTTCCGGAGATCTATCCAAGGTATTTTCATGTCCCTTGTTTCTGAGAAGTGGTTGCAAATTGAACTTTCTGTTATTGGGTGCTTGCTTACTCAGTGCGTTGGCAATCGTTTGAGAAGGCTGAGTCATAGCTTCGTTTGGGACGAATAGAGATGTATCTCTGTCAAGCGGCTCTGCCAATCGCAGATTTTTCGAACCCCCTTCTGCACGTGAGCGTTTCCTACCACTCTGAGGCCTATCAGCGTCAATATCATTCTTCAAAACTTCAATGCTGGGTATAACCAAATCTTGAACTTGAATACTGTCACCTTCATAATCGGTTATCAATATTAAGTCTATCTTGAATAGCTCAAAATCTTCATTAACGTTGTCAACCGTATTCGTGATCTGTTTCGTGGAGTACTCATTCGGCACCTCGAACCTCCGTGTGAAAAGTAGCGGATACCCTGGCCTGTTGAATAAAATTTCAACGAAATTCTGCTTGGTATGTTGATGAGTATAATGCTCAGCGACCCCAGCATCTGCTTTATTGGAGGATTCGGAAAAATTGATTGAGTTGATTAAATTGACGTATGTCTTAAAATCCTTTAATCTGTAAACAATGTTCAACTTCTCTGCGGCCACTTTTTCATCTTCAGGAAAGTTGTCACCTAAAATGTCATTCAAGCTAATACCTATAGTCAATGACATTGGCTGTCTTAAAGCTTGAGACTCCTTATTCGTACCCCCTTTTGAAGTTAACAGATACTGCTTATTGAAACCAATCAAATTGAGCTTTCGTGACTCTGTCTGGACCTCTATTTTGAAGTCTTCGATGGAGGGAGGAAACATGTCCAAAAAGTCTTTCAAGATGGAAGTCTCCATCATAATATAGTGAATTCTGTCAGATAGTGGTGCATTGTCAGACTGCGACATCAATAAGTCTTTGTACGTCTTATCTATTTTCAAGTCGAAACTGTCCTTACACCTCACAAAATTCAAAGAGTAGTTCTTTTGAAGATTGTCCTTTCCCATGATTTCGATGAACAACTTGTTCCTTGAACGATTAATCCTTTTGTTCAGTTGAGATTCATTGATGGTAAATCTAAAAAAATCAATATCATCGGTTCCGAGCCTATAATTTCGAAAAATCAATGCCATGGCCTTTGAGTTTATAAGTATACTTATGTCATTAGCAGGTGACAAAGTGAATACTTTGAAAAATCGCTTGGAGTTGAATGAGATGCTGAACAACGATGTCTTTGTGCTATTGATGGCAGATAGAACGACGCGATATCCACTTAAGTGAAGTCTTATACTATCTGAAATAGTGGATAGAGAATAGACGGCCTTCGTCCATAGTACTTGGTGTTCATTTGAGTGTATTGATGCCTGAAAACTCATTGAACCTTTGGCTGTCCATCAGCTCTGTTCACGTTTTCCTCGCTTCACTAGTTTACCGCGAAAAATGAACAAGTACAAAAAAATCGAAGGCTTACCTAAAGGAAAAAAAACACATAAGGTATCTCAAGAGAAATCTAATTTGCAACAGCGTACCTTCGACCTTGCGAGCGACGGAAGCAGTTCTCTTGACCATGTCATTTGCCGATGTCACCAGTGATCAATTTCGATCTAGATTGAGACCTTTTGGAATAAGTTTCGAGAAATCATTGTCAGATCTTATCAAAGGAATAAGAGCCAACAACAGCGACAAGCAAAAGCTATCTCAATTCTTCAATAACTCTATACAAGAATGCCGCAATGAATTAAAGTCTAATGACATGGAGTTGAAGTCGATGGCGATTTTGAAGTTGACTTACCTCGAGATGTACGGGTTTGATCTTCCGTTTATGAACTTTCAGATCTTGGAGGTCATGTCATCAATGAAGTTCCAGCAAAAGAGAATCGGTTATTTAGCTGCCATTCAAATTTTAGCACGAGAGAACAACGACGACGTATTAATGTTGATGACTAATTTGTTGAAGAAGGATTTGACTTCTTCTAACCATGTTGAGGTTGGTATGGCAATTAGCTGCCTTTCTTCCATTGTCACGAGAGAGTTGGCCCAAGATGTTATCGATGATCTAATGAAGATGTATTCACATTCGAAGCCCTTTATTAGGAAAAAGGCCATTTTAGCCTCTTACAAAGTCTTCCTAAAATATCCAGAATCATTGAAATTGAACTATGAGCGTTTGGTGGACAAGTTAGATGATTCTGAGGATGTGTCAGTTGTCAGTGCAACAGTCAATGTGATATGTGAGTTGGCCAAAAAAAATCCTCACAATTATATTGAATTGACGCCCAAGCTCTTTGGTTTGTTGACTAATTCTTCAAATAACTGGATGATTATTAGATTGTTGAAATTGTTTTCTTCATTGTCTCTCATTGAGCCAAGAATCAAAAAAAAGCTTCTACCCTCAGTGATTGGGTTGATGTCGAGTACGAAGGCATCGTCATTGATGTATGAATGTATAAACTGCATTTTGGCAGGTAAAATGTTGTCCGTGGATGACAAAAAGGTTTCTGACTTGATGTTGGACAAACTATTGAGCTTTGTTGTCACCAACGACCAAAATTTGAAATATGTCTCCATTTTAGCCTTCATCAAAATTATAAACATCCAGCCCCAACTCATTAAGCAACATGAGCAACTTGTACTTGAATGGTTAAAAGATGAAGACTTTACGATCAGATCCAAGTCTCTTCATCTTGTTGACGGGCTAATTGACAAGACGAATATCGTGAGCGTAATTTCAAATTTGTTGATACAGCTTGCGAACGACGAAAACCTACCCGCAAAATACCAAATACAAATTAGTCAGAAGATCTTGTCATTGTCTGCTTCCAAGAATTTCTCTTTGGTTCCTAATTTTGATTGGTATTTGGCCACGCTAAAGGATCTTCTTCATTTGATGAAGCCACACCCCCAGGTAATGTTCGAAATCAGTAACCAGTTCACCAGTTTGGGATTGAAAATTCCAATGATTCGGGCCAATATCGTTGAAACATCATCTGACTTATTGATGGACGAACTTTTACCTGCAAACGGATGGTGGAATAATTGTATTTGGTGTGTTTCAGAATACTTCGACGAGTACATAGAGGAGCAAGAAGAAGACGAACAAAACGAGATTGAACAACTTGTATCTTTCTTGATTGGAAAATCAATGCACAAATGTCTTCTGTCACTGCAATTATCTGATTCATCTCTTCCAATATACATTTCGTCGATTTTCAAAATATTTGTCAAATATATCAACAAAGATGCCCAAGAGCTTCAAATCTGGACAAAGGGCCACTATCAGCACATAATAAGTCAGACTTCGGACATCATTCTGTGGATGGAAGACTTGCAATATTCATTTAACTTTGAAATTCAGGAAAGATCAATAAGCGTAGCAGAGCTCCTCAAAATATTAAAAGAATCGTTTGAGCACCAATTAATCCAGTTTGCCAACACAGAGGCGGATTACGTTCCTCCCCCTTTATTTTTGACACAAGCGTTACCACAGGTCTTCAGTTCGTACGAGTTGAAACCCATTGCACATGGCTTGCAACAGCGCCTCGGCCAACCGAATACACTAGATATGGACTTAGTGATAAATGAGACCGCATTTGACAGCCTACTTAAAATTGAGCAATTTGAGACATTGTCAGAAGAGGATGACTACTACAGCGATGATCTTCCAGAAGAACTGTTGACCGATGAAAGTTATAAGGAGCCACAACATTTGATAGATTTGGATGTGGACGATGAAGAAGCCATCGCTAGAAGAAAGAAGGAAAGAGAAGAAGAATTGAAGGATGATCCTTTTTACATATCTTCCAAAAAGCCCATTTCTGTTGAAAACGGTTCTTCGAACAACAAAGGGCAATATCCTACAGAGGAAAAGATAAAGAAGAAGAAAAAGAGACTGAAAAAAGATCACATCATGATTTTAGAAGAAGAGGATGTGGATGCGCCTGCAGCAAAGGACCATATGGTGGCCATGGCACCCATGCAAGTCGCACCATCTGCTAGGATGAAGTTTAAAATGGACGATTCTCAGTTGCTAGGCTTCGACTTGAAAGCAGAGGTATCTTCCCTGAGTGAGGGTGAATACGAGGTGGAAAAGATGAGAAAAGAAATGCAGCTGTCAACCTTGGAAGATTCCTCTACCGTTGGGCGAACTACGTTGAAAAGCAAGAAGAAAAAAAGCAAAAAACTACCGAAAGCCGCCGAAGGTGGATCTGTCACTGAAGAGGAAAACAAGAAGAAGAAAAAAAAGGTCAAGAAGCGCAAAGTGTTGATCGATTGACCTTCGCGCCTAAATACCGAAATAGGAAATTTAGACCGCTTTTATCTTTTTCCTCCCTTGCAATTACTCCCATTTTGATGAGTGTAATTAAAAAGTTACCCCGGCTCCCTTTTGTAGAACCCTTAGCATCATCAGAATAATTGGTACACAAAACGAATATACGATGTCTTCCTTTCAAATTGTGAAACCCATCAATCCTCCAAGTAGTGGAATGTCAGCTAGAAGAGCACGTGTTGCCACCTCATGTCTAAATTGTAGAAGAAAGAAAATCAGGTGCGATAAGAAGAAGCCGTGCTCAACATGCTTGAAAACTGGTCGTGAATCTCTGTGTGAGTATGAATCAGTTAGATGGAGCAACACCAAAGTGGACAATCTGGGAAAAATTTCTCAGGATAATCCCACTGTCGTACCTTCGCCCGGGCAGAAGCGGGCATCTGAAGAGGTGGTATTTGAACCAAACGCTATATATGTTGAATTATTGGAGAAAGAGGTGAAGAAATTGAAGCAACAGATCGCCTTTCAGCAAGAGCTGGGTGCTTATAGGAGAAGATTCTTGGAGTTACCACCGAGACACCCCACGATAGACGAGTCTGCAACTATGAGTCTCTATGACGGTTACAATCCAATGCAGGTTAACTACGGTCAAGTCGCAAATCACGGACCCTTCAGCTGGTGCACTCTTGTGAAAAAGGACAAGTATCTCAAAATTATTTCTTACTTTTTGTGCCTAAATCAATTGAAGTTGTTGAATAAAATGGGTGAAGCTTTTGAGGCAAGATCATTACCTACTGATTTGAAAGGTAACAAGAATTTAATAGGCAAGGATGGCAAGTTCCAGTTTGCCGCCATCTTCACAATACCCGAACTTAATACGCCATCACTGTCTGCTGCTTCTGCAAAGCTTGAGAGCGAAGATCGCACAAGATTTTTGAGATCAATGATCAAGTCTTCAAAAGAGTGTAACGCACTTCGTCACTTGAAGGTATTCGATGACCAGAGTTTACATAGCCAAATACTGGGATACTTGCTAGATCTGATACCGAAAAAGAAAGTGGTATGGTTGAACATTGCTAGGTTTTTCAAGTTTTGCTATCCTGCCATGCCTTACTTGGATCAGATTGACTTCATTGATGAGGTCTGCAGTATAATTGGCCACACAGAGCACAGCGATGAGGAGTTTGGCTTCATAAATATCGTTGAAAGAAGTGATTTTGTCACTGTTGCTACTCTTCTAATAGTGGTTGCTTTGGGGAGTTTGAGCTTGACAGGTTTAGAATACAAAAATTGCACGGAAGAGGAGAAATATCTACTAGACAACCCAGTCGGCCTAGAGG
Source organism: Nakazawaea pomicola (assembly GCA_030567755.1). Lineage (NCBI taxonomy): Eukaryota > Fungi > Ascomycota > Pichiomycetes > Alaninales > Pachysolenaceae > Nakazawaea > Nakazawaea pomicola. Next base: position 197,536 of record JAJLSS010000015.1, on the reverse strand, counting down.
TGTCCAGGGCCGCTCATAGATGTGTACACGAATTTCAGATTTTTGGCCCATGCTCCATTCCAGTTCTTCAGTGTGCTTTATTTTTGAGGTTATATCACAAGTACGCACCCGAGAGTTACGATTATGCAGATACAGGCTCTAGGATCCTCAATGGAATGCTAATGCAAATGGCACTTTCATTAGGCCTCAACCGAGATCCAGAGAAGTTCGAAGAGTTGGAGGGGGCGGAAGTAAAACAATTCAATATGAGGCGGAAGCTTTGGTGTGCAGTGAAGCTATTTGATTTTAGCCAGAGCTATTTATTTGGAAATCCCACATCCATTTTAATTGATTTCGCAGATACCCGTCTACCGGCAGAACCACAGTTTCAAACCAGAAGTGCCTTTCATTTGGATTTAGACATCCTGGCTCACCATGCTTTAATCTCATTTGTGGAGATACAAGAGTTGAGTCATAGACTATTCGCGGACATGTTGAATATAAAACAAAGAATCAACGTTGTACAGGTTATTGGTGCTATTGGTGAGTATGAGTCGTTTATGAAATCAAAATATATCTCCATGAATGCAATACTATCAGAGTCTATCGCTTTTGCTGGAATGAACGGCATTATTCTGTCTTTCGCAAAGCTGTCAAATTTGAGCGCATACATTACGATGCAAAGTGTCAGCTATGTTGTGTATTACCACTTGCTTCTTCATTTTGAGTTGACAGACAATAATGAAGCTGCCCTCCACTACTACCAAAATCTAGTACGTATCGCATCTGAGTTTTTTGCAGTTCTTCCTCACATCGTGGAAAAACCAAAGGAGACACTAGGGGATGGATTTCAATACTTTGTGATACCAATGGTAGAGATGGCCTTTCATAAGTTCACAATGATACTACTGACCACAACCAACCGACTCAGTTTTGCAAGGGCACAACTTGATATGAACAATATGCTCACTAAAGGAATCAATGATCAAATCATCGCAAGCTTCGATTTATGTATCACAAATTTGAGGAAGAATCTTTCACCGCTTAATAAATTAGCAGAGAAATACTATTATGCATGGAAGGTTGGAAAAGCTCAACTTTTTATCTTTGCAAACGCATACGCGAGCCGTGATAGAGTCATTTTCCCTATTTCGCAAGCAATTGACCCAGTTACAGGTGAAAAAAAGTTTCAGGTCAATTTGGATGATGATAAGTTTGTCACTCCTTTGCCAGATAAGCTGCTTTTCTCTCATTACGACGAGAAGGATTTTGCTAGGTTACACAACATATTGAATTCGGCTTTCACAACCCAATATTATCCAAACAATACCGCTCAAACATCTTCTAGTAACGGCAAAGATACGATAAAAACTCCTTTGACGGAGGTGCTCGATGGAGACTTTGAGATGCTCACATCCAAGGAAATTGACGCCATTTGGAGAGATCTTGTACTCACGAAGGAGGGATACCATGACCAAGATCCTAGCAAAGCGAAAAATGCCACCGGAAACACATCTGCGTATCCAACTGATCTAGACGAGTTTGTGTGGCAGGGAGTACTTGATGAGTTCGATTCAAATTTTCCCCTAAATGTCTAATTTAATGTGTGTTTTTTTTTTCTATCGGTAATCTCGAAATCTTAAAATCTTAAAATCTTAAAAAGTGTTTTTTTTTTTGAGTGACATTTTTGTTGTATATTTGGTTTAATCTTTGTTTTCTCGTACTATTTCTAGTTGATGGAATACTCACCATAAAACACCCAAAACGACTTTGGTTTAGCGTTACATTGCACAATGGCAAAGTCTCCTTCTAATGAGAATAAGCGCGGGAGATCATCATCCGAGTCTCTGCCTATAAAGAAGAGACATAGGGTCGCTGTAGTGTGTATCAATTGCCGCAGGAAGAAGATTAAGTGTGATAAAAAGAAACCGGAGTGTGAAAACTGTACCAAATCTAACTTAAAATGCAGATACCAGGACTTGGTATGGGCTTCTTCCACAATGGTGGATGATGACGGTAAAGTGTCATCTTACAATGATTATAGTGGCCAGAGGATATTTATGATCGGGGAAAACGGGTTAGTACCATTTACAGGAAAAGATCCTGCAAGTTTCGATGACAACACTCAATATCCTTCAGATACCTCGAAAAAGAATTGCACAACTCAGAACTTTTCGGATCCATTGTTGTCTGACGGGCATCCGTTCTTGGATAAAGCAGCAAAGATGGATTTTTTCGAGGGGACTATGTCGACAGAAGAAATCGTGCGATCGGGCCCATTTTCATGGTTGATCTTTGCATCGAAAGACAAATTTATAAAGTTCCTTTGGCTCAAGGCATCGCAAACGAAGCAGAGACAGTTGTTGTATTTAGATAATAGCTACAATACTGGAGCCAAAACAAATGATTCCAATGAGCAACATTCCACATTGAAGAACTTGAAATCGAAGATAATTATTCCATCTTTTCAACCATTGCCAGCCAACCAATTGCAAGACATCATTTTGAACAGCCTTCCGACGAAGAAGGCTCTTTGGATATTAGTCCCCAGATTTTACGAGTATATCTATCCTTTCCTTTCATACATGAATTGGAACGAGTTTCTTCAGAGTATCAAGGAGTCATTACTCACTCACGAAAAAGATTTCGAAGATGAGCAATTTAAAAGCATATCCATCACCAAGAAGTCTTCATTGTGCCATATCGCCATGCTTTTTGTGGTGCTTCGTTTTGGATTTTTATCGCTTTCTGAAGAAAAGTTCGATCAAGGTGAAGAAAGAAAGTATATCATGAAAAATCCAATTAGCATCGATTCTGTTTCATCAGCTCAAATTTTGTTGAACCAATTTAACATCTTCGATAAACCACCATTAGAATTATTAGAAGGATATATTTACATGAGATCATACCATCATTACTCACCCGAGCAAGGTGATAACACAGGTGTTGTAGACTCCACGGTTTTCAACGGGATCAACGTTGCTTTGGCTGTTTCGTTGGGATTGAATCGTGACCCAGGGACAATTGAGCAATACAAAAACAATGTAACCCTTTGCAATTTGCGCCGAAGGCTATGGTATTTTGTTGTTCTGTTTGACTCATTTCAGACTGCTTCCCTTGGGAGGCCCGTTGCGTATAACGTCGGTCATCATGATGTTAAATACCCAGAAATGATTGGCAGTAACCCCAACTCCGCTGAGAACAGAGTCACCGCTGGCTTTGCCGAGTTCATTTTTGGAACAGATAAACTCATTGAGGTCACGAACGTCCTGGCAAATCCACATGCAACAAGCGTTTATGAACTAGCTACAGGCATAAAAAAAGTCGAGGACCTAAGAAACAAAAGTTTTGGTTCATTTGATGAGGTACTTCACCTGAAACCCGGATTCTTGCAACAACAACCGCATGTGAGATTACAAAAAGTTGTTCAGTTTATCAGATACGTCTTTTTCAATACGTTTTGCTTCACAATGGAGTATAACATCTTACTACATTTCGAGAACAGTTCTGAGCCAAACAGGGAACTTGCAAAGTATTATTTTTCTAAGGTGATGCAAAAAAGCAATGAGACTATGAACCACTTACCGACTTTGATGACTAAAGGTACAGAATATTTTGGATATGGTCTTGAGACAATATACTATCCCGCTGTTATACTCTCTCTGCATAAGGCGCTTCAGTTTCAAACATCGCTAAGTTTGCGATGTCAACACTTGATTCATCTAATAAAGCTAAGACTGGACCAGGGAGCTTCGTTACATGATACAAAAGAAAGTAAGAAAATTCAAAGCTACTTGAAGGCGATCATAAAGTCAATATCCAAAAAGCTTGAGATTTACTTGAAAAACCTAGAGATTGCATGTCAAAAGTATCAATATGCTTGGAGGGTAAAAAGACCTCATACGTTGTTTTGGATTATTATGAATCAAGAATGTTTTCAATTAGAAAAGGAAATGATAGTTGTCACGGATGATGATATTGCAGAAGTTCTGAACGCAGAAGTTCCACAAGCAAGCATTTTGGAAGACATGACACTAAAAGACTTGATGGATCTTTATCCTATCTCAAATGAAGAGATGAAGGCATTAAAGTCACGAAGGAAACAAATCGAGATTGATTCCACAAAAAAATCTCACTCACCAGTCTCGCCATCTCTTAAGGATGAGAAATCCCCAAGCATCGCCAATCTTTTGAATAACGAGGAAAACGAAAATTCATCACCTTCCTCGTCGTCCTTCATGAATTCCCCTTCCTTCAGCGCTGCGAAAGCTTTTGTTGACCCAGTAATCGACAAGAATTGGATCAATCTCCTATACACAAATCAAAATAATGATAATAGACAGTATGCAGCTCATTTGATGCAGCAACAGAGTGGGGAAATGATGCAGGCCAACATGCCCCAAAATGAGAGGGCAACTTATTCCGACCATACTACACGCCTTTCGACTGCTCCTCAAGTCAATGCACAACGGTTTGCATCGGCGCAAGCACCGGCTGAAATCTTGCCAGGAGTCATTAGTCATGGGGCACAGAATGTACAACATCCAGATCAATCTAATTATGAGAGACCCTACTTTCAACATCAAATTGGTCTTCCACAAAGTTTGGCTTCCCTGCAGCAGAACTTCACCTCGGAACAATTTCACAGGTCTTTTACTCAGGTTCACCCAGCTCTCATACCTCCTCATCCACATCAACCTACCTCGTTTGAGGCCGAGCCTAGCAAACAGAATGATCAGCTCATTTATCACCACAATCACGAGCAGCCTTATCAACACAACTTCAGACTGCTACAAAACAGTGGGTTACGCCCTTATCAGCAAAACCTGGTATCAGCGGTGTTTCCAAGAGAACAACAGAGAATGCCCTCTGACAGAGAGGTTATAAATCAAGCTGCTGGTCACCACGCTTCTCAAGATCCACCAAAGGGGTTTGCTCCACAGAACAATTCGAGTGATTTAAATGAATTTTTCACGTTGATAGGTGCTGGTGGATTTAGTGCAATTGATGATATGTTTGGATCTGTAGACTTTTACGACAGTTCATTATAAAAAATTAGACGTCATTTAAACAAGCTACAATGGTTTTACGCAAATTAACTCTACAAAACTTTACTTTTACTGTGTAACTATGTTTTCCATATCCTGAATATTTTCTTTCGTAGTTGGGTTTTACTGCTAAAAGATGCACTTCTCGAGGGAAGTGCAAACATGAGAATAATCAGTAAATCATGCACTACTTTTAATATCAAGGATCAAGTTTTTTTTTTTCTGCGATTACGAAAGAAGAGAATGATACAAGAAAGAGCATAACTTCAGCTCCATCATTGTCACTTATACCGTGCAATTAGATATGACTACCGAGAAACTCATCATGCACGCTTCAGATGACAGTTTTATTGAGGAGCAGTTCCAGAGAAAGAGAATGAGGGTGCCTATTTCATGTGAGTCTTGCAGAAAGAAGAAGATTAAATGTGATAAAGGACGGCCCTCCTGTACAAGCTGCGTGAAGTCAAATAAAATCTGTCTCTATCAGGAGATGAAGTTCAACGGAGCACAAAATCAGTTCAACAACATTTTGAATTTAGGAGCTTCAGGGTCGACAAAACCACTGAATTCAGGATCAATTGCAGCTATGTCATCTTCAGAATCAGCTGTATTACCCATTATCCACACTTTTGAGGTAAACAACTCATATAGCAATGGTGGAAGGATCTCTGATCAAAATCACAAGCCCGTTCTTAGCAGCGCCAGCAATTCTCTGAGCTCTCTACCCCTGTCGAAGCCCTTCAAAGTGACTGATCAAGTTATTTCGAGCGAGGTGAGTTATGATTCTCCATACAAAACAAGTCAAAATAAAATTTCTTACTTTTCACCAGAGGACTCAATCAGCTTCTATGATGGCTATACACCTTTGCAGGTTAACGAGTCTAGAGTTTACAATCACGGTCCACTTTCGTGGGTAACACTTGTAAAGAAGGACATACATGTAAGGAGTATATGGACGAAGGTTTTGAGCACCAATCGCTCTTCGTTGATTTTGCACTCCACAGCAAAGACAGTGGAGGAAGATGTGCGAGATGCCGATGATGCCGCTCCTTCTGATCTCGAGGGTGAAAATAAGGGGAAAATTTATGACAGGACAAACCTTGGCTATTCAACGACATATAGACCTGATAATGAAATAGGTACCATACAGTTGATTTTGAAGATATTACCACCGAAAAAGTATATTTGGATTTTGATTGATAGATTTTTTAGCATCGTTTACCCATTTATGCCCTACTTGGATCATGATAACTTCATGAAGCAGATAGTCAAGGTGATCGGAGACAGAAGCGACGAAGATATTAAAGTTCAGCACTTAGGCATCCACAAAAGGCTCGACTTTGCTTTAGTCGGAATTCTACTATTAACTTTGCGGTTCGCTTTTTTGTCGCTTCAAAGCAATTCCGATGGTCACGGAAAACGTACAAATCCAGATGTCGAATATTTGTTACGTCTTAACATATCAGCTGATTTTCCAACAGCTGCACAGTATTGTTTGAATCAATTTCGAATTTTGAGGAGCTCTAACTTAGAAATTTTACAGTGTTCTTTGTACATGAGAATATATCATAGATATTCACCAGAAGATGGAGATGGAGCAGACGCGGATTCACAAATTTATAACGGTATGCTCCTTCAAATGGCGATATCTATAGGATTGAACAGAGACCCGGAAGAGTTACTTAACACCTCACTGAATCCTAAGCTATGTCAGCTAAGAAGGAAAATATGGTTCGCCTTGTTACAGTTAGACACGTACCATAGTTTAGTGCTCGGGACACCTTCATACACCAGGGTGCAGTCGTCCAATATCAAACCACCTGACCTCAACCTCGCTGAATTTAACAGTCCCACTCAAGAAATTGAGAGATTCGTCATTTACTGGATCACAACATATAGTATGAGAAGCTCGTTGATGGAAAAAACGAACGAACTAGTGTTGAATTTGAAAGGTGACACGAAGGTTTCCGAAGTTGTATCAGTACTAGAGAGGACGGAAAAGACAATATCAGAAACATACAAATCGATGAATGAGGTCTTGAAGGCACCTGCTGCCTCTTTCTCTGAACGTATCTTCAAAGTACGATCTTTGCAAAGCTACTTAGAGCTAAGTTCCTCGACATTCTGCGTTTATTTTCACTTGTTCCTCAATTACGATACGAAACAAGATCGAGCTAAGACTTTACATTACTTCAAAAAGATTATGTCAATTAGCACTGAGCTTATACGCAGCTTCCCAAAGATTGCCAACAAGTTACATCATTATGTGGGCGATGGATTTGATTTCTACTTGACTCATTCACTATTAATTTCCGTGCATAGGGCTATTCAGGGCCAGTTTTCATTCTTTTCAAGATTATCTCATTACAGCATATTCTTGTCCATTGAAGGGCAGTTTGAAGAGATTCAAAAACTGATTATAGAAATCAAAAGTGCAATTTTGATAAACCTCGCAGCATATTTGAAAGAGTTGAAAAAACTTACCCCAAGATACTATTATGCTTGGAAAATGTTCAAAGCACAAAACCTGATATACCAGCTTCTAAGCACTGACCAAATTTATAAGAGACTGGACAGAAAAGTTGTCCCGAATCAAGCGGATAATTTGATTGGTGAGATTCCGCAGTTTTCAATTTTCTACGGGCTAAGCGCTGCTGAGCTAAAATCTCTCTATTTTGATCGCCAAGAAAACTTTGAGCAAGGCAAACATGAGGGGCAAAGAGGTGCACAAAGCTCTCCGCGTCCAGCTGCTAGTCCAGCAGCTCTTTCCCACATATTGAATTCAGTCACGACTCCAACACAGTCCTCGTCTTCATTGTCAATTACTCCAGACAGCCTGCACCAGGACCTGATGAACAATTCAACATCCAGGGAAGTGGATGATGTATGGCTTGGTCTTTTGAATAAAAGAAAGGAAAATGACATCGATGAGAGTATTGTGTACGGCAACATTCCCAGAGGACTGCAAATGGAAAAGGATCTTGAGCAGTTGCGTCAATTGCAGCAGCCTGATTTTGCTCCCTTGTTGGAAATGAGATCAACAATGATGAAGACGACTCCTATGGTATCGGCCACGCGAGATAGTGATCCCCAATCAGGAACTCGAAACAACTTGAACACCGGTACTATAGCCGACTCTTTATTCGTCCAGAATGATAGAGCACAGCGGGCTGTTGCAAGAAGTAATCAGGGTGTACCGGTCGACAGCTCATATACAGGTCATGCCCAGATTAACTCCCTGACTCAGCCACAAAGTGATGTGCCACCACTGACACACCTGACTCAGTTCCAGTACAATCTGCTCAATTTGAATGGCCTTTTAGAGGACCCATTGAACTTCAACCAATTGTTTGGAAGCTCTGAATATCCTTTCAATGATTTCTTATAATGGCGACGGGAGAAAAATATTTATTAATATGTACTTAGATGTTTGTGAGAATCAAAAAGCTCCGGCAAGTGTATCATATTTTTACATATTTTTTATCACAATTGTATATTATCGCACTATAAAATAATTCAAGTTATTAAAATAGCCATTCCTAGTATTCCTACCATTCCTGTGACTACAAGGGAGTTCCCATTTCCAGCTGACGAGCTACTGGAAGAACTTGTTGAAGAACCAACGGAAGAGGAAGAAGATCTCCCAATGTTGGAAGAAGAGCCACCTTCAGAGGAGGATAGTGTTGAAACAGACGTTCCCTCAGATGCTGACGATTTTGCCGAAAAGCTTGAGATGATCCCTGCGCTAGAGCTGTTGGAAGCTTCAGTTGCCTCGAACGCAATAAGCGAGTATGACGACGTTGGGGAACAAGTAGACCCAGTTGGCGTTATCGGGATTGTTGAGCACTCAGCGATCGCAGTTTCTAAATACGGCCAGTAATCTGTGTACAAACACCAGCCACAATCCAAACAGTCACTCATTAAGGAGTTAAATGTTGAGTTGGAACCACACAAACAGTTGTCATCAAAAGGTGCAGTTTCATCGCCGTTGTCTGAACACTGGTAAACTGCCAAAATAGCGTAACCACAATTTGAGTGACATTCATATGTAGCCTCTTCTTCGGCCTCTCTTTTGAGTAACTGCAACTTGTTCGGCAAGCTGCCTTCTTCCATACTAGATAGAGATGCAACAGCGAATTGGACTAAGGAGATCGTAGATACAAGTTTGGACAAAATTTTCATTGCTAAAGATCCCTGTTTGCCTTCTTTGGCTCACCCGAGAGCGGATGTCTCTTCTTTTATCCTGTCTCCCACTTACAAGCCAACATGTTTGTTAGCTATCATTTTGGAACACTGCATCAAATTTTCAACCCTTTCGCTTTTCAAGTTGATTGGTGTACGGCATTTGACGATAACACCGACCATTCCCTTCTCTGGGGCTGTCAAGAATTTTAGTACGCTTTTCTCGGTTTTTACAGGAGAAAAGCGCAAAAGAGCCCAACAATTTTCTTATCGTGATGGGTCCGTATTCTCAGAGATTTATATATATAGCCAACGGAGAAGAAGGTAATGAGATGATATGGTCAGTTCAATGAGACGGAGACACCCAGTAATGGAAGAGGTGACTGAACAGACCACGTTGATCGTCGATGACGCTGACTCGAATTCAAAAAGAATCATCCAAAAACGCAAAGTGATATTGTACCACTGGGATGACATACCCGACTGGCAAAAGGATAACGATTTTATCCACAATGGATACGTGAAAGAAACTCTTTCCTTGAAAAAATGTTTTGAGTCTTTGGGATACCTTCACAATGAGTCTGTCAACATATATTCTCATTTGCTACCAGGTGCTCTATTTTTCCTCACACTCCTTTTATCGATTGTGTTTGACTTTCCAGTGAAGATGTATGAGACTTCCTCAATCACAGATTTTTGCATTTTTGGGCTATTCCTTTTTGGGCTGAGTGCTTGTTTACTATTATCGTCAACTTTTCATTGCTTTAAAGCACATTCTTTGGCCATTTCAATATTTGGAAACAAACTTGATTATCTTGGAATTGTGATCCTCATCGTGACCTCCATGATAGGCATAATCTACTACTCATTTATCGATTTCCCAGGTACAGCTTTGATTTTCAACACAATAACAGTAGCTCTTGGGGTGGCATGTGGGATAGTAAGTATGAAAGAGAAATTCAGAGAGCCATCTTTGAGAGGAGTCAGAGCTACGATGTTTGTCATATTCGGGTTGAGTGGTGTCTTGCCCGTTTTGTTCGGGGTCTATAAATATGGGGCAAAAGAAGCTTGGAAAAGAGGTTGTTTGGAATTTGTATTCTTGGAACTGGGGTTTTACATAGCAGGGGCTGCATTGTACGGATTAAGGGTTCCGGAAAGATTCGTTCCAGGAAAAGTCGACTACTTTGGAAATTCACATCAAATTTTTCATTTGTTCGTCGTTATAGCAGCATGCTGCCATGGTGTGGCATTGTCTAGAAGTTATGAGTTTGCTCATCTGACATTGTCCGGTCTTTGATGATGCTCAGAACACCGCTCCACCACACACGAATAGCCGCTCTTGATTTTTAACACACCAGTTCACAATTTTCTTGCAGCTTCTCATTAAGATTCGTTTATCTATAATTCCATCATTTGTAATAATGTATAATTCATAGCTTTTCGTTATTAGCACTATCCCGAGAACAGTGGTGTGCTCATCGATAGTAAATTTCAAATATGAGATGAAATTGGTCTTCTGACTCTGATTGTTGTAGTGATTCAATACCAAAGTTTGCAACTTCTTATACATATACATTAACTTCGAATGTTTTTGCGAGTCTTCTGTCAGGACGTAATTATCAATTTCAGGAAATACGTACTGAATGTGGCTTCTTGATTTGTACGCGAAGTGCCTGACTAGGGGTGTTGGTATATCAACGTTTATTAATATTTTGGACCGGGCAGTGTACAAAGACTTCATAAGCTCCACGAAAATACCACGCTCTTTGGTGAGCCCTTGTAACACCTTGGTGGCCACATCTCGCATCTCAAAGAAAGCCGATTTATCTGCGGACAATAGTATTATTGCAATTTTGTTTCTATCTATCTCTTCCTGAGTCAAATTTAAGGTCTCCATAAAGGTCAGATCCTCTTCCTCACAAAATTTGGTCAAATCGACGAATTTGATAAAACTGTAAAGAAAGCCATTCAAATTGAAACGCGGCAAACAAGTTGGAACCCAGAATTCCTCTTCGCTATATGACTCATTGCTTGAAGTTTTGAATGTGTTGGTACTAAATACCATCTCAAATAACAATTGTAGGTCAGAGGTATGCAATGAATGCCTTTTTGGCCTTAGCACTGTGATCAAACGACCTCTGGGTGCCACGACTAGTCCGTACAATAAGTTCGGAGACCTGCTACTCAATAATAAGTTATCCAAGGTTGTCCGGATGGTGCCTTTCATCTTGATTGCCTGGAGCCCGCCAAAAATGAGCCCAGGATTCAAACTGTTGCACAAGTCATTACAAATAGAATCCAAACATGCAATGTCGGATCTCCCCAATAGTTTTCGAAGATCATAGTTTTCCTTTCTGGCAAACACCCTATTAATATGTGGCTTTGATAGTGTCACCAACAAGAAATTGTACAAAAACTGTAACTGCTGTGATAATTGTAAGTCAGACTCCTCTCTCGATGATATCGCCATTAATATTATGGGCGACTGATTATAGAATGTGAATCTTGTCTTGTTGGAAGTCACGAATGACTTCAAGTTATCCTTGTTGTTCTCCTTGAAAAAACTCATGATAGTTTGGATAATTCCCATATAGCTGGCAATTATTTCGTCCGAACCATGCATTGAATAAATGGGTTTGCCTGCGGTAGACAAGATGAAGAAGTGTTTCCTGAACTTCAAAAATGTATCCAAGCTATTACAGTTATCAGAGTTTTCCATCGTAATTGGGGCTTCAAAATCATCCAAAAAGTCGTTTTCAAAACTGTGCATTGAGTCCTTGAGGATGCTTCTATCATCCTTTATCAAATCGTCGATGGTATTGCTCATGCCATCATCGGACTCATCATATATTTTCAATGTCGGAATACTGCTCCTCACTGTAGAATTGGACACTGTGTTGTATAGCTGTTCGTTGTCATGCTCTTCATGATCCAATAAAGGATCCTGAGACCCATCATTGTCTTCCACAGTCAAAGTACTAATTCCGTCCGCAAGAGATACTGACGTGGTCAGCTTCGTATTGGAAATCATGTCGGGAAGCATTAAGTTGTTGTTCGACAACGAAACGATTGACTTTCTCTTCAGTAGAAGAGGCCTCCCATCAGCGCTATCATTGTTCTCGTACCCTCGTATGTAGTCATCGTTGATTTCTGGTGAAGAGCTCATAGAGTTGATCACCTTTAGTGTTCTCACGGGCGCTTACCGATTCACCGGATTCGCTTTTCTACTACATTTTTTTTCTTTTTTCTCTGAAGCTTCTTATGAGGAGCCCGATCTAGTAACTTGTGTTTATCACAAATAGGATGACACGAGTATGACACAAACACCAATCAACTCGTCATCAGCACAGTTTCAACCTGCAAGGGAGAGAAAGTCTTCTATTGCAAACTCAGTCAAATTTAACCATGCTAGGTCATCGAGTATATCTTCAATCGACGAAGAACTATTTCAACCGCCTGTGCGGATGAACCGTGAGAGAGGTTCATTTGAGTCATCATCGAGTAGTAACCGAGCATCACTATTGGATGAGGCTGATAGCATACAACTGGCTCAGCACCAATCATCACAGCCGCAACAGCGGGCTTCTTCGTTGTTTTTCAAGAACGTGAACAGCTCATCTAGCACTTTGTTGCCATTGACGAGAACAGTATCATTCAATAGCATTCAAAGTGGACTAAGTACACCCACGGCAGCATCCCCTATAGATAACATGGACAGTGACCACCCTCAGAATAAACCAAGCAGATTGAGCAGATTTTTTTCGAATCGAAATGGTAAGAGCTCGAGTGAGGTGAAGTCATCATCACGAGAGAGTTACTCACCCAATTCCAGTCGTCCTTCATTACCACTCATAGCAGCCAGTAGCAAGCATGGAAGTAAGACGAGTTTAATACAGCGCCAAATGAGCATCGGCAGGTCAATAAAGGAAAAGAGAAACATCAAGAAGCCCCTTGACCTCTCACTTCAAACATCAAATTTGACCCCTGCAATCATGGAACGAGCATCACCTTTGACAAGGAACAACAGTGAAATTAAAGAGAATGGAGAAACCTTAGTAGGACTTCCAAATTTGACTGAAGCGTTGGGTGCGACATCAATCTCTTCTCCTCAACTAGCATCAAGCACTGCTCTGACCAACCAATCTAAGTCACACAAACATCACTTGCACATAAATCACCATAATTTGTTGAGACCAAGGAATAAGGACAACCCTTTGTCCTCGTCTTCATCCAACTCGAAATTGATTTCAGACAAAGGTGAAACTTTATATTCATTTTCAATGAATGGAGGTAATTTCTCAACGTCTGATCTACAAAGAATCTTTCAACAATTGGAGTCCTTAAATTTCAAAAACTTGGACTTTTTTGCTGATAAAGACGTGATGGGAGATGAATGTTATGCATTACTTTCGTTCTTGGTTATTCCAATATTCAAAGGTGATCCTTTGAAAGTACCCATAGAAGATTTGAATAGGCTAGTACATTTATTTTTATATCTCAGAATACAGGAGTTTCACACTCTGGCAACTCCAACAAAGAGCTCGACATCTTCAGCATGGTCTACACATCATACAATAACGATTTTTGAAGAGCTCTTGTTTTTGTTCGAGCAAGGCTTCAACAAATTTAACGAAACACATATAATGGATTTACGAAATAATTCCGCAGAGTCTAAAGTGGTGCTGGCTTGGAAAGTTTTCAAGAGTGACATCATCTTTTACATTGAGGGCATACTTCTACCTTTACAATTAGAATTGCAAGGGGTTGGATCTTTGATCAAACATGAGAGTTACAATCAGATTTGGCATGAGCTAACTTTGGAAAAAGACTTGAGTAAACTCTATATAAAAAGGTTGATACTCCAAAGTTTTAGAGACTCAGTGATCATACCGATTTATGAAAACGATGAAGAAAAGATGTGGATTCATGAAGAGAATCAGCGTGAAGATCAAGATGTTACCAAAAGAACAGAGACAGTAAATATATTACAACAATGCTTCAGTATGTTGAAAAGTATCGGAAGTGATGATAGCAGTCAAAGTTTAGTTGAAAGACTTTTCAAAGACCTTTTGGATGTGTGAATTTTCTGTTTTTCAACGATTAGCCGTATATTCTAAATGATGTATAAAAACGAGACTCTTATTTCTTAATAGATCCATCGATAATGCTTTGCAAAATAAACATTCTAATTGCGATGCAGTCGATTTTTTTAATTTTGGAATTTAAATTGAAATCTATCTTCCATGAGTTGCCCTCTATTTGAGACCCAATCAACTCACTCAAAACAAAACATGACAAGCACACCACGAATATTCCACAATCGTAGTCATTTAGTTGTTGGGGAGTTTCCAATTGCTTTCTGATCAATTTATACTTATCAATTTTCAAAATGGTTGATATGATGCGGTTGAAATTGGAGCAAATCAACTCGTTTTCATCAACATTCAAATTCGTCAAACTGTCAAAAGAGTAAAAGGTTCTATCCAAGATGGAAATTATCGACAACGACCAGTGTGAACCGCCATCGTTCAAGGGCAAGATCAAAAACTTGCATTTTTTTTGGAAATTTTCTGGAAACATTGACACCAAACTTTCTGGATCTTTGCTCATCAAAACCATGTAGCATAATGATGGCGGAAGAAGTAATATGCTACTATCACTCAAGTTAAATTGCTGATAGAATGACTTTAACTGATATTTTTCGAACAAGTTGAAGACATAAGAAATGATGTTATCGTTCAACCATTCTCTGGACTGCAACGTTCTTAAGTCGTCTCTGTACAAAGTGGTATTATGCAACTCAAATGACTCAGGTACTTGGTCGATTAACAGTACCAAATCTTTGAAACTCAACATAGAATCATCTTCTGATAAGAACCTGATTCCAGTGTGTTTTGGTAACATCTTTTGTTGCCTCTTCAATCTCCTTAGTTCCTTTCTCTCAATCTTGTTCAATTTCTTTCTCTTCTCTTTGACTTCTGTTCCCAAATCCTCAACTTCAGTTGGATCAACTGGGTCACCTTCGTCCAATTCGTTTGAAGCAGCTTTACTTGTCTCGGTAGCAACACTATCTTTATCGACCGGTAATAAATAGTTGAGATCATTGTTCCAGCTCATCTGTTCAAAGCCCAATGTGACCTCCGTGGCGACATTGTTCTGCTCATATTCTTCATATTCATCTTCCAAGTGGTATCCCTTCCTGGAGGAGAAGCATGTCTTTAACATCTTTTTGGGGGGTTTGGTCTCGCTGCTGTCTCTCAAGCTTACTTTGTTTTTTTTTCTCTTTGGCTTTTCAACACATCAAAATTCTGAGAAGAGGAAAGCAAAAAAACGTACACACAGATGTTATTGTAACCGATAGTGGATTAGCTCGAGACGGTATTGCTGTTTGATCATCCGCTTCATGAGACTATGACGAAATCATTCATATCATCAAACTATCTTCCTATAGGGTACTCAACGCCGAAGTTTCCTTCGTTGTACTGGCCACTCGGTCTGACAGCGGATATGTACCATTCATCATATCTATACTATACCAAAGACATTTGGGTTTTCACAATAGTTTGGACGTTAATATTTTTTATCGGTTTCTACGCGGCAGCTGGGGTGATACTGTGTGTTAACAATTCAAGACGAAGCATCTACGTAGGTTTGTCGTACATCTTGGTCTACGCCTTGATAGGAAGTATTCAAGGATTTATCAGTGGAGGTGTATGTGGAGTAATGTGAGTATGGAGATTCTATTCATCGAAGGAAACCATTCGAAAGTGGGATACTAACATAACAATGATGTAAAGCATTGCAGAAATATACAAGAGTGGGAAATTCTCAATGTCTACGTGGATTCCATTTGTATGGGCAATAATTCAAATACTCTTTGCAATTATAACGTCATACTCTATGGCATCAGTAGCATTATAAGGTTGTTTAACGATTTGGGTTGCATTTTGTGTTTGGCGGAGCATGGATCAGTTTTATGAAAAGGGTTTTTTGAAGGTTGTGATATAAACATTTTATTCTGAGTTTACTAATTGAAGTGTTTTGTATCTTGATATACGAAATTTTGTAAAATAGAGTAGAAATTGTACCAGTGGTTGCTATTGATGTAATGAGCATTACCGAATACTAGCACTTTGTCCGTATTGTGATTGATACCACCAAGCCTATCACAAATTTTTCAATACAGAAGAATAATACAAAAAAAAAGAAGAAACACAGATGTGTATCTTGTTGCAAACAGTTGAACGTTGAGGCAAGGAAATGCACATAAATATTATTCAGTAAGTCTAGTATACAGGAATGAAATATAAATAGCAATGTTGGAGAAGCAGAACTCCATTGTAAAATTGGGGTCCAAAGCGTTTAAAACCCCTCAAAAATTTCTTACTATAGGTCGAAACTCAGTGCTGTTTGGTGGTACTCCAAAATCGATTCGAACACATATGTCGAAGTTCGTTAAGAGTAGTGGTCATTAAAATGTCTATGATAAAATCATGATTCCGATATAGATAATCAGGAGGAGCAGAAAAGTCAATGTATAGACTATGATTGTGTCTGGTTTGAAATCTCCGCTGTAGTAGATGTGGAATATGATGATGAGTATGAATATGATGATGAGTATGAATATGATGAGTATATAACAAGCAAAAGCTGAGAAAAGCTTAAGAATTTCTTTGAACCTGCTGATCTTCCTGTCTCTGCTGCTGCGGCTGCTGCTGCTGTTGCTGTTGTTGATATTGATGTTGTTGATGTTGTAATGGTGAATCGTTACTCATAGAATGATCAACTGGACAGGGCAAGACCTGGTTCAGCAGCACCAATCCAAAGGCCACAACGAACGTTGTTGAAAATAGAGACTGTGTTAACTTATTCCTGGTAGTGGCTCTGACAAACATTGCTTTCTTATAAGTATGTGAATGATATCAATGCTATGCTGTTGATGGTGATGGTGATGATGAGCTCAGATTTCAGAGTGATGATTTTGTGTGAAAAAAGATGTAAAAAAAAATTGCAGAGGCAGAAAAAACAGAACACAAAAAAAAAACAAAACCAAAACAGCCAATTAAATTCGAGGAATTAGAATCCATCCGTATCGGGTAACACTTGCCTCATTTGGTCGAATACACGGCTGTTCTCAATATCATGTCTGTGATTGTAACGATGGTTGTTGGTTTTTACAAGAGTAGTTGGATCGGATGATAAGATGGTACCAACGTCATATGATAAAAGTCCTCGATAGTCATAGGTCTTTTCAGACTTCATCGAATTTGTCAGATATGTTAGCACAAATTGCTTGATATCACTATCGGCAACTGGTTGTAATAAGTCTAATTCTTTAGGGGTCAATTCTACCCCTGCATCTAATTGCATGCATATGATCAGCTTGGTCAAGTGATAACCATCAAACCCATCACCAATGAGGGAGCCTTTCAATAGATTATAGTAATCCTTCACATTCAATTCAATACCTTGTTCTCTCAAGTACTTCAAAAATTCAAATGTAAAGATCTTAGAAGCATTAGACCTCGAGATAGAATGAGCAATAATCTGATAGTTTTTCAAAATTTGGTCAGTTTGCTTCGTATCAACCAATTTCCCCATAAGTATTGAGATTCCGGTCAAATTAGTATCGTTGTGAATTTTTTTGAAAATTGTATAGTGAATGATATCCTTAACTTCAGATTTTAAATCCTTTAACAGGTAAACCTCATTGAAGATTTGACTAATGTTCTTGGTTGAGTTCAAACGGGGATAGTGTGTTGTCAATCTCTCAAATTCAAACTTGCTGAGTTGAAGACCTCCAAACTGGTTCAATATCTTCCAACCATACTGATAACTCTTAGCACTACAACCGCTATCTACAATCTTTGACAGGCAACTGGCATCGAAATTGAGTTTGAAATGAAGTTTGATCATCTCAATCAATTCCAATAACTTTGCAGTGTCCCCCTCGGAGGCAAATACATCGCATAGTCTAAGTAAGAGGGATTCTGAAAAATTACCAACATTACCCTTGATGTACTCATTGTAGCAAAACAAACACAATTCGTAGTTCTTATCAGCAGCACAATCATTAATCACCAGGCTCCATAGCTGGGATTCTATCAACAACGTTGACTCATCTCGTATTATGTGTAATAATTTGAGCACTTGCTTATAATCCAGTCTTTGTAAACCCATCAAAATCAACCTGTAAATTTTCAAGTCTAACAAACTCTGGTCCGTTTTTTCGGCTCGCCATATCTGATCAAACAAATCGACACTTCTTTCGTATTGTCCACTGGCCATTAGGTAAGACATGTTAAAATAGTTATGTCTTGATAATATCAGTTGATATTGCAACTGTGTTTGTAACAAGTCAGAAGATGAGATCAACTTGTCAAGGTAATGGAAACTCGTCTCATTCAACTCCACCTTGTTCTCTGTACACTCATCGACCAATTGTAAAGCAAATTGTGCTACCGATTTGGATATCCTTGGGTTCGACATCAACATCAATGACCTGAAAATTTGGTTGTAAACATCGATGCTCGGCACAGCAACTCCCAAAATGTTCAACTTGGTCAACAAGTGATAAAAGCTCTTGCTATTTCCACTGTTGTTGTACAATTTCAACTGAGTCGAAAGCTTGTGGTCAAAGGAGCGAGAGCTTTTTATGTCTTTCAATTGTCGGTACACCAACTCTACCTCTGTCGATTCTTGTAGCTTCACATCGCCCGCTATTCCACCATCGTTGATCAAGTGGAGATCTTTCAAAATGTTTCTCACTGTTGTATTTGACGAGGTGCTGTACCTTCGTGAGATCCGAATCATATCTTTGTGTTATTCTGTTGAAGCTTCTGTAAAGTGTTAGCTTTTTTTTTTTCAAGAATTTATCATAGAGACTTCACAAAAGTATTAAGTTAGTTGATAACACCGAGAATATGAATAAGAGAGCTCCACAAATATTTGACCGGTTGGCCAAATTGAAGCAGAGGAAGAGATTCGCCTACAACCATGATGTGGAGTACATCAGAAATCAAGTTGCCAAGATCACCGTGGAAAGATTGTCGTATATAAGTCGTGATTTCAGAAATTTTATGGACTTTGGATCACATTCGTCTAACTTTTTGAGCCAGTTGAACGACAACGAAACAGAGGCAAGTCGAATTGTAAAGAAGAAGTTGGATACTGTGTGGTTACTCGATAGCTGCTCAAGTTTACTCAACTTTAAAAAATTCAACAATTTGAGTTCCTTAGATATTAAAAGAGTTAATGAAGACGAGGAAAGATACGAGCATCCAGAAATGGAATCTCTTGATGGTGTGATCTCCAACTTGTCAATACATTGGGCCAACAATTTGCCGTCTGTGCTAAAGAACATCAACAATTCATTGAAGCCTGATGGTATGTTTATGGGAAGTTTGTTCACGACAGATACTTTGTTTGAGTTGCGGTCATCTTTACAGATAGCTGAAATGGAAAGAAAAGGAGGTGTGGCACCACACGTTTCGCCATTAGTGAGATCTGAAGATTTGTCCAACTTGTTGAAGAACGCTGGTTTCGAATTGGTCACCATAGACGTTGAGGAAATAGTTGTATGCTATCCGGATCTTTTGAGTTTGATGAAAGACTTGCAGCAGATGGGAGAGAGCAACTCAGTGACGGGAATTGAAAACATTAAGTTACCCAGAGATGTGATGATGAGTGCTGATGCAATTTACAAAACACTCCATGGAGAAGTCGACAACGGCAGGATCATCTTACCACTGACCTTCAGGATATTGTTTTTCATCGGGTGGAAAAAGCTGCCGACACAGGCACAGCCATTGGAGAGAGGCTCTGCAGAGTTCAACTTGAAAGACATTTTGTGAGCCTTGGAAGAATGTCTTCCATCTTATTTATTTATGTACTTATTTATTTGTATATATATATATATTTATTTATTTATTTGAATTTGAATCAATTCATATTTGCATGAGATCACAAACGTAAATACTGAAAAACATACAAAAAAAAAAAATCTGAGATACACCAAATGTCTTCCTGTGACACTTACAGAGTCCAGAAGTACAATGGACAACGATGAGATCCAAATCATCAAGATCAAAGACAAGCTACTTGATGAGATCGATGTGGACCTTGATCTGGTGCTATCAAGCAAAGCTCATACAAACACGACAAGAATACTAAATAACATTCAAAGCTTTCAGCCATCACCCCAACTTCTTGATAGGCATTTGGGAAATTTTGTCTCAAAACTTTGCAAGGCATATACTATGGATTCTCGGTCTCATTTGAACCAGTCCATAAGTGAGATTTTTTACCAGCTCACCAAAATCAGAGGCTATAAAGCCATCAGCAACTGCTTGTCGAGTGACATATATTTGATAGGTTCCATATTGAACAGATTTGATGAAGAATTGAGTTGGAAAGAGAACTTTTTCTTGTTATTGTGGCTCTCTATTTTGATCTTGAATCCATTTCAATTGAGAAGTGTTGATGAGAACCTTTCACAGAAAGTGTATGACTTGAGTTTGAGGTTTTTCAGCAGTAACAGTAAAGAACTGGACGTCGCAGCCATATTGATGAGCAGGTTTTTATCAAGAGCTGATAACGGGATGTTTTTGAATAAGTTTTACCTCTCACTGGGTACTACAGAGCTCTCACAGTATATGTGTTTGAGTTACTTGAAAACGTTGAACAATTTGCTCAAAATAGCCAAACTCTCCAACATTGAAATGTTTTTGGAAGCACATTATAACTTTGTGCATCAATATCGCGACTCACAGAACTTGACAATCTTGAAATTCTGCATTAAGAATATAGGAAAGATAGGTGAGCTTCTGATTATCTTGAAAAAAGGTGATTTGATTGAAGAGATTATAAATATTTTGGTTTCTAAGTTGGATTATAGTAGCACTATAGTGCGATACTGTGTGTCACGTCAGATATCAAAGATCACACTTAAGTTAGATATTGAGACCCAACAAGACATAGTCTCCTTGTTGATAGAGGAATTGGAAATTGACGGGTTGCAAGAGGGTGAGTTTGTAAAATTGGAACTCAATCTGGATTTAGTTAATGTTGACAAATTTCACGGTGTGTTGTTGACTGTTGCAGAATTTCTCAATGCAAAGTTGATAGCACACGATATATTACCAACGGTAGCTTCAGTGTTGCACACAACCTTATTTTTAGAGCAATATAGGTTGACATACTCAGTTGGATCAAATGTTAGGGATCTGTCATGTTATATATGTTGGTCAATGATGAGGAAATACAAGTCAGTAGACGTTGAGATTTTGCAGATACTATTTCAGGATCTTTTATTGACCTGTCTTTTCGACAAGGAGCTCATGATAAGGAGATCTGCCAGTGCCGTTATTCAAGAACTAGTGGGGAGGTTTGGTGACTTAATTTACTCAAACTCACAAAACTGGAAGGTGAGTCAAAACTCTTTCAAGTTGAAAATCATAGAAATATTGGACTTCTCCATTCTCGGAGACATGAGAAAGTCCTATCATTTAGCTGAAGTCATTATTGATGTGCTAAATGATAATTTGCGTAATTTCTTCGTCGACCGTTTATATCACTCGTCGTTCAATCAGGACTACAAGGTGCGACAACTAAGCATCCACAGTTTGGTGAATTTGGTAAATGCAAACGAAGTTGAAAACTTCATTGTTAACATCCTCTCCAGACCATTAAAACCGGGTGCTTTCCACTTGTTGGCAGATTTGATCATTATAAGCCCTTCAAATTTGGATCGAATTGCAAAGCTTGTAGCAGAGCAGTCATTCAACTCTCACAAAGACACGGCGCTGAAAGGTGAGGAATTGTTATACATCATATCTGTTCTTGTGCAATTTGACAGTTCCATTTTTGATACGAACGCTGATTTGGTATTCAATATTATACGATTATCTAGCTCTCCAGAAATTCTGGTAAAATTCTTGCTTCTAGTTCAGAACTTGCCCTCAGTATCAACAGACTTTTTCCAGAAAATGGTATACTACATCAAGGCGGGGAACAATTTGGCTGTTGCTAGCAGTATTAGTGCTTTCAATTTTTTGAGCCCTTTACAATTAAATATTCTATTGGAAATTGTGGAAGATCAGAAGCAAGATGCAGATGTTAGAGCAGCCATTATTGAAAGTTTATCTGTTTACTACCTGAAACATCCTTTCGATGACGTTATCAGGATAGTGAACCTGTTAGACGATTATACTATTACCAGTCAAGGAGATGTTGGTAGTAAATTAAGAAGTGCCTCGGTTAAGTTCATCGATCAAAATTTGCTCGAGTTGTCGAAGCAAGAAAATACAATCAAATATATCAACTTGAAGCTAGTCAGATTGATTTTTGATATGATTGATAGATTAAGAGAAGACTCATTTCAATTATTAATTAAAACCGCACAGCTAAGTGGCTATGAATTACTGAACAACAACTATTTTGATACGTTGCTTGAGATCTTAACAAGAGAGATAATGGGTAAGCAAGATGAATATCACGGTTTATTGACCATGGAGTTTGTGAAAGGTTTCAGTTTCATTGCTGGGGGTGTTATTTTTTCTAACAAAGTAATTCAAGACTCATTGAAGAGCTTGGTATACTTCTTGGAAAGGCGAGCAAGTCAGGGAGAGGCGCTTGTTTTCTTTAACAATCTCAGTTCTATACTATCCAAAAATACGGAGCTATCTATAACTGAAGCACAAGCTCTTGAATTGGGAGTCACCTCGAAGTTTGGGTCACATGCTCTCAAAACGACTGAAAAGTTATTCAAGTTGCAAAATTCGGCATTGATCCTATTTCAGAGATTGTTTGAAATGAACATCAGTTTTCCCTCTGAATTTGACTACAAATCGCTATTTATAAAAACCTTCAATTTACAATTGAACCAACTAAACACGGCTCGATTGAAGGCTTGTTTCAAAATATTCAAATTTATATACCTCTGGAATCAAGACCCCTTTTTTACCAAGGGCAAAACTCGGATGGTTCAATTGCTATGTACTTCAAAGAACGATCGGGTTCGGGTTATTTGTGGTGAAGTACTTTATGAACTTTATCAAGAGGAGAAAGTAGACAATAAAGCATACTTGAAGTTGTTGGATGAGACTGCTTGGGGTGAAAGGGACGATTATTCTAGATTGTTGAGAGTTTTCAAATAGCGACGGCTGTTTGCAGTGCTTGAGAATTATAATATATAATATAGTAATATAGAAGCAATCCGTTTGAAACAGAAGTTCGGGATTTTAAGCAGCGAATGTCTAATGATAGTAGTAAGACCCCGCTATATATTCACCTCGTGTGGCATTGAAAAGAGGTTTACAAGGGATATTTTGTATAAAATATATTGCGTGCACCCCTTTGGTGTGATTTGTCCCCACAAAATGCACAAAAGTTATTCACAGTGTTTTTTCAATTTGTTTTTTTTGCAAAAGATCACAAATTAATGCCTGTCCGTTCAGTCAGATTAACAGAACTATTTCTGAATAACCAACAACAACGACATCATCATCATCGTAGAGTCGTAGTAGGATAACAAACAGAGCACAGTAAGCAGACATCCAACTAAAAATCAACACTGCAAAACCATGACCGGTGAGAGTCACCCAGGAAAGAGAATTTGCGAGGTCATCAAGTTGAAACCCGAGTATGAAGAGGAGTACATCCGAATCCATGCAAATACACCCACCAATGTGTTGGAAAGAATGAAGGTGTACCATATCGAAGATTACTCAATTCACTACTACAAGGATCTCAGTCTTCTCATAGCCAATTTCAAGTATACCGGAACAGATTTGCCGAAAGATTCAGAGCTGATGAGACTGGATCCGATCAACCATGAGTGGTGGGCGCAAACGGATCAGATGCAGTCGACACTTGTCAAAGAGCCCACCACTGGGAGCCAAGATCCCAAAGGTTGGTGGTTTGGCTTGCAAGAAGTTTTCAGGTTCGACGGCTGAGTTTGTTTGCATGCCACTTCATCGGATAAATCATCGTGTAATTCCTCTTTGGGCGTTTGGCGAAAACTGAAAAAAAAAAACATCGGCCTTTTCACGAAAAAAAAGTGAATCATTTTTTTTTTTTTTTTTTTTGTTTTTGTAGCTTGTTCAACTATAAAATAGAATTTGAGGAGAATTTAGACCAGAGATCACTAGTCAAGCACGAGTCAATAAACATATATAACATGCTTAGAACTTCTACAAAGGTTTTCAGGCCAGCAATGGCCAGATTGTTATCTTCTGCACCAACTTTTGAGCCAGCTACTCAATTGACCGTTGGAAAATTAAACCAAAATGCAGTGGCAGCTAAGTACGCCGTTAGAGGTAGAATTCCAACAAAGCTGGAACAATTAAGAATTGAATTACTGCAAGAAGATTGCCATTTACCTTTCGAGAAAATTATCAACGCCAACATCGGTAACCCACAACAATTGGATCAAAAGCCATTGACATACTACAGACAAATCTTGTCAATTTTGCAGTACCCAGATTTGTTGAAAAATGACTCTGTCAGATCATCTTTCCCCACCGATGTCGTTGAAAGGCTGCAAATCTTATTGAAGAACATCGGGTCAGTCGGTGCATATTCGCATTCCCAAGGTGTCCCATACATCCGCCAATCAGTTGCCAACTTCATTTCTCAAAGGGATGGTTACAAAGCTGACCCTGAAGATATCTTTTTGACCACCGGTGCTTCGACAGCTGTTTCTTATTTGTTGTCAATTTTGTCAAATGGTGAAAAGACAGGGTTCATGATTCCTATTCCTCAGTACCCTTTATACACTGCCACTTTAGCTTTGAACAACTCTCCTGTTGTTCCATACTATTTAAATGAAACTGAAAATTGGTCTGTTGATCCAAAAGAATTACGTTCGTTGTACGAGAAAAATCAAGCAAAGGGTGTTGATGTCAGAGCTTTGGTCGTTATCAACCCAGGTAATCCAACTGGTGCCATATTGACTGAGGAAGCCATTGAAGAAATTTTAGTTGTGGCCGCAGAGAAAGGTATGGTTGTCATCGCCGATGAAGTCTATCAAGAAAATGTCTTCCGCGGTGAATTCATTTCGATAAGAAAGATCTTAAAGAAATTGCAAGGGCAATATCCTGGTAAATTTGACACAGTTCAATTAGCCTCATTGCACTCAACCTCCAAAGGTGTCAGTGGTGAATGTGGCCAAAGAGGTGGTTACATGGAATTAATCGGGTTCAGCGGTGAGGTTAGAGCCGAGATCTTGAAGTTGGCATCAATTTCATTATGTCCAGTTGTTACTGGTCAAGCTTTAGTTGAGTTGATGATCAACCCACCAAAACAAGGTGAACCGAGCCATGACAGCTATCAAGGAGAAAGAGATTCAATTCACGACGCTTTACAAGAAAGAGCTGAGAAGCTTTTCCAAAGTTTCAACAAGATGGAAGGTGTTGAATGCCAGCAACCACAGGGTGCGATGTACTGTTTCCCAAAGATTGATATTCCACCAAAGGCCATCGCCAAAGCTGAAGAACTCGGCTACGCACCTGATGAGTTCTACTGCAGTGAATTGTTGATCAACACTGGTATTTGCGCTGTCCCAGGTTCTGGTTTTGGACAAAAGGAAGGTACTTACCACGTCAGAACCACATTTTTAGCACCAGGTGTTGATTGGATCTACGATTGGGAGAAGTTTCACAAAAAATTCAACACTGAGTACCAATAAGACTGATTTCGATGTATGTGTTTTTTTTTTTTTGGATTATGTAATAATATATATAGCATGGATGGAATGCAAAAAAAGAAAATGAATTGAGTTAGAAAGGTAACAGTAGAAATTATATAGAGGATACCATAATAGATAACCAAGTTGGATACCAACCAAATATTACAATAAGCCATGTCCAACATTGTAATTGACTCCAACTGGATAACAAGTTGATAATGATTTCGAAAAGTGCCATGTCGTCCAAATATGATATAAGCAATAATGAGGTGAATGGATTTGAAATAAGGAGCATTGCCGAGTTGATGAGGTGTTTCAGCTTTCTGTAATCTGAACTGAGCAGATACTCCACTTTGATCAACAATAATGGAATTGATACCACACTAATACTGAATGCCAAAGTGAAATGCACCACTAACAATGAAACCAACATCATAGTCATATACATATACAGCCAACTTTGCAAGACGTATCTTGTAGCCTTGTTAAGCCCTATGACTCTGTTGATATTGAGGACCGGTAACAATGCAAGAGAAAAGTTGAACTGCACAAAACCCTTAACTAGTGTCTCGGTCAAATGCGTGTTATAGCTTTGCAAGATTAACCCAAGACCTGCACTGCATGCCAAAATTAACGCAAATATCACAAGTGCTGACCTGACTTCTTTGATCAATAAGGAGTAAGATATATTGTTGTTTAAAAATGTGTTTAAAGCAGCAATACCAAAACTGACACTCAACAACACAGCACTTGGTAAGTAAGTTCCAATACTTACAAAGTTTCTAGGCAGTAGCATCAAGTAATAGAAGAAGGATTGATGAAATTTCTCCAACAAGTTGTTGACTGCCCTGAATATTCCTTCCACAACACGACCATAGGTGGTTATATCATAACCTTCATCTCCAACTGCTCTCAAAGTCAAAGCTTGAATGTTGAAACCACTGAAAGTTTCACAGCTATTTGAAAGTATTCCAGTGATGGCGAGATTCTTGATACCTAATAATAAGGTTTTCAAACGGTTGTAGTACTTATTTTCATACTGAGCGTGCTTTTGCAATGCGATTTTAAAGCCTTCGTGCTCCCCAATGAATACCGCACAATTGATAAGATCCAAGTTGGGCAATTGACCATTCATCCCATCATATTCTAGTTCAACGTGATGCAAGCCATCACCCTCACTTGGATATTCGAGTACCAACGCACTTTCTATGGAACCGCCCGTATTGTCGAACTCTGTATGGTACAGTTCAACCCATTTCCTGGTGGCAAATTTTGAGTCCTGCGGTATCACAATGATAATGTTTTTGGACCAGATATTTAACCTGCCAAAGTACTTCCCCAAGGAAAGGGCTAATGCAACACCTCCAACATTGAGTTCATTGGTTGAAGTTAACCAAGGAGCCGAGATTAACATTGATTCGGAGTCAGCCCTTGGATTATGCAATACAGCATAGAAGTTTTCACCCACATTCCCATCAAGATTTTCAAATTGATGTTTTGATGTTTTGTAGCCAATGTCACCAAACCAAGTTTGAAGCAGATCGTTTCTCGTGGTGAGTGGTTGACTTTTCAATTTAATCACTTCATCTCTGTAACCTCTTAAGAAATTCCATTCACTCTCTCTATAAAATGAGTAAGCTTGGGAAGGCATAAGGGCATTCTCCGATATATATGTGTTTCGATATTGACCATGCATCGGTAATACAAAGATCCATCCTGTTCCAATTATTGCAAGGAGGAACGAGATATAAGATAGCAAGCTGATAAGCCTTGGCAAAAGATTGTACTTGTCAACTAGCCTAGTGACTCTTTCCAATATCGACATCGACTATATGATTATGTACAAGTTCGGGGACTCAATGTTGAGATGGTCTCGATGCCCTTCACTAACGTGTCCGAAGTTCTCTGCTTTTTTTTTTCTCCTTAATGGTTTACAACTACAAAAGACGTGTACCATAATTCAGAAAATCCAAAGAAAAAGAATCACTTCAATGTGGCTACAACCTATCAATTAGGTTACGATATCGAGAACATAATAAGCACCACTTGTCCAATTTATCCATTGCACCAAAGGAATAATGTAAAGTTAATTGACCCTCAGATCAAGGTCTCTCCAAACTGCAACATCGGCGGGATCTTCCACTGCACTTTGACACAATTCTAAACCAATGTTATCAGGACTTGCTGTTATACAACAATTCCGTTTATAAACTTTTTTTACCAATCGAAAGCTCTTTCACCTAAAACTATTGTATCTTTGTCCAATATCAAAAGACTCAATGGACCAACTGAGACAGAAATGCTAATTTTGGGTTTGAGCTCAAGAAACCTGGTTCTTTCAAAACTCGTTATCCGACTTATCCCACCACAATCCGAGAAAAACTCCATTGCTTGGGGCATCGGTGTAAGTGAATTAATACCATGGCTTATCAAAATTTTGTTCTTGTGTTCATACACCAGTCTGGTATTCCTTATAAATCGCAGAGTAAGGTCAATTTCACCAATATAATCGGGGGTAGTCGCTTAATAAAACTCTGACCTTTTTTCCGTTGCAAATCTATAGTGCCAACAATCATTTGTAGGAAAGTAAACCCAATCACCTGCGGACCAGGGTTGGTAGGTGCCTTAGTGTGGTAATACCGCCCACTTAATTGAATGATGGATCTTGTCAAACATAGTGACAAGCATTATCAGCCCTAGACACTGGAAAACAATTTGAGTCTCGGGTACCTTCAATCGATCTGCAGCTCCATTTTATCTGATAATCAAAATAAGGCTGCCATTTTGATATTTAAAGTGTTAATTACAGGTTCGACCGTATAGATCTAGCCTATCTATACACAATTAACCTAGTCACACAAGGAAGAGGTGGAAAAAACATTTTGTTCAATAGGCCCAAGTCCGTGGACGAGCTGCCTAACCCCATGAATTTACCAGACCTCTCGAAAGGGATAGTTTCCGGGAAGGAACAAAGGTAGTAATAAATAATTATCATGCGGGTTCCAAAAATTTTTCTAACCTCTAAGTTTTAAGAGGAGCCATTTCATTACTATAATTCGTGACTGGTAAGTCATTTGGCCTCTTCAAATACTTTCAGCGACCTTTGAGTTCAGGTCTTGACAAAGAAGGTTTGCCGAAGCACCCATCACTTATTATCACGAATCTAACCTCACGACAGTTTATGATCTGCTGGAAGTGAGTAGAGAACAACAGTGGACCAGCATGTATTATCAATCATGAAGTGACCCTGCATTGTGGATATATATCAAGGACGAATAGGCGCGCCAGTTTTGTATCCGACAGCGGGTTTCAGTATCCGTGGATTAGAGACGCGCCTAAAATGTTTTTTTTTTGTTTTTTTTTTGATGGGCTAGCCAATGAAGGGCCCTTCCTTATCAGTGGCATCTAAAGGGCAGCTTATCTCTAACTGAAAATGTCTTATCTTCACAATTCAAATTTGCGTGAAAAGTTTAAGCGGAGTATAAAGAGGAACTATATAACCCTCGATTTCAGGATCGGCTGACAGAGATATCACTACAGACCCTTTTTTCAATGGCAGAGCAATCAGAGTACCAATCAGAGAAACACGTTCCAGTGGATGAGATCTCCGCCACTGACTCTAATGTATATAACGATGACAAAGGTGTTGTGTCCCCTGTTGTTACAGCGATTCACGATCAGATAAAGGACACCTCGCATATTATTGGCTTAGATCTTTATGAAAAAGCGCAGGGTTTTGAACACATTGACGATAAAGAATATGCGAAAATTAGACGCAAAATAGACAGATGGATCTTGCCTATTCTATGTATAACTTATACATTGCAATTTTTGGATAAATTGTCATTGAATTATGCTGCTGCCTACTCATTTAAAGAAGATTTGGGTTTGGATGTTGGCCGTAGATACAACTGGACAGCTGCCATCTTCAATTTTGGCTACTTATTTTGGGCACTTCCAGCCAATTACATCATTCAAAAGGTTCCGGTCGCCAAATTCACTGGTGCCATGTTGTTTGTATGGGCTATATTATTGATTGGACACATTGGAGCTACTAATTATGGAGGCATTTTGGTCTTGAGATTCCTATTAGGCCTTTTCGAGCTGTCAATTTCTCCATCTTGTATGATGATTAACTCAATGTTTTACACAAGAAAAGAACAGCCTTTTAGAATGTGCTGCTTCCTTAGTTGTAATGGTATTTCGACAATGGTTGGTGCCTTGTTAGCATTTGGATTGGGTCACGCTACACACGCTGCTATAAAACCTTGGAAATTGATTTTCTTAGTAATTGGGTTATTGAACTTTGTTTGGTCCATTGTGTTTCTATTACTTTGCCCAGATTCACCAGCAAATGCAAAGTTTTTGGACCAAAGAGAAAAGCTGATTGTGGTTGATAGAATTGCTAGGAATTCTATGGGTGTCAAAGATACACAATTTAAACCACGTCAAGCTTTACAAGCCTGGATGGATCCCGCTGTTTTATTATTAGGTTTGGTAGGTTTATCCTGTGGGGTCATTAATGGTGGTTCTTCCAACTTCCAGTCTGCTCTTATTACAGGTTTTGGATTTTCAGGATTATCAGCAACAGCTTTGCAATTGCCAACAGGTGCTTTTGAATTGATTTTTGTTTTCAGTTGTGGTATCATCGCTATCACGTACAAACATACTCGTTGCTTGTTGTTGTTCATTTCCTGTATCCCAGGCCTAGCGGGTTTGATCGGTATACGTTTAATCTCAATCGACAAAAAATGGGCTCTTGTTGGTTGTACTTGGTTGCAATATATCATAGGGGCACCAGTCATTTTGAGTTGGATTTTGTTGAATGCCAATGTCGCAGGTCACTCCAAAAAGGCTTTGGCAGTAGGAACATGGTTTGCACTATACGCTGCTGGAAACATTGTTGGCGCCAATATATTCTATGCAAACGAAGCTCCAAAATACAATTCTGCAATGATAGGATTAATCACTAGCTATGCTGGTATAATGGCTTTGGCAATTGCATACAGATTACTTTTGATGAGGAGAAATGCTTCAAGAGATAAAATGGCTGGAGGTGTTTATACAGATGAGATGGAGAAGCAGTCGATTATCGATGGTTTTAAAGATCGCACCGATACAGAAAATAAAAACTTTAGATATAGTTTATAATCCGCCTATTTTGATCTCAGTCAATACAATCGATCTTATAGTCCGAAAATTTCTTTCCCGTTACTCAGTGCGTCATAAGGTTTTAATTATATACAAGTACCAAAAAATAGCAAGGTTGAGCAAAGTCGGAGGCATCATCGAAACTGATTTTGGCCTATTGTTGTTGACACTCCGGTTCAGCGGCACCCCCTCCTTCATAATAGTTTTCATAATAATCATCTCCCTCTTGATCTTCATCTTGAGTCTCTTCAGGGTAATCAGGTATAGCGTTGCCACTAGCTATAGTGAACTTTTCCACCACGTAGCTATTTAACTCTTCTTCTCCAGCTAATTTACCACTGTTTACTGCATTGGTAGGGTATTTGACGTTTGATAAAATTTGTTTCACTGTGGTCAACTCATTTTTCTCCAAAAACCAATTGTCCTTTGGAAACTCGATATCCAATTCGATATATAAATCTCCTTTTTGATCTCCACTGCCAAACCAGGATTTCCTTTGGTTCAACACGGGCATACCTTCATTCAGAATTTTGATAAAATCACCAGGCTTCAAAACTTTCCCCTGGGGAATTCTTAATGTGAGGTATCTGTTATCTAAGGTCTTGATACAGTTTTCTTTAGTGAACCCACATAATGCTTCAAATAATTTGATGTTCAACTTGAAGTAAAGATCATCTCCCTTTCGTTCGAATATTTCATGCTTCTTGGTTGTATAGATCAAAACAACGTCTCCAGTCACCTTCCCTGGTTCTTCATCACTCTCACCTTCCAACACCACTTTGCCGTTTGATTTGGATCCTTTCTCGATATTGAACTCTAATATTTTTGTCTCTTCCTTGACTCTTTTTCCATCACATCTTTTACATCTGTCCTTTTTTCTAGAGACTTTACCGGTCCCATTACAGTTCGAGCATGTTACATACTCTTGGGTTACCATTCCTGGTGCCAATCTTCGTAACTTCGCCTTTTGACCTTCCCCATTACACATGACACATGTGTCCTGCTTTGCATTCACCTTGGTGCCTGAACCCTTACATGTCTTGCAAATGATATTCCTGGTCGAAGTGGTCTTAATGACTTTCCCCTTGAAAAGGTCTTCTAGAGAAATCTCTACATTTATCTCTGCGTTGTCTGTCTTCCGTTGTTTTGGTTGCCTTGGTCTTGCATTGGATCCGTTGAAAAAATTAAAAAAATCTTCTGGACCAAATTCAGCATCACCATTAGCGTGAAAGCCGCCATTGTTTGCAAATGATGGTCTTCCATCCTCTGTCCCATATGTATCATAACTGGCTCTTTTGTCATCATCAATAAGAACCTCATATGCATGGCTTACTTCCTTGAATTTGATCTCAGACTCTTCTCTCAAGTCCTCACTAACTTTATCTGGATGATGAGCCAAAGCCAATTTTCGGTAAGCCCTTTTTATCTCTCCAGAGGTTGCCTCTTTAGAGAGTCCTAGCACCTCATACAAGCTTTGCAGGTCAGACATTGGTAGAATATGTGAATGTTAATTGAACTAACGCTTCGAAGCTCTTGATATTCCTCTTACTAAAATTTTTTTTTTCTTCTTTGTTTGAAGCGGCAAGACTTTCGATGCTCCAAAATGTCCAAATGAGGAGAGTAAGGGCTGTTTCAGGAAACCTTTGCTTCAGACGCTCTTTATCTGGAACTAACACTAAGGTCCATAGTCAGGCCCATTTGACATCGAATCTTTTGGACCGAGATAGGCTCTTTCCTGTTCGAAATTGCCTCAAATTATTTCTCAATCATTGTGTGCTGCAAGGCCAGATCTACGGTAATGTCGCAAATTGTCTGATAGGTCTTACTAGAACATAAAATATCTCTGGTGTTCCCATGTACCACAGATAGAACAACTGATATTTGAAGCCAAGAGATATACCTTATCGGCCTTAGTTTTGCCAAAAAGTTGGCTATTCACTTCACTCAGGACTTATATACCAGATCCACTGAAACATTCCAAATCATTCTCAGCTGAGGTGATCTGAAGTATAACTTACAAGAATATCGAATAGCGATTTAAAATAATGAATATCATCTCAACACTTTGATTTGTTGGATTCAAAGTGCAATTGCTAAGGTTTTGTGAATTTAGAGATCGCTTCTTTCGGAGTCTAAGTCGATCCACAAAACTTGATAGTTGTACTTGTTTGAAAGCAGCAAGTGGTCCTCTTTTGGCAAATCATTCCATTTTCCTCTTTCTGATCAAGCCATTCGTGTTGACTGTATCACCAAATGTTTCCAAGGATCTTGTAGGTTTTTATCCGTTTTGGCATTTTTTTTTCTGTCGGAAGCGGCATCCGAAAGGCTAAGATAAGCTTATCTGATTTTTAGAATGTAGTCTATCTCAAAAAATATGACTATCTTTCACGAACGCATAAGCTGTCCCTAGTCGGAGAAACATGTAACTCGAAACGCGGTGCAGGAAGCCAAGCTCTTTTATTATGATAAGAAAATTGCGGTCTTATTTTGTTCCATCTTTTGATGATAACAAATATCTACGATGAAACAGATTCAAATATATTAACCTCCTCTTTTCCAAAAAAGTCATTACTTTTCTTCTAGATAAGCCAGAATCGAACATATAACAAGGGACACAATGCCATCAAGCTTCTCATCCGATGAGAAAAAGGGAAATCAAGCTACTTTACAAAATGTCCTATCCATTCGGGAAGACCAAATAGGGACGATGGACATAATAACTTCTATAATATCACCATCGGGCAAAGAGGTTCCAGTCACAGGAGACGTGGACCAAGCAATGGCACTTGCTTTGCAGTCTGAGCATAAGCTTATAGACGAGATAGCTGACAAAAAGCTACTAAGAAAGATTGATCTTTATTTGCTTCCAATTCTTATGTTGTTGTACTCTGTTCAGTTTTTAGACAAAAACTCAAATTCTTACAGCTCTGTCATGGGACTTCGAACCGAACTAGAGATGGTCGGAAATCAATTCTCGTGGACTGGAACCTCGTTCTATTTGGGATACTTGGTATTTGAAATGCCCGCTTCTTATTTAATCCAAAGGTTTCCAATGGCTAAAGTTACCTCATTTTTCATTATTCTCTGGGGTATTGTTGTGTGTCTACATGCTGTACCAAATTATCTGGGGTTTATAACCTTGAGAACTTTGTTGGGTATGCTAGAATCAAGTGTAACTCCTACGATGATGGTTTTGACCTCCCAATGGTACAAACAGGAGGAGCAGTTTTTGAGGACATCCATTTGGTTATCTTTCAATGGATTAGGGACAATAATGGGAAGTGCCATTGCTTATGGTTTGTTGATCCACAAAGATTCATACTCAATTGAAGCTTGGAAGCTTCTTTTCATCATAACAGGACTAATGTCGATTCTCCTTGGCGTGTTGTTCTACTTTCATATACCAGATACACCAGCAGGGGCATGGTGGTTATCAGATGAGGAAAAAATGATGGTGGTTGAAAGAATCAGATCCAACAACCAGGGGTTTGGCAACAAACATTTCAAAGTTGGGCAGTTGAAGGAAGCTTTACTTGATGTTAATACTTGGTTGTTTTTCCTCTTTGGAATTGCCCAAGATGTCACGAATGGTCTGTTGGGTAGTTTCGGCTCTATTCTATTGGAAAGCGATCTTGGATTCACGTCTGCACAATCATTGTTGATGCAAATGCCAAAGGGTGTTGTTGAAATCTTCGGTTGCATTTCCATTGCCTGGGTGACCAAGTTTTTCAGGCACAGGTTGCTCGTATCTACCATAACCTCACTGCTAACTGTCGTGTTTTCATGCCTCCTAGCATTTTGCGGGAGTAATACGAACCTGAAGCTTCTGGGCTATTATCTTTTGAGTACCCTGGTGATAGGAATGATATGTGCAATTTCCATCTCCTCCTCGAATGTTGCCGGACTGACAAAAAAAAGTGTTGTAAATGCTATTTATCTTATTGGTTACTGCACGGGTAACCTTATTGGGCCTCAGACCTTTAGAGCAGATCAAGCGCCACATTATGCAGGTGCAAAAATTTCTATGGTCGCTTGCTACAGTATAGCTACGCTTTTAACAATAGCTATATATTGGGTAACTTGGAGGAGAAATGTTAAAAGGGCGAAAATGAGATTGGAACGAGGCGATGATTACGTCAAGATTGAAAACATTGAGTTCGCAGATTTGACTGATTTCGATAACCCAAATTTTGTGTACGCTTTATAATTTCATTCAACCGTAAACTAAACAGACAGGACATATTTGAGATATAACTGTCGGTACAACATCTATAAGAAAAGGATATTGTATTTTCGTAAGCAAACTATTTCAAAATCTTTCCATACTGTGTTTCCACCTCGTGAACCATTTTTTGTAACGACAAAATAAACATTTGGTGAGTGACATTTGGAAACTTTGCCCTATGTAAACCAAACCATTCCAATGGTGGTGTTGCTTCTCCCAACTCTTTTAATTGAGGTGCTTCAGCAACCAAAGGTTCCAACGCAACGTACTTATACTTAGATGCACTTTCAACATCTTTGAGTTTGTCTTCAATATTAACTGTTTCGAATAAGGATTTGTCTCCCGAAACTGCTTTCATTTCTATCTCGTCTTTAGTCTTGATTCTTCTATATGACTCAAGACGAGTGGATAGAGCGTTCGCATGCGAGGCCCACATATCACGAATGAAATTCACAGATCCTAAATTCCATCTTATATCTACCTTACCTCCAAATGAGCTTCTAAATTTATACTCGATTACGTTAGTCTTGAGCTCTTGCCAAATATCCATGTCAATGACCATGGATGGAAATACAAACATCGTTCCGCCCTTGACATGACGAGTGTTACTCGAAAATGCATCAACAGACATAGAATTCAAATCATCTTCATCAGAGACCTTATTTTTAAAGGTGGATAGTGAAACAATAAAATCCGTCATTTTGAGCTTCAATCTGTTCTCGAGTTTCACAGCTGTATTTTGATAAAACTTGGCGCGGGCTTGAGCCAATTTGAAAACCAAAACCTGAGAGTCCATCAAAGAACTTGGATAAACGTGTATGATAACCTGCCCTACTATAACGTCAAGATTAGTCGTCAATGCATCAATCAAATCAGCGAACGATTCGTCAGTTTGTTTCATATTCGTTAACATCTTCTTTGAAGAATTGGTTGATGAGTCTTTCAAAACTTCCTTGTATGAGATTCGAATGTCTTGATGGATCCGCAAGGCGGTACTGTAAACATCCCAAAAGTTTGACGCAGCTAATGCGGTTAGGTACACTTCGAGGGAGGATACCTCGGCTGTGGCGAATAACGAATCATGAGCAGAAGATGATCTTCCCCTTTTGTTGAAGATATTCAACGAAAGACCCTTTATATTGCACACGAAGAAAGTGTGAAAATCGAGTGATGATTTTGCCTGAATTGAGCCAATTCCAGCAGATATAATCACCAAAGGATGCTCGTATGCTCTTTCGTTCACAACCCAAGAAATCGCAGTCAGAACTGTCACGTCCCCAACGGCGACTTCTCCACCTAATCTTCCTTCGGATGTAAGGGCAACCTTGTCAACTGCAAGTCTCAAGTTTTGCTCCCAGGAAGTGGCCTTTTTGGAAACTGCCCAGAGTTTGTTTGTGTTGAGGTTCAAAATACCTAACGATTTGCCCATGTCCACCCTCACATTTATTTTCAAGACCAATATCTCTATAATCCATGGCATGGCATTTGTTGTGGATGTCTCACGGGCTCTCTGTGTGATACGCTTTGAAGTTAGATCTCGTTGAGCCCCTTCGTCAGCGCGATACATCTCTTTGGGAACCCATATGTCCTTAAAAAGATCCAAATCTTGAAGCTGCTTTACGTTGACGGAAGCTTGAACATTATGAACATGCGCAGAGGTGGCAAGCTTCTTGTCATTTCGGTAGTTGTAGAATGCAGTCATCAACAGCTCTTCGACAGAAATGGAGCCACTAGTTTCCCTGGAGTAGATGTGTTGTAAAGAAGCCTGTAATCCTTCAACTTTTAAAGCAGTCCAAACAGAGCTCATTTTATCATCACATGTTCCGACTCGAAAATCGATACCTTCGCATGAAGCAGTAGCTTGGACTTTAGCAGTTGGCTCGCAGCTTAATGCAATCTTTTGCAGTTCAATACGAACACCGAAATTTAAATCAACATCATCAAAAACGGTAGTTTGTGTAACTGATGAGGTAGGCTTGGCATGTTCAAGCTCCTCCACCATTGGAACTGTATTCCTCATCATCTTTCGCACACCTTTGTACAAATTATGTATAACGGGCACACACGTAGCATACAATATGTTTTCGGATGCTGACGTGACTAACTCAACTTTTAAGTTGTGTTTTTTCGGCAGCTCGGGAATGTGAGTATACTCCATAGCTATCTTGACCGCGGGCGATTTCAATGTAAAAGAAGAACAGTCTTCAAAGCATTCGGCATCTGTATTGTATACTACCACTTTAGCACCCGCAAAGCTTGTTATGCACTCAAGAGAGTGGAATCCCACTTTGTCAATAGAGACTCCATCGAGGGAGGAAGGC
Source organism: Nakazawaea pomicola (assembly GCA_030567755.1). Lineage (NCBI taxonomy): Eukaryota > Fungi > Ascomycota > Pichiomycetes > Alaninales > Pachysolenaceae > Nakazawaea > Nakazawaea pomicola. The sequence continues at coordinate 159,943 of JAJLSS010000015.1, read as the reverse complement.
TTATTGTTGTCTGTATTGCCTCTGAAAACTTTGCTTTCATCCACAAGCTTCTTGCAATAGTTAACTGAATTCAAAACCTCTTCAATAACGTTAACTCCATCTGCTTCAAACCTTACATCTAGCTGCTCCCCCGAAACGGTTGCATGGAGATTTCTGTGTCCGTCATTATTCACAATGGCATAAAGAAACTGCATATTTGGTAAAAATGCTCTGCTTGGAGAGTTAAACTCACTATTTTGACTGAAGAAGGTGGCGGGCGTGTTTCCGGAGGCAAGTGATAAGTAAGCATCGACAAGAGTTAATTTTCCTACTTTTTCCTCTGATACAACAAAGATCCTCTCACATCCTATAATCAAGCCATCACTTTCACTCTTTGGATCGTCGAATATCCAACCAATACATATCCCGTAAGCTAATATATGGATTGAGAAGAAACCAAATATGGATCCCGTTGGCGAAGATACTGCAACAGGTTTTGCGTTTGGCTTGACGCTTTCATGCTCGAATTTTTCAAGTGCCACGGAAATAGCTTTCTTCAGGAGTAATAACCGAGTAACAACTGCGGGAGTGATAAATAAACGACAATAATGAAGCTCCACCTGTAATGTCTGAAGCTTATGCTTTATATCATCTGGATTCATCACCTTTATGGCAAGGTCGATGGCGGCCACAACAGATTCGTCCTTTCCAGTTCCAACCACAAACCTTGACGTCGGAAGCACAATTTCACCGTAGGGTTTCACTTTGGAGATAACGCTTGTTTCGTCCACTGAATAATTAAATTGGGATAAAGCCACTTTTCTGAAATCGAGACGATATACAGTGTTTTCGATTGAGGTCACTAATGCGGCATAAGAGTTTTTAATTGAAACTTTCATGAGTAATGGCTTACGAGGCCTTTTTGAAGCCTTTTGGGGGTTCATTACTTGCTTGTTTGAGAGAAGAGTTTCGATTGTTCTCACGCAACGTCTGAATTTCCCGATATTGGCAACGGCTAACTTTTTGTCGTGGGAGGATAAAACAATAGTATCAATGAGATTTGGAACTGTTAAAACAGCCCGATCTGCCTTCATGAAAACATTTAGCAAATCGTAGTCATCAGCCAAAAGCATTTTTGTGAACATCTGGAGTTTTGATACCTCCGTTTTCAGATACATCATGTTCTCTATGCCATTTTTGGCAGAAATGAGGTTCGTGACGATTGTTTGAATACCGACGTTAGCCACTATCACATCTTTAATAACATGACAGTTGACTGTGAAATGATTTATATAGCCAATGTGTTTAAATGGAGAGACAAGCTCGAAGTCCCAAGTAACTTTATCCAAGGTGGATGTAAAAAAAATGGGGCACTTTGTGAACTCCGTCATGGGCTCTTTTTCTTCGGCTTTTGCATCAGTCCCGTTAAAATTGAATACGGAAGATAACCTCTTAACAATCGTTACTTCAAAATTGAGAAGGGTGTCCAAGAGTAAAATATATTCATCTGTTCCTTGATCACATTTAATTTTTAGCTCTCCTAAAGAAAAATCTAGAATTTTCGAACCTGTTGCCAATGTCCCAGAGTTGGAGACTACGAGGTTAGCACTTTGACCTCCAAAGACAGCAACAGTATTTTGAAGCAAGAACATTTCGGAAGTTAGAAACTCAAAACCGCAGGCTATATTAAACGGGAATATATCATGAAATCCTTTAGGTGCAACAGCGATTCCACTGAAACTGAGTCCCTTTCCCACTGTTGCCCACCCAGTTTTATCTATAACTGCCCTGTGGTCAATCTGATGGATCACAGCTGACAATTCGAAAGAGGCGTTCAAAATAGGGGGCGCCTTTTGACCGTTCTGTGTTACCTCTGAAGGTCCCTTTTTTTCAGTAGATTCCTTTAATGTTGAAACAAAATCTTTTAACTTCAAAGACAACGGAGTGATTCGATCTCTGATGGATTCAAGACTAAATACAACATCGACGTTTGTTCCATCGAACAATTCCAATCCGAGGGGCTCGAATGAAGCTCCCAAGGTCTTTTTCTGAAAACTCACGGAACAGTTCAAATAGTCAAGGCATACATAATCACTTTCAGACTCGAAAGAATTCAATCGAGCTGAGAATGACTCGAACGCAATGTTAAGTTTGTTCAGTGGTTTGGAAAACAGTGTTTGATTGTTCTTGGATAGATTGTAAACTTTTTGAAAAAGAAAACAACGAGAGATGTCACTGAACTCCCAACTTCTCCAGTTTCCAAAATAACTCAAAACGACAGAGGAGGCATCATCCTCAATGTCCCACAGATGCTTTTCGAATAAGTCGTTGGTCTTCGATTGCCACTGCTGTGGTAGACTTTGCATCAAATGACGAAGCCTCACAACAACTTTCCAACTATCGTTCGATCTCGTATGCTTATTGGAAGATCTCATAATATATGCAGGCTTTGTGAGTACCGCAGGGTCATGCTCTATGTGATATTTAATACCAGCACTTGACACGTTGAATAAAAGGGCTCTGGAAGCGGCCTCCTTTCTTGAACAAATTTCCTTGAACCGGGGCGCTATACTTTCAATATTTTGTTTTATAGGGATGATGAATTCTGCTAACCACAAGGCCTGACCTGCATCTGTTGATATATCTGCAGTTCTCATGTTTACTGATGAAACAAACCCATCGGTCTTTGAATCAGTGTGCCACGACTCTATGTCGTGCAGTGCAAACAAGAAAACCTTTTCATACCGAACTTTTTCAGTCATACTAGGGTCATTTTTGATAACACTTAAATCAAATTCTCTAACATGAAGAGCACTTGTCGATTCACTAACAACAGCTATCTTGTCGATCAATCTGATTGAGTCTGTAACAGTTTTGGTCGTTTTGAAGGCAAAGGCGGCTGAAACATCATGGGCAAGAAGTTCAATGTAATTTGGACGCGCATACTGCATGTCTTGCAATGCATGAATACCACTGATTCCTTCGAAATCACCATATTTTATATCTACTTTCGGTGTAACGATTCTCATGTTTGCAATGGTGGAAGCATCATTTGAAAGCAGAATTAATCCCAATATGGTTTGCATCTGCAATGTATCCATCACGCTTTCTATGGTAAAAGTATTAAACTCATCAAGAACACCGATCAATGTGAAAGCAGCCTTTGGATTTATAAATATCTCAATTGGACCGAAGCTTACAACAAGATTATCGTGCTCATACATAGGGTCCGGCACGCTTCCTGGTAAAAAATCAGAGTCCGTGTAATATGATCTGAAGTTTGGTGATTGACCCTCTTTTGTAGGTTGTGACGTTTTCGTTTCGAGTCCTGTATCATCATTTTCATCATCTGATTGATCGAAAGGTAAGCTCTCAAAGATGAAATCCACGCTTTGGGCGTTCACAGGAGGTGGAACAGATGGAATCGAGAAGGATGGCTTGATACTGCGGTACTGCTTTCTGTATTTACCCTCTCTGCCTTTTCTGATCAAAAACGGAAGTCTGTGAAATGGCCCATCATTCTCAATCAAATGCTGCTGTTGTAGCTTTAATTGGTTCACAAAATCCTTGGCCTGAACAAAATTTGTAAAATAAACAGACGTCTCGATCACACATTGAACTTGTCCAGCAGGTCCAACGCATTTCAATCTGATGGTCGCTATTTTAATGTTCAGCCTTTTGGAGTACCGGCCGTTTGCCAAATCATTGAAGTTGAACGAAAATGGACTGAGTAATAGCTCGATGAAGCTACCGTCTTCATTCCGCAACTTCACACATATCTTTGGACATTCAATAGTTGCAGTCACAACATCGTTCAAAACAGTAGGAGCTTTAACTAGTAGATTTTCGGTGTCTTTCAGCGTAAATCCAATTCCCTTCACACTAGCTATGAGCAAAGCCAAAAATTCAGCTCCACTATCAATCGTCACAGCGCCTAGTAGTATATCCCACTTGCAAAAATAAGTTGGCTCAAGTGGTGGGAGACCGAACATACGATGCCCATGAATGGAAATGCCATCAATGATCATATCATCTCGCCTTGTAGAGTGCAAGGGGCCTAGTGCATCACGTATCAATGTCAGTATATCGCAATTGGTTGCAGATTTGATTTTAATTGGCGACTGATCCCACTGAAGATCCATGTAATAGTTTGTGTATCTTATATCCAGATCCAAGGTATCAAAATACAACGCGACATGCGAAGCACAGCTGTAAATATTTGAAGGAAGAATACAACAACCAGTCTTCAACGAGAAGGAAAACAAAAGGTCTAATTCGTTGTCGTTCAACTTTTGCCTCTCTTCTTTCTTTGCCAATTTCTGAGCACCTTCAACAGTGTTCGCCTTCGCTAATGTGTTCAAGTCGTCTGTGTATTCCAGTAAAGTCTTGAAAGTTTTATGAACGCCGAAATAATTCTCCTTGATAAACAACATGTAACGCAATACAAAGCCATAAAGTTCTAGCACCGTATCTTCACAAGTGCAGTCTATCACAATAGTATCGACTGCATCAATATCAAATACTGAAAAGTATGTATAAGAACCACTAATGCAAAACTTGTGGGCCTTACCAAGTGTCCTTGTTTTGAGGAAGTTATTTAAAGTGTGCCAAGGTGGAGCATCAAGAATCATATTCGTATAGTCCGTTGATAGCTCATAAGAAACACAGGTTGACTTTCTTACTATAGTTGTCAGTGGTATGCTAACCTTGGCAAACAATGATTCTCCCTGGAAGGATAGATAGACGTTATCGTTGAAATCAATGGGATTGTTGATGATGTTGTTATCATTGATGTTCAAATACAATTTGTAAGATTTTGCCAACTCGATATCAAAATCGTAGATGAATGGCTTAAACAATTCGTAAGGAGTGGGTGAACCATATGTGAAATCGGACATCATGTCGCTCATCAATGTTATATGCTCTCTTAACAAAAAAATTTCAGTATTTTCAGCTCTGTTATGAAACTTCCAATTTGTGAGTCCATTCCAAACTAGAGGAAATCCAATTTCGGCTTGAAGAACGTGTGTTGTAGCGGTGAGAAGAATGTTATGATTTGTAGATGACCGTACTTCTGGTTGCATACACTCTATTCTTAAAGAGTTATTCCATCCGGCATCTGCTGTAGGTATGTATGAAGTTTCGGTTATGATTGAACTATCTTTCGAGATCCTGGCCTCTATCCATCCAAAAGGTGGCCTTTCTTGGTCAGGGTCGGCGGTATCCTGCGACTCGACCTTAGTATTCTTAGAAAACTCTCTGAAGGGCACCTTGAGTGTCATCTCATCCGCGACATTGACTTCTATTTTGAAACCTGAGTACTTTCTCTGTTCCCCTGGTTTGAGTCTCTCGAGAGGAACAGCATCTCTACAGGCACTTGGGAAAAGCATCTTTTGCAATCCTACTCTTTCCCTATTTGCCCAGGGTCCATAGTAAATCACACCATGAGATAGAGAGAGATACAGTCCGTAAATGGGTGCGCTACCACTATTGCCTATATCTGGCTGTCCCAAAGTTGGCAATGTATTGGAGGGGACCTTACCTGGAACATCGTAGTAGTAGCAAAACAACAACGATTCACCGTCTAGTATCTCTGAGTACTTGGCATACTCGTCGTGATTAACTGTCACTTTTTCCCCATCCTTGGAGAAGGAAGACCCCTCATACTCCACATACTGCTGCAAACCTCTCCATTCAGACTCAAGCTCTATTTGCTGCTTCTTCTTCTTGGACTGGTTAAGTCTTAGTATTGCCAATATACGCCGGCTTATATAGAGCAATTTGTCAACTTTGTTATGCTTCATCGCCTTCACATCCCTCTTTCGCAAAGTGTCGAACGTCTCCAACGACTCTTCGTGACTGTGATTCGGTTTCAATAAAACTTTCGGTTTAAGAAAGTTCATCTTGAACACAGACTTGTAAGGGTCCAACTTATTTTCCGCTTTACTTATATCGAGAAGTCCATCTCCCTGAGCACAAGCTAAGACGAGAATTGATGATGTGGTCTTATTACCAAACACTAAGGAGCCCTTTTTCACTTCAATGGATATTGGTAAACTGTTGAGAAACGAAAGAAACTTGATGGCTAGCACTTCTGGTTCTTCATCCTCGATGTTTTCACGTGGAGTTTCGTTGGGCACTTTCTCGGCTTTTGATTCCAAGTTCTCCCTTCTATTATTCATTTCAAAATCGTACGTATCCGTAGATGTCCCCGAGTTTATATTCGAGGAACTCCCGACCTCTTTCAGATTCTCAGATGGAGTCTGTTTCTTATCTGACTTGTTAATGAAGTCCATCAAGTTATCGTATGCATAAACTCTGTTGTAAAAAAAACCTTCAAACCCATATATCTGCAAGATAAACCTGGAGGAAAGTTTCTCGTTCTTGGTTTTATCTATGCCAAGATTCTCCATTTCGAGATCTGTCTTCATTGTAGTGTTTAACCAATACCGCCATGTGAGGGTTCCTTGTAGCACACTTATTGTTTCATTTTGAGTTATTATTATCAAGTTCTTGAAAAACACTCGACCACCCAAAAATGACACCTTCAAAGACTTGATCTTGATTCGCACTTTGTACCTTTTCCAGATGAACAATTTTAAAAAGAATGATATTATCACACCTATATACCTGTTGAAGTGAAATAAAATCGTGATAGATGCAAACAACAGCAATGCCCAGTCAACCATAAACACCCAGTCTAAGTTCTCATAGTTGACCTTCGTACTAAACGACGTCAGTGTGTACTGTGACATGTTTCAAGGTGAAGTTGTGAGTAAGTTGTCTGTGACAACGGAGCTTTTGCTGTTAGATTATGATGCCTTTGTAAGAATTTACTATTTTATAGATTTTTTTTCTACTTTTTTGAGGTCTTTTGATTTAGTCAAGATTATCCGTTTGATGTCAAATACAAGAGATTTCATTCCTCACAATTACGTCGACAATCATGCTCTCACATCGTTGAAACTCGTTTAATTATAGATCAAGCCGTGAAATATTTTCAATTGACCGTTGGTACATATGTCTATCCTGGATTAGTAAAAAGAAAGAAAAAAAAACGGAAAAAAAAGTCGTATAAATTAAGTCTGTGTGTCTGTGTAGCTCATTGGATTCAAGTAGTACCCTGCAAGAAATTCTTCAAATACTGTCTGCTGCTGGTCCTTGTCAATTTGTCTTTTGTGATTCTTGGTGTTTCTGATTCGTTTGATCCAAACTGTTGAGACTGCTCTAATTTAGGACTGTTTCTAGGACTGTGATTGAACTGCATATCGTGGCCATAAAGAGGCTTTTTTTGTAAACCAAACTCCTGACTCTCAGTTATTGAAGTCAGTTGTTCCTCACAAACAGAAGGCAGGGATTGAGGCTGATCTTTCTTGGATCTTAGATGTTCAAATCCATACATTGTCAAACGTCTTCTTTGTTTTGTTTTTTTAGTTATATCATTTGTCGCAGTGTTTGTGATCTGATCGAGTGGGGAAGTTGATGGTGAGTTTGACAACTTACTTTTCAATGAGTAAGTGGAGCCAAAAATAGTTGTTGGCAACCTTTTCAACTTGGATTTGCTTGACTCATCTAGCTTTGGTAGAGTTGTACCCAAAGCGTTTGATGTATTTGAAGTTGGGAAAGAATTGGGTGTTGATACGGAACGGTAACCAAATATCGATTTTCTCTTTTGCTTTTTTTCATCCACATATGGCAAAGATGCTGTTATCAACGTATCGTTTGACTTTTGAGTAATGGATGGAGGACGGCTCAACTGTTGTGTAGTTTCTTGCTCGGACGACGTGATATCAACAGAATCTGACTCACTGGTTATATTTTCTTTCTCGCTGACGGGTACTGGGGCAGCTTCCGCTGGTGAAATCGATGCTTTGAGCAGAAGATTTTTAACAATGGTATGGTTTAGAAACTTGAAGTGATCTATCCACCTCCACAATATCAATTCATTGATCTTGTAGAAGTCTAAGAGATTTTCCGTAGAAGACAGCTTTTCAACTTTGAACTCAAACAAACTTGGCTGGAAAATTTTGGATAGATTGGATGAGGACATTTTGGTCTTTTCAGTGTTGGAATGTGAAACTGTGAGTGTATGCAAGAAATGGATTAAGTATATGAGCAAATCTAATTTTGGCGAGCTTATCATATGAGAGAGATCTGTAGCGTCTAATCTTAAAACATTTTCAATGTCCAATTTGATGTGTGTAGATTTAACACCATCCTTCTCATCGTCTACGCACGAACTAGACGAGCTTGTCGCATATTGTTGTGAAAATTGTGAGTTAGACGCGCTGAGATCCGAAGTTTGTGAACGAGGAGAGTCGGCTGGGTTGGGTTGTTTATCGCCGGTAGCAAACTCATAAGACTCTTCAGACAAGTGTTGGTGATTCCTCGCAAGTTTTGAGTAACTGTCATGGTCGACTAAATAGTCGTCTAAATTATTGAGAAACCTTTTTAAAACCATTGAAATATCATAACTGTTAATTTCATCAAGATCTTGATGCAGAGATATGAAATCTTCAAATTGAAAATCCTCATTCAGGACTAATTTAGAATTGATCAAGATTTCCAACTGCTTGATCTTTTTAATTGACGAATTGACTCTGAACAACCCTTCCAATAACTCATTGGATAATATGTAATCACAGCATTTGACGACCAAACTTGGAACTTTCAACACTTGTCCACCGGGTCTTTTGACAATAGATGTAAATTGCAATAAACATTCATCCAACGATTGACAAAGCACATATGAGTTTCTCTTCTTTTCGGCGTATCCTTGGTTTTGGTAGATGGAATTAGTAAGCTGCATGGGCAACAGTTGCTGTTGCTGGTCATTTAGGAGTGTAGGAGATGAGATTGATATAGACCTTCTTTGTTGTTGTTGTTGTTGTTGGAGTGGTTGTTGGTGGCTTGCAGATGAGGAAGAAGCTCTCCTGAACCCGGCTAAGGAGAAGGAGTATCTCTTGTTAGATTTGAGCGGTGCAGTTGAAGTAGCTGAAGCCATCTCTGCTTCTGCTGTGTGATCCATGTTGTGTCTATCTTATTGGATTAGTAGAATGGGTATCAATATATTATAATATAATATACTGCGTGCGTACGAGCGATATATATTTTTCTGAAACAAACACCAACAATTTTTTCTATGTTTTTGTTTTTGTTTACTTTATAATTTTTTTCTCTTCCCCCTGCTTGTTTTTGTCCTTCTGTGTTCGGTTCGGTTTGGTTTGGGACTGAAGGCAGTTGGTTGGCTGGTTTTTGTAACTTAACTTCACTTAACTTAACTGAATAAAACAAAACAGGATAGATAATTATAAGAAATACGTCACAGATGAGAAGTTATGCTTAATGACACATTGTGTATTATTTGATTTACAACGGTCTATATGAATCTTTTCAACTTTAGTTTTGACAGCCAAATGGGGCTTTCCCCTGAGGCTGGCTGATTGACATGACTGGAAGGAGAATAGTTTAGTAGTGAAAAAAAAAACACATGAACTGAGCGCGTTCTTCAAATCAGAGAAGCGGAGCTATTATGAAATATGCATAAGTGGTTAATTAAACACAGTTGGCGAAATTCAAAAGTCACTCTATCATCTCGGGATTGCCCCAACTATTACTTTAATCCGAGTCAATCTCATGTGTTTAATTTGAAGTATCCACATAAACAATTAACAGACTCGCTTGAATACAGATATATTATCTCGAGATCACCCGTATAATAAAGAAACTCTATTAGTATCTCTCCGTATCTCTCTCGCCTGATAGCAGAAGGTTTCAAAGAGTTGTGTGTAAGTTAAAGATTATTTGGATACAACAACGACGGAGGTAAAAAGACCTTGCCAAATTTGATTAATTTCACCGAAATACTGTCCGATGGGAACATTCACAAAAGGCAGATCCACCGTTCATTGAGGCAACTCCTTTGTAACACAACCGCCTCAAATACACTACACCAATTATTTTGGTGACATTGTTGTCATCTTCAATATTCTATTATACATAACTTATACTTCTTTCCCCAACCGCATTTGTTCTCTAATTACTTCATCAATCTCATAAATGATTTATATACATGACTCAGGATCGACTCGTCTCAGCATACTCATGAATCGCATCTACGTGGCTTTCCCACTTCCTCCATTTCCCCAGTGTCACCCCACCCAACCCATCTATCATTTTTGTGACTTTTCCACCGTGAAACCAGGATCACTTCTTCTGAGATCTCTCATATCCAGCTTTGTCAATTTTTGATCAACCAACTCCACACTCACTAGTTCTTTCACTTTGGCAATCATACCTGCTTGTTGTGGTGCAATGTCGTGATAAACGGTTTGCCCTCTTCTGCGTAATCCAAGTCTCATCAAATTCTCTTTGAAAATTGCAGGTAATGCGATGGTGGACTTTATCTGTGTGATCTTGAAATATTGGGACATGTCTGAGTTTACTTCTACTGTAATTGGGGTTGATTCCGTCAGTGGTCTTCGTTAAATTTTTCAAAACCTTTTTTTTTTTTTTTTGTTTTTTTTTTGCTTGATGAATTTTTTCACTACAGAGAGAGGTATCATGACTTCCGCTTAAGGCAATTAAATTATCAATGACATGATCTATAACCACCACAATAATCTATATAGAAGCTTGAGTGTTATAATTCAGGTTTTGATGTTCTTAGAGGATAAATAATCCATCAATCCATCGACGAGATCACCTTTGTTATTACCCGAGCACGGGATATTTCTCTTCCTCACGAAAGTCCTCAATTGAGCCACTTTAAAACTAGACAACTTGTCGTTTTTGTACGCTTGTAAGACATCCTTATCATCCAATTCAGCGTCTACTTTGGGCTTCTTGACTTCTTCGTATATCTCCTCGTTTGACAACTTGTTCAACTTGGAATTCAAAGTCTTGATCAACTCGGCTACAGATTTCTGCTGGATCAATTTTGGTTCCTGTTTCAAATCTTTATTTTCCAACATGCTTGCCATGATTGCACTTCTCACATTTCCAATTTTCCTTTTGGTGATATCGAATTCATTCAAGATTTCTTGTCTCATTTCATTGTTTTTGGTCAATGCATTAGGCTCTAACTCCACTTGACAAAACTCATCTCTCACCGTTTTAAAATGCCATTGGATTGATGGATTCTCGTATTCTTGAGGCACATAACCATTCTTCATATAAAACCTCTTCAAAATTGATTCGTAGTTCTTCACCAAATCCGTTGAAGGTTGAGGATGTGTTTCCACCGATGGCGGTAATTGTCTAATATCATCTCTAAATGGTAATCGCGATAAGAAGAAGCCTTCTGGAAAAACACCTCTCATCAAAGATGAAGGAACCATGGCATAAATCCCAGGTGATGAGTTGGATCTATTGAAACCCCATACTATTGCATATTTCCTTGTATTCGTCATTGCCTGATATAAACAAGACAACGTTCTTTGTGAATGTGTGAAGGCACCATTATTATCTGGTGTTAATAAAGTGGAGTTCCCTGTGTTGTACTGACGCATGTAATGTTCAATAGCTCTGAAGCCAATAATCCGCAACATTGGTTTCTCACGTTCACCAAATTCTTTTATCTTACCAATCTGTTCTAGTGTTAATGGAATGAGATCATTGCCGACTTTGTACAGTTTCAATTTTTGATCTTTGTCCACTTCGGAACCAGTTAGTTCGTCTAGCATAACATTGGTCCCGTGAACTATCAAGTACCGATCACTTTCATTGACAACTTTCATCGATGTTGACAACTTTTCATGGGTAAAAATAGAAAATCCTTTTACCGATACTTTCAAATTCGGTGCAATCTCTAAGGGGCAAGTATATTGTACTCTCTTGACTTCTTTCACCCTATTCAATTTCGACCGTATCATGTCAGAAGACAACGTTGTGACTTGTGGCTTGTTAAAATTAGTTCCTTTGTCATTATCATCTTCTTCCTCGAACTGAAATAGAATACTATCATACTCTGACTTGTCAAACTTCGTTCCATTGACTTTATCCGTGAAAAATGGAACAATGTTTATGTAAGAGTCTTGGAAATCTCCAATCAATTTCTTCAAAGACAACCTCAATTGATCGTTCCCATCATAAGGTTTGTCATTGGCACTGAACAAGAAAATCTTTTTAGTATTGTACGGTTTGGTGGTATACTTGTTCTTCGTGTACAAGAAATCATCCTGGATCAAACTTAACACTTGAAATACACTCGTCTTATCATCCGCAATGGCAAACCTTTCCAGCAATGTCTCCCTTCCAGAATTATGATCTTCCAAGATATCATTGACCAATTTTGTATCCACCGCGTTAAGGTCTTTTAATTCAAACAACTTTTGTATCCCATCTTTCTCACCTTCAACGTTGAACAAGTAACAACCTACCCCAGTATTGGGCAACGTTATCACCAAGTTCAGCATAGTGTCCAATATTGCAATGAAGATCTCTTCAAGTTGGGAATGATGGAGTGATGGATCATCTTCTAGAATCGATGGCGTGAGTTCGATACAAAATACTAGTCCTTCTTTTATCTCATATGGCTGAAGTGGCAACATTAGTAAGTGCAATTCTCACGGGTGTTTCAATCTCTGTGTACATACGTTTCCCCCCACTATCTCGTCTTTGCTCAATTTCTTAGATGTATCCTCTTGTTTCATACTCATATTGGCTCCTTTCAGTTGATAGTGATGATACGCGAGATTTAAAAGGTGACAGAGAAAAAAAAAGTGCAACAAAGGCTTCTTTCAAGAGATACATCTAGTAGACTTACGGAGACAGGGACTTGAGCTTCATCCAGTGCTACAAACTCCAAGTGGAACGGAATAATTTTTGCTTTTATATATTTGATAATGCTAAAAGAATGAGACTATTTCCCATGTACGCTTACCAAATGGCTAGAGCAATGATGAAATAGACGAATAAATAGTTGGAAAAATTGAGCCAACGGTGTCGACCGAGGATCAAACATGTTTCAAAACTTCTAAACTTGCAACGACGATTGCAATTGTCGTTGGCAAGGTCAAGACAACATACCCCCAAAACAAGACACCGGCCATTTCCTTTTGGAAGATTTCATTCAATTGACAAATTTGACTTAATTGAATCAGCGGTGGTGAAATTGTCAAAATAAACAGTACGATCAAGAATATAGGATCATCCAAGACTGAAATTGGTAAATATTTCACACATAATGCAATCAATGGTAATAAGAACACTGGAGGTAAGATCATTCTACTTATCAACGAACCAATGACAATCTTATTGTAACGTGGTGACAGTGGTGGTATGTCAGGAGTTGGGGCCAAATTGGAACCCAAGACGATAAGAATCAAGGGGATTGACACGCCTCCCAATTGTTTGATCAGTAATGAAATGGTGTTTTGAATGAATCCATTGTCGACAAAAAATTGTCTTTGAAGTGGAGTTATTGAAGCAACAATAACAGACAGAAGCATTGAATATAATGGAGGATTCATGAAACCTTTGAATTTGTCAACCAGTCTTCTCAAGGTAGTTAGCGATTTATCTTTGAAAGTGACATCATGGTGTAAATCTAAAACTGAAGTCTCATTATTTTCTGAGCTTGTCGATTGAACAGAGTTATTTGATTTTGTGGAACCATCACCATTCCTTGAAAGAAGAACGGTATTTTCTGTTGCCTCTAATAATCTCAGGTTTTGTTCCAGTACTTCTTCTGCTTCCTCTACTTCTTCGTCGTCATAATCATAATGACCTTGTGTTAACTCTAGTACAGTTCTCTTGCGCAATAAGGTGTTATAACCCCAAGACCAACGTAAGACTTGGCCTAATTGTTGAAATATCAAAAGGTAAAGGATACCCCTTGAAGCGATCAAATCAGCGTTATCTGCACCGTTTAAATCATCCCAGTCCAAATCTGGTAACGTATAACTTAACAGTAAAGTCAAAGACACTGGTAATGAATTAGAATTACCAAATACTGCCATGGCGCTAACATAATCAGATTCTGCAGGGTTCAATTGTAAAAAACTCGCCACGATTCTGGAACAGCATAGTGATATTGTGGTACTGATTGCAAAAAAAATGGGTATAACAAAGATATCTATCAATTTTTTAAATGACAAAGATGGCGCCAATTTGCTAAAGATCAAACATGGAGTGAACAAATTGACGTTTAATAAGGAGATAAATTTTTGGGCAGTTGGATTTAAGTAACCTTGAGTGGCGGCAATGAATCCCATCAAGCAAATGATGATAACTTCCACTGTTGCTTGGAAAGTCAAGAATGAGATATCTATGTATGATAAGTCATCATCGTTAGTCATCGGATATGGTTGATATGATGTCTTAGTTGTTGTGAGAAATTGATGTAAAGGGGATTGATTGAAGTGGTCAAGATGTAACCCGGTTTATAAGTACGAGTAGTTGTAGCAACAATTTTTTTTTGCAGACACAAAATTCGCCAGTAGTCAAAGCCACAAAAAGATATTATTATAAGAATAATAATAAATTTCAACGGGCAGTGCAAATTGGCAACGACTGCCACAAAGGGTCATTTCCCAAATAGGAACTGTGATTGACACATGTTTAAAATTGCCGATCACTTTGCTTATTTGTTAAAGCAGATCGATCAGTCGGGAGAAAACTACCGACCGATACTGATACTGATACCGATAACAATATTAATATGGTATGCACTATGTATGTTACATACCATACCCCGATCCGAATATATACTACTGACTGCTACAATACAATACACAAGGCGTAAATTTAAAATATACAACAGCAATTTATCATAATATACAATTTGAATTAGTTGCTACTATTATTCTGTATCTATCAAATGATAGTTAATAGCTATTAGTTAATAGTTTGAGAGACTTGATAGATAAACAATAGGATATGCCATATTGATTAAATCAAAATTAAATAATATTAAACATTTTAACAGCAATCGAGAACAAGAAATAAGTAGCAAAAGCAGCTTAGCGTGGTAATATATAGGACTGAAACAGTCCACTAATTGTTGGGACAACAGTTTGAGGTGAAGAAAGAAAAAAAACAAAAATAGACTTTTCAAGAAGAAGAAAACGCAAAAACAAAAAAATTGTTCTCGATCGAAGATTTTAGTCTGAGCGTAAGGAAGATAAACATACATACAGACAGGAAGGCTTACCACTAGACATAACAATCATGGAAGTGTCATCCATCCATCCCTACTATATATATATATATATATATATATATATATACACAAAATTAAGTAGAAGATATATAATTTAATTGGTACTTGTCAACCACATCATACATCGTAGTGTTTGGTGGATGGGTATTAATTATATTATATTATATTAGACAGTGCTCAAAATGCATGCGCATAGTAGTAATAATAATTATAATAATGCTAAATAGATACATAAATACATAAATAACAGTGAAAAGATAAACAAAATCATAATTCGTAACTGAAAGAGAGAAAAAAAAAAAAAGGAAAAATGATTTACAATTTTGCTCTCTTCTCAATTTGTGTCTGTGTCTGTCTGTGTCTGCTGCCTGTAAGTAAGTAAGTGTCTTCTTGTCTTGTCTCTAAAAAAAATATCCTATTTCAAACAAAAACTTGTAGAATCCACAAAAAATTCCATATCCCAATTTGTAATAATATAATTCCAATCACTCATCTTCCATCTTCCATCACCAAGATTCACTTCCACCACTGGATCATCATCTTCCTCCTCATCATCAAACCCACTGGCTTCGATTTTGATAGACTGGATCTTCAAATCATTCCCTTTTAATATATCTATCCCTTGAATCGAGAAAGATCTGCCTATTTATACCCTACACCATGATGTCCAATAATTCAAGTATGAGCAATAATATCAATACCAATACCAATATCAACAACCCCAACAAAAACAACATAAGACTTCCTTCCATCATTCCACCATTTCAACATCAACAACAGCAAAATCAGCAGCAATCCCCTTATGTTCCTTCTACCCCGACAAACTACCAACTCCCCTCGCATCCACATCAATATGTTATAACAAATGAAATACCATTTCAGCATCAGCAACAGCAGCAGCAACCCCCATCTCAATCACACATGATCACAAGCTCTTCTTCATCCAGTTGGACCCCATCACACTCAAAGTCGTATTCGTTGGACTCGTCATTACCACAACAATCCCGGGCTTCTGCAACACCATACCAAAATCATCATCATCATCATCATCATCATCATCATGCAAAGAGTAAAAGCGTTAATCTAAATCATAATTTTCAAATTAACTATCCTATTAAGAAGATTCCAATAGATGTCTTATCGCAAATGAGTGTCCCAGATTTGAATAGGATCCCAAAAATAATGGACATCGCAACCAAGAAATATTCAACACTGATAGATAATCGTAGCTTCATCACTGTTTATGAATATCAGATTGAGAACAATTGGATCATTTGGGATTATCATACAGGCTTAGTGCATTTGACCGGATTGTGGAAATCGATTGGTAATAAGAAGGCTGATATTGTCAAGTTGATAGATTCCTCACCTGAATTGGCCGATGTTGTTAAAAGGGTCCGCGGTGGGTTTTTGAAAATACAAGGAACATGGATTCCATATGATATAGCAAGAAAATTGGCTTGTAAATTTTCATACGATATTAGATATTCTTTGATTCCATTATTTGGATACGACTTTGTCAACGATTGTTTAAAACCAGAGGATCAAGGTTTTGGCTTGTTAAGGTTGGATAACAACGTCTCTAATAAAGCGATGAAGCGCAAGAGACAAGAAGTTTTCGAATCATCAGCCGCTTATAGAGAACAATTACAATATCAAAAACTTCAACAACAACAACAACAACAACAACATGATTTGTTGAAACATCAACAGCTGCAAGCTCCACTGACTCCATATTATTATCAGACTGTGCAACAACTACCAACTCCATCTTCGTCTACTTCCTCCTCTTCATCTTCGGGCTTCAATTTCAACCCGTTCCAATCCAACCCTACTACTGCTACTGGGGCCAACAATTTGATGTCTCCATTAGATACGTTTCAACATCAGGATATGAATTTCAGCAATTTGCCGAAATTACACACTTTCACCAATGCGGGTAAAAAGTCTTTGTCATACAACAAGTCTGTTCCTTCAACTGCGGACTCCATCTCCCCAAAATCGTCGATCTCATCATCTTCATCATCTGGAACAGCAACAACAGTTCCTACTACCCTGATCAATCGTAAGAACCAGAAGAACTCCCATCAACACCACCGTCATCATAAGAAACACCACTCAACTTCTTCCATTAATTTAAACACAGTATTGGAGGCAGCCATCAAATTGGATTCTCCACCTTTATCACTGGATAGATCATCGCCACCGTTAACACAGTTACAAAAGGGTCACGATCTTTACGGATACGATAAGAGTGTTATTGATGCAGCTAGTTCATTAATGTCGGTGAGCCATAGTTGGAGAACTGGGGGCACTCGTCAACAGGATCAAGGGGAAGAGGAAGAAGGTATTAAGCATGATTGGAGAAGCGATAATCACGTCAAGAGGAAGAGCAGTAGTAAAATGGATATCAACGGATTGTTGAGTTAAATTCGATACTCCCGGTTTCAATTCTAATTAATGGGTTTTTTTTTCAACCTCTCATAGATGGATTATATTACATCATGGTATTTTTCTCTCTGTTTTTTTTTTCAAGTTTTATTTCAAATTTGTCACGGATTTCAATGGTTGGTTACGTTAGTTCATATTGACGTTTTTTATTTATTAGCTTTAAATGGTTTTAAATGGTTTTTATGGTTTTGCTTTAGCTCTGGTTATATTTTTTTTTTTCATTTATGTACAGTTTGCTTCTCCTTATTCGGTTCGTTTTTCTTCAGTTCACAATTCAAGGATTTACTTATTTTTATCTTTGCAATTGATCTTTATGGCTTACATTTCATATACTTTTAATCAATACACTTATACATTATAAAGCGACACAAAGATACATTGATTATTTCAAAATTAAATCTTTTGATAATTTATATGTTCGTTAAAAGACTAAAACATGATTATCACACCATCGGTATTGCAAACACACCCAACATATTCCAATCCAATTCATAAACACGGTTATATACCACCTCATTACAATCATGGATCAAATCCGACCGATTTTCCACCAAATCCCCACCTATCAAAATCAACTTTTTCAATTTCAAATCAAACGTCATCTCAAATCCACACAATTTTCCCGGCAGACCAGCATATCCAACTGCAGGCACAAAATATAAATGATGACTTTGGAAATTATAAATGTACACTGTACTGTTGACTTCGCCTTTGGAATTAACACCACCCAAAATGAACAATGATTTTTTACCAATTGCCAACTTCAGGTCTGTCAAACCTGGAAGTTTCCCAATTGTGGAGAACAAGAACCAGTGTTCTGAAATCATGTTAAACCCATAAATCCTATCGTTGTAAAAATTCCCGTTTCTACCACCGTACATAATCAAATAGTCTCCATATTGGATCATCGAGTGACCCGTTAATGGAGTTGGTGTGATATCTCCAATTGCATGGATGTGTCGCCATCTGTTCAAAAGTTCGGATCTGCTGGAAACCTTGTACGACCAGATATCGGTGTCGACGTATTCGTTAGTCTCGGAATCGATCCCCCCATAAATGTACAAAAACTCTTCACCGTCAATTGTCACGTTGACCGATGCGGATCCAATGGCGGATGGTGGACGGATACCTTGCACTTTAGAGTTATGCTCCCATTGTAATGTAAACTCGTTGAAGATGTAGAAATAATTGTACCCTTCTGGTCTGTGACCTTTGAAATGTTTTAAGTCGACAAACATCGCAATGTATTTGTGCAAATTGCTTGAGGACTTTTGTAATTCAGAAATATGGTAAAGTAGTGAGTCCCTTTTGTGACCACTCTGGTGCACTTTATAGATCTTGCAACCTTTCACCAAATCTCCTTCAAATTCATTTTCCCATCCAAGAAAGCAGAAATTTTTTGTGTCCATCCATTGCAATGGTGACATTCGCTTAATTTTGTGGAAAGGGGAATGCTGGATCAATTTAACACTCCATGGAGTCTTTTCGCCAATGTGCGAAAGAAGATGAATCCCTTTGATCGGTGGTGTATTTGTCATGTTTGTGTAATGGTCATTCACAAACGATGACAGCTGTTGAAGGATCTGCTCAGACAGCTCACTGCTTATATCACTGGACTGATCTTCAGAGTAGTTGATACTTTGGTCCTCAACAGTTGTTGTAATGGAAAGAGAACTGAAGTCGACGGACCGACGGTCAATACCGATGGCATGATCTGTGCGAAGGTGGGACTGATCAACCTTAGTTAATGTATGGACATGTGCAGGAATTGGTGCTGGTATAGTAGACATTTCAGTATATATGGTGTTGATCAAAGGTTCTTTGTTGATTGATATCTTAGGATAGGAAGCAAAAGAGGTTGAATTTATATCGATAAGCTGATCCTGATATTCAACCTGATCTGTTCAAATCAGTTCAATTTTTTGGTCTGTAGATTATCCTCAAATCTGTTTAGTATCTAAATCTATCTATTCAAAGAAGATATGAAAAGTGCAGAACAATACCTAAACTTATATCTCTTGCCCCATCCTCTCATCAAAACTGATCTGTTTCAGTCAAGAGATTTGAATTTTGTCACTGTTCTCTAAATCTGCTCTGTAAAAATGAACGATTGGGCTTCAAAAATTAATCCTAGATTTCATCCAAGCCGGACAGTCACCAAAAAACAGCAATAGTTGGATAAAATATCTTATTCTTATCTAATCTTCTCTTTTCTCCCTCTTCTCTTTTCCACTTCAAACATCCCAAAAAAAATCAATCTATTTATGCACGACAATACAATAACCATCGCTCTGTGCTTCCGAAAACATAGAAAAGCCGTTTTCTGCTTCTGCGCAATTGTCTTACTTTTTCCCACTTTTTGGGGTAAGCGATGAGCTTGTTTTTTCTTGATAACCTGCGCAAGCCCTCCCAAACAGAGATGATGCCCTAAGAAATAAAGTGCAAGGAATTATCCAGACCAAGAAACGTAACACACTCTGAGAGAACAAATTCGCCGAAAGCCTTGTGAAGTTATTACCTTGGATGAAAAGATGCAGGATCGGCAGGTTTAGTATTGAAGAACAGGAGCTATAACGGTGGTCTTTAACCTGCATATCCACTGTTAAGCTTGTGTGTTTTTTTCCTCTTCCATATATATTTCTTTTCTTTTTGTGAAAACCTTATGACGAAGTAGATCCATCTTTTATAAAACCGAAACACAATCCGTAGACTTTGATTGTATAACATATTGAGAGGGAAAAAATTTGCACACAGTGATATACACATCGACTGAGCCAATCACACAGGATGTCCAATTCAGCAAATCCATACTATAGCGATATGGAGTTGAGCGAATTGCCCTCTTCTTCTGCTACCGGTTTTAGCAAGATCAACTCTGCCAATGAAAACACCTTGCGATCCACATATAATAATTCTTTGAACAACTCAAACAGGGAAAACATTGAAAATGGAGACGTCACGGAAGCCAAGGTTAAACGTGGGTTAAAAGCCAGGCATATGAGTATGATTGCCCTTGGGGGTACCATTGGTACTGGTCTCTTCGTCGGTATCGCAACCCCATTACAAGATGCAGGACCTGTTAATGCTTTAGTGCTGTACATTTTCTTCGGAAGTATCATCTATATCATTGTCCAGGCTCTTGGTGAAATGTCAACCTATATCCCAGTTGCTGGTTCGTTTACCATTTATAACACCAGATTTTTGTCAAAACCTTTGGGTGCTGCCAATGGTTGGTTGTACTGGTACAATTGGGCCGTTACCTTCGCCGTGGAAGTTTCGGTGATTCCAAGTATTGTCAACTTCTGGACCTCTGCAGTTCCTGTTGCTGCTTGGGTTTCCATTTTCTTAGTCGTAATAACACTGTCCAATTTGTGCAGTGTCAAGATTTATGGTGAAACCGAATTTTGGGTACTGGGTCTTAAAGTCGTTGCCATCCTGGGTTGGTTAATATTTGCTCTCTGTATGGTCTGTGGTGCTGGAGAACAAGGTGCCATCGGCTTCAGATACTGGAGAAATCCAGGTGTTGTTGGTAGTGGTGTTGGACTTGTCAACGACTTGAGTACCGATAGATTTCTCGGTTGGGTATCCTCTTTGATCAATGCCGCTTTCACTTTTCAAGGTTGTGAAACTACTTCCATTGCCTCAGGCGAGTGTACCAATCCTGAGAAGACAATTCCAAAGGCTATCAAAAAGGTCATTTTCAGAATCTTGTTCTTCTATATCTTCTCCTTGTTTTTCATTGGGTTGTTAGTACCATACAATGATCCTCAATTGAACTCAGATGCCACTTACACCGCCAGTTCACCTTTCATCATTGCCATCACCAACTCAGGTACCCCGGTCTTACCTCATATTTTCAACGCCATTATCTTAGTCACTGTCATCAGTGCAGGTAATTCTGATGTTTACTTAGGGTCGAGAGTCTTGTACGGTTTGGCCAATGCAGGTATAGCTCCAAAAGTGTTCAAAAAATGTACCAAAAGTGGTGTTCCATACGTTGCAGTCTTAACCACTGCTATAGTTGGTTGTTTAGCTTACTTATCATGTTCAAGTGGTGGTACCACTGCCTTCAACTGGTTGGTCAACATTTCCACAGTCGCCGGATTGATTGCTTGGGCTTTTATTCCATTGTGTCATATCAGATTTGTTCAAGCTTTGAAATTTCAAGGAAAGACCAGAGACGATTTGCCCTTCAAAGGCCATTTCTTGGGCTGGGGTAATTATTACGTTGCATTCTTTGTCATCTTGGTCACATTAATCCAAGGTTATGATGTCTTCTTTCATTTCAACGCTGCCGATTTCTTCACTGCTTACATTTCATTAATCATCTTTGTTATCTTATGGATCGTTTTCCAAATTTATTACAGAGAGAAAAGGTTCATCATACCTATTGAGGAAGTTGATATTGACTCGGATAGAAGAAAGATAGAAGACACCGTTTGGCTTGACGATGAAGACGACATGACTGGCAAAAGTCTTTGGGTAAAATTCTGGAACTGGGTTGCATAATCACATATTTGTATAATAATAATCAGCTGCATTTTAATTTTAGACATCTACATTTCAACATCACTTCTGTGTAGTTATCATGGACCGTTTATGTCACCGAGACCTACTTGTAACATGTCAAATAATTCACACCGTTTTGCTGCTTCTTCTCTGTTCTGATCTTGAATTTTTCCGCAAATGGTAATTTGTAAACACCGAATCAAAGAAAAAGTTTGAAAGTAGTAAAAAAAAAAAAAAAAAATCTAAAAAAAGAGAAGGCTCATCTTGAAGCTACTATTTTATATAGCTGTGTATCTCAGGCTTCAATTATTTTGATAAAGAGTTCCACTTCATCGGTATCTAGATTTTCAGTCTCGCTCGGGAAAAGTCAGTATCGTGAACTTACTATTGGTGTTAGAAGTGCGATTGAAGATCCCAACCCCAAATTACTCCTAGAATTCGCAGATGATACTTACTAGTCAGGAGGCAGTCACCAGTTTTGAGAAATCTCCTCTTAAAGAAAACTTGAGAGCCAAGTTAGCAGTAACTGAGCAGAGGCCTACACCAGAACAGCAAAAAACCCCATCTGCATCACCTATTATGGAAAAGAGTGGACTCCAAAAGGATAAAGAATCTACACGACAACAACAACGACAACAACAACAACAACAACAACAACAACAACAAGCACAGAAAGAAGAGCAACAGAAATCAAGCACCACGGACATACAAAGCTTATTGGGTCCACAGTTCACATCATGGCCCCACTCAGAGACTTCATTGATACATGCCATCAATTTGAAAGCAGAGCAGGAAAAGACAAAGCAAGAGTACTACAAACTTGAGACTATAAATAGATCTTTGGAATTGTTTAAGCACTCCATTCTGGCACGCGTGCCAGCCAACTTGATCCCATTAATTTTTGCTGGACAAAGCATAACCCCAGAGAACATGGATGTGCTTCTCAAAAGCAATCAGCATGTTTCACAACCCCCACAGCAACACTCTCAGCATCAACCTCAACCTCAACTGCCGCAGCAGCCCCAATTTCATCAACCGCGACAACAACATACTCCATATCTGCAGTCAATGTCAAACTTCGAAGCCCAGTTTCGAGTGCCATCACAACCCACACTGATAGCTCAACAGCTGGTTCCTCAAAGGGAGAATCCACAATCTCAGGGACAACTTCACCAGTCAAATCCATTTAGGGTACATGAGAGAAGTCAAACTATATCAACTCCAAAAGAGTACATGAAACAACAGGCCTCGAAAGATGAGTTCTCCACCCCTCCAATGCCTACTGGATTCAAGTTTGGTGGTGAGACCAGTGAAGTATCAACCCCAACTTCTGCTCAAAAAAGTCCTCCTATATCTCAACCAGTAGCTGTGACTCCACCACGCAATACACATAGAAGAATGATGTCAAGAGCAAGGCAGTCGTCGCCAGCAAAGATGGGAGCACAGGCAGTGGCTTCCTTGAGTAACCGCTTCAAGAACAATTACCCACTTAGCTCACATCATCATTCTAGGACAACTTCACTACCGCCACAAGTTTCAATTCCCGAAAGTACCGCCATTGCTTTCCATCAAGAAAACAAATCACCAGAATTACCAACCGTCAAAACGCCAACCAATAACAAGCCAGTCATTTTGCAACATCAGCTCATCCAATTTCACCATTGGACCCCAAATGAAACCGACACCACCCCCAACAAGAGAAGAAGATCTGACGAAAATGTTGATAAAAAGGCGGTAAGTGCATTGAAAGAGGATAACCTGCACGAGAGAAGGAAATTCATCACAACACATCTGAGAACAAGATCCGATACCAGCGCAATGCATTCGGATGAGCGATCAAAGGAAAATGACGAACAGGCGCCAGCTCCAAGGTATCCTAACATACTATCCGATGACGGTTGAGTTTCCTGATCGTTACATTCTACCTTACAAATTTCGTTTCATAAGATATATGTATTAATGTTTTAATTTTTGCTTCTATTGTTTAACTTATTGCCCAAACTGTTGCTCGTACATTTCGTTTGCCATCTCTTCAATCTCTAAAAGATCCAACAGCACCATCTCTTCAACTTCTTCTTCATTTTCCACAATCACCTTTTCAAAGGTAATCTCTGATTTGGACAATGACGAGGTTGTCTTTCTCAACTCGTGAGCCATACCTCTCAATAAGTTTTCACTAACGTCATTAATAAACCATGCTAACAAATCATCCAATAAGATCTTGCAGTAGACGTAGTAAATATCATGGAATCTGAAAAATTCTCTAATCGCTAGTAACGTTCTCAAAACATATCTTTTCCCAGCTCTCAAATTATAATACACGTCATCCCAGGTCTTCATGACTAAATTGAAGTTTCTATGCAATGGATAGGAAAGGGCTCTCCTTGTGGAAGTTATTACAGTTGATTTCAACAAATTGGTCTCTGGGGACTCTGATGAGATAATTTGTTGATCAAGCATAGCAATCTGTGGTGTCAATTTACCGACAGTCCATGCACTTTCCGTGGTCTTGTCTCCTTCGTTTTCACGTAGATCAAAGGCAAAACCGAATAATAATGATAATACCGTATAGTGTAAGTAAATCGGGTTCTCAACTAAATATGTTCTCTTTGGTAGGTTTAACATCTGCTCTTGTTCTTCTTTGGTAAATTCTATGCTTGGAAATTGTTCTTTCACTTCCCCACCATCCTTTTTTATTTGTTGTTGTGCTTTGTTGAACTTTAAAAATATTTGTGTCACTGGGTTCTTCCAGTGTATCAAGTCGCCAAATCTC
The DNA here is from genome assembly GCA_030567755.1 of Nakazawaea pomicola. NCBI lineage: Eukaryota > Fungi > Ascomycota > Pichiomycetes > Alaninales > Pachysolenaceae > Nakazawaea > Nakazawaea pomicola. The sequence goes on along the minus strand of JAJLSS010000015.1, from coordinate 135,068 downwards.
TTGTCATCATCATCTGCAGGGTGAGCTTCCATAATGTAGTCTGCCGCATAGTATTCATGGTCAAATTTGATATTCTCTTTAATTAACCTTTCCAAAATTCTTTGGTCCGGATTCGTGTGCTCTGGATCTGAAACCTCATTGATATCATTACCATTGGACATGGACAACCCTATGACGGTATCATACTGATTATCGAATCCGTACTTCACTTTAGTCATTGTAACATCATTGTCCTCGAGTGGTTGCCCTTTTTGTTCAATCTCCCAATTAAAACCTTCAGCTTGATCAATATCTTTGTCAAGGTTGTGATCAACGTCAAGCTCCTGAATCAAAGGACCCATTTTCTTCAGTGGCAGACCAGCACTCTGCTGTTGGATTACTGGTTGGAAATTCCCAGATACACTGGTACTCACTTCCGTGATTAGACCTTCGGTGCCAGGTATTCCCTCTGCCGCTGGTTGAACTATCTCATTGCTTCTAGCCAACAACTTTGCATTCAAATCCAAGTCTTCAAAAAATTCACCTTTGTTCAGTTTCGGTATTTGGATATTAATTTCTTCGGTGGCCGAATTCAATTTAGCAGATGCTCTCTCGTCATCCATCAATGATTTGGGGAATCGAAGTCTCAAATAATAAGGTGGTAATGCAAATATGAACAAATTGTCCTCCACCACCATTTCGATATTGGCAGCGCTGAACCTGACATGGTTGATCTTGATGTCGATCAAGACAAACTCGTCGTTCTGGTCGATGTTGAAGCTGGGTGTGATCATCTTTCAGTGAGTGATATCTTCTTCCTCTTCTGTGTATAGTGTCGGTTCTTCTACAGCTGCTTTATCTCATCTCAGAAAAAAAAAAAAAAAAAATCTTTTTGGAATGAAAAATATCTTTAAAATTTTTTCTTTAGTAATCACACTGTACACCTTACGAACCAAGATGACCATGGAGGAACCAGTCAGAAGGCCGAGATTTGTTGGTAACAGAAACAGGGAGAAGACCCAAAATGGAGATGGCAACAATGCTTCATTAGTTAAGAGACCCCGTGGAAAGGGTATTGGGAGAGTCATGCACCAGATACCACAAGAGATACTAGAAGATAAAGAGTTAAATCAAGCTATCAAATTGCTACCTTCAAATTACAATTTCGAGATTCACAAGACAATATGGAACATCAAAAAGCAAAATGCCAAGAGAGTCGCATTACAAATGCCCGAGGGATTGTTGATCTATTCTTTGATCATCAGTGACATCATCGAGCAATTTTGTGGATGCGAAACGATTGTCATGGGAGATGTATCTTATGGTGCATGTTGTATTGACGATTACACTGCAAGGTCATTGGACTGTGATTTCATTGTGCACTATGCGCATTCATGTTTAGTTCCAATTGATATCACTTTGATCAAAGTGTTGTACGTTTTTGTTACAATCAGTATGGATGAAACACATTTGATCAAAACGATAAGGCGAAACTTCAAACAAGGTGATCAGTTAGCCATATTTGGTACCATTCAATTCAACCCAACGATCCATAGCATAAAGAAAAAATTAGAAGAGCCCCAAGAGGAAGGGGACAAATTTATCTATGTGATACCGCCTCAAATAATGCCTCTCTCAAAAGGTGAAGTGTTAGGTTGTACCTCTCAGCGTTTGGATAAAGAACAGATACATGCCATGATTTACATCGGCGATGGAAGGTTTCATTTGGAAAGCTCAATGATTCACAACCCAGATATTCCAGCATACAGATATGACCCTTACTCTAGAAAGTTCACCAGAGAGCACTATGATCAGGATCAATTGGTTCAAGTGAGGGAGGATGCAATATCCACAGCATCAAAGCTGAAAAAGATTGGCCTTATTCTAGGAGCGTTGGGCAGGCAGGGAAATTCAGAAACTTTGAAAAACTTGGAAGAACGATTGACCGCTGATGGTAGAACAGTAGTAAAGATCATCTTGTCTGAAATCTTCCCACAAAAATTATCCATGTTCGACGATATCGACGCATTTGTGCAAGTAGCATGTCCAAGGTTGTCTATTGATTGGGGTTACGCATTCAACAAGCCTTTATTGACTCCTTACGAAGCTATGGTCATGTTGAACCAAGATAGAAAGTGGGAGAAGAATTATTACCCAATGGATTATTATTCAAAGGACGGTTATGGAAGGGGAAAACTTCCCGATCATTCGTCAGTTGATGTATAATTTTTATATTTATTCGTTACATCTGTTATTATCTTTTGTTTTATTTATTATGGCTTTGATTAGTACATAGGCGGGACTTTTACATACAAACACAGTTTTTTTTGCATCAATCCGAATCATTACCTGGAGCTTCATGATCTTCCTTCTGAGCTGCGTAGTAATCACTACAACCTAACAAGGTGGAAACTTCCATGTCACTCCATTTGAAGACAGGATGTTTACCAAAATTGTCAGAATCAACTTCATTTTTATTTTCAACTTTCAAATACTCTCTGGTTATAAGCCATAACTTATAATAAAATTTGGCAAATTCAATGGATGAGTCGATTGATATATCGTTGGCTATTGTAGGTGATAACACTCTCGACAATTCTTCTTGTTGATAATCAATCAATGCCAAAGGTAGCACCTCCATCAAGCGGAAGTTAATCTCTTTGAAAAACGTGAAATTAAACAACTTGTTTTCCGTGATGGGTTCATATATACTGAGATCGAAGAAATCGTTCTCCAATGCAAATATCATATTGATCAAGTTGTAAATGTCTTGTAATTTAGTTTCTTTCAACAACAACTGAAACTGTGATGTTACAAGCTCCTTTTTCAGTTCATTGATCAAGTCATTTACTATCATCCATTTCTTGTTCAAAAGCTTGACCGTAATCAATTTCGAAGATATGAAGTCGTAACAATTCAACTTGAAAACCAACTTTTGCCTTAGTTTTAATTTGTTTTGACTTATTTGCAATTCCATTATATCCAAAACTCTGTCGAATATCATTTTCTGAAACAGCTCGTCATCCTCAGTTGTAAATTTCATGAATGTCAAATCATTAGAATTAGCATTGTCAAATAAAGGAGTTACAATGCCGTAAAACTCTACCATCCATTCTGGTATATTCAAGTATTCATCGATTTCCTCGATATGTTCATCTTGTTGATCGTTTTTATTTTTGAACTGAATGGTGTTCAACTTAGCCTTTGTGACGCTTAGGATTCTTTCCAGTGCCAATTTTTGTAAATCCGTTACCGTTTCCAAAATGCCGCTTTTACTTGATCTCAAAGCCTTTGCATACATGATATGGTATAAATCGAACAACTGGAAAAGGTGCTGTAAGACTGTGAGTTTAGACTCCGATCTGATAATCTGTTCTATTCTCGATCTCAATGGTTTGGATAAGACGCTCAAATTCCTTTCTATTATGTCATCTACGAGACTGACAATATCTCTAACATTACTGTCCGTTGACTCTTTTCCTTGATAACTGGATATCACGTCATCATCTATGTCGAACAAGTTATTGAGTAATTCTCTCTCGTTAACGATTATATCGTGCAAGTACGCAAGAATGTCACTTAAGAACCTTTTTGAGTCATAAATGGAGAGTAATAAAGGTCTACTGTCATCACCCCTTTTCTTACCTTTTGGTGGAGTGTCTTGCTTCTGCAATGATTCTGTATAACCATTAACCTGAGCCATGAAATCCTCGACTAAGATTTTCGATCTTGAACTCGTCAACTCATCAATGATCTCAGTGAGATAGTCCGACTTTTTGTGGATGACGTACACCAAGGAATTTTTGAACACGAGATGCTTTTCATTTGAATCAAGATCATTGTTATTTCCCATCAAGAAGAAGCTTTGGAACTGTTTCTTAATAAAAGTGACTATTCTTCTTGTTGAAAGTTGAATGATCTCACTTAATTCGTTCATGACCGATTGTCCAATCTTTGGGTTATTCATACTCAACAAAATTGAACAGTTTTTATATATATCTTCGGCTTTACTCAAAATTGACAAGTATTCCTGATCTATATCATCGTTAATCAAATGGAACTCCTCGTATCTTGAAAGAGTATAATGTTTTTGAAAGTTCTTCAATAGCTGTTTCTTCAAGCTGATCAAAGCTTTTTCTTTGTTCATCAGTGTTACACTCTCTTTGAAGCCCCTTGTCTTACTTGAAATGTTCTTCAAATTGGTTGTCAACTCGTCGTTTGATGCATTCAATATATCAAGCTTCTCTTTTGTGACAGTCAATTTCTTGACGAGGGGTTGAAAAGCTTTCAAAGTCAGAAATTGTTGTTTGAGAAGATCACTTTCTATCTCGTTTCTCAATTTTCTTCTTGATACTGATCCCACAAGACCCGTATCGGTCAAAGTATCATAGTCCAATCCCAACAAAGGTTCTGATTGGTCTGATGATTGCTGGTGCTCTTGATTCAGAATTCTTGTCTCTAATAGCACCAACGCATCTCGAATTCCAGAGTCAAAATTGGAAGTATTCAATACTCTTGCAAGTCTTGTGGATAGTACCAGAGTTGGTTTTGAAGCATCTGTTTTATCACTCGTTAAATAAGATTCAACTTTTGCCCCTTTGTCTTCTTGCTTTATCAAATCCAATGACAATTGGGCGTATTTGTGAGCTAGAGTTGATGATATGTCTTCATCCTTGTTGGAGTCTATTATTTCTGAAAATTCGTCATTCGCCAAGTCGGTTGTCTGTCCCTCCCGTATCTGCTGCTCTTCTTGCTGCTGTTTCTGCTGCAAGCTCTTCAAGATATTCAAACCTGAAAATCTTTGAGTTAAATCTTCTCTGTAGTTGTTCAAGTTTGACAAGTTCAAGGGAGGTGCTGGGATGGGTAATAAGTTCACAGATAATCCACCACCTTCATTTGAGGATGATCTCAGGTCATCATCATAATCGTACACGAAGTCCATAGCTTGCCTCTACGCTGTTACCTCGATATGTGCGAAAATTCAATTGGAATCAGCTGTCACACTTCAACAACTTCTCACAAATCTTAATGTGCTTCTGATTTCCACCGTACGTAGTCAGTTTACCAGTGCTTGTTCTTTTTTGTGTTTTTTGTGGTTTTTGTGTACAACTTTGAGATTGTTAGCTGGCACAAAAGACGATCATGTGATATCCGAGGGTATTTTCGAGGCTCCCGAATCCGGTGTTCGGTGCAAATGGAAGAAAAAAACACTTTAACGCGTCTTTTGCTTTTAGAGTGTGAATTTATATGTTTGATATTTCAGCTGACCATAACGAATAGATCAGCCCTCTTGTTACCTTGAATATCTCAAAACTTTAATCAGTATGTCTATAGTATCATTATTAGGAATCAATGTGTTGAACAATCCTGCCAGGTTCACCGATGCATATGAGTTCGAGATCACATTCGAATGTTTGGAGCCATTGAAAGAAGATTTAGAATGGAAATTGACTTATGTCGGTTCTTCGAGATCTTTAGATCATGATCAAGAATTGGATTCGATTTTGGTTGGACCTATACCTGTGGGAGTGAATAAATTTTTGTTCAAAGCTGACCCACCATCACCAGAATTAATTCCAGCAAATGAATTGGTAAGTGTCACTGTGATATTGTTATCATGTTCCTACAACGATAGAGAGTTCGTTAGAGTTGGATACTACGTGAATAATGAATATGACACCGAGGAGTTGAGGGAGAACCCGCCATCTAAAGTTCAAGTTGAGCATGTCGTTAGAAATATTTTAGCTGAAAAGCCAAGGGTCACTAGATTCAACATTGTTTGGGATAACGAAGACGACGAAGATAATAATGACTTCCCACAAGAAGTGGAAGAAGAAGTTGACGACTTGGAAGATGACGAAGATCAATACGGAGCTGATGAAGTCGATGAAAATGGTGAGGAATTAATGGATGACGAAGAAGATGAAAGAGAAGAAGGAGAAGCTGGAGAAGCTGGAGAAGAAGAAAAAGAGGAGGAAGAAGATATTGAGGAAGATATAGAGGACGACATAGAGGAAGTCGGAGAAGAGGAAGAAGAAGTGGCCGATGAGAATGAAGAAGAAGTAAGAACGCCTAAGGATTGAAATGTTTTCATGTATCATTAAAAGACTGGAGTACTATATAAGTAAATTTACAGAAAAATTGCTCTTCACCAGAGCAAAGGTGAGCAAGAGACTTCTCCATGTAAATAACTTTGTCAAAGATTTTGACTTATAATCAAGCAAGCATTGCATGGTCGGCCCTTTTAGTCACCACCTACTCATGAGTGAAATATCAAGGGGAACGAGGAAGTTTCGCAATGAACTGCGGCTTAATAGTCTATCCTTTCTTCCATATGTTTACCTTATGTCGTGAAAGTAGCATCACGGAAGTAGAAGGAAGCTGGATACACCGAGACTCGTACCGTAGAGGATGACAATGTCACCGTCAATATGTAAAGCGTAGAACAACCATATTTAAGGAAGTAAACGATAAAGCAAACAAATAGGTTGGAAAAAGTAAGTGACTGCAGTCAAACACTGAAGGGATATGTATTATACAACCTGCTCCTTCCACTTAGCAGTTGCGGTTATGAGATTTGGCAGGCATATGCTCTGACCTTGATTGCAGCTTCTGTAGCCCATCTATAGCACCGATTTGGTTAGCTAGGGCAACCACACTTCTCACCGATATAACCATATAACACTACTTCGGTGTCTAGCACAGCGTTTTTTTGTCCAATTATACTAGTATCACCTACTGTTTCATCAAAATGAGCGAAAAGTGTTTGATTTTATATGACTGACGTTTACTTCAACTTCCGCAAAGGGTGATATACAAACATAAACATGTTCAAAAAAGATCTGTCAGTGGAATCTGACAAGGCATGTGATGTTATCATCGAAACTGTACAAGGTTTGATGGGTGGGGAATTGATATGGCTGAACCTGTGCTGCTTTTTCCAACATCTCGCCATTTGGTGTCTAAAGCGACTAAAAGAATGATTACAATCATGGACCAAAACGATCAGTCAGGCGCATACCATCAAAACTAGTAATTTTAATTACGTATGAAAAATGAAAGCATTTCACTGCTAACCGTATATCATTTCATCTCCTTTTCCCAGATATCATTGATTAATTGAAAGACGTGAGTAGCTTGAGTCATGAACAAATCACTTCCTTCCAACATTGACAAGCTCTTATTCAAATTATCAGGATGCCATCTAATTCTTTCTGATTTCCATATCTTCCTGTCCTGGCCGAAAAACTCCTTCAAACTTGATTCCTTAATATCTCTAAACGAGTTCGACGAATTGGGCCATGCAACCGTCCCATGGGTTTTCTTTTCCGTTGAATTGAACAATTTCCACCTATTGATGTAATCTATATATGTTTGATGATATCTTTTGACATTGATGTCACCAGCATACTTGTCAACCTTTTTGTCAATTTTGACTGGCTCGTATGACACTTTGTATGAGTCGCCATCAAAAATGGATTGCCAATGTGGATCTCTTTGCAATTTTTGCTGTGAATTAGTGTGCTTTACAAACTTATACCCATTGACCGGGTCTCCGAACTCTTCATAGTTCTTACTCTTGGTGAAGGTTCTCCGTACATTTGGCACTCTTGAGGTTTTTGGAAAAGTGTCGTCTTCATCCTCTTCGCTTAAGCCCGTGGAATTTTGATGTACTTTTGTTGGGGCAGGGCGTTTCGTGTGCAGTCCCTTAAAGCTCAACTTCTGTTTCCTTCTCTTCGTCACGCGGGGAGGTAGACTGGCGTGGACTGTCTCGCTAGATCGGCCATGATCATTCTGTTCAGTAAGTCTCAATTTCCTCTTCCACGGTTTGGAGATATCTATTAACGGTGTGTCGTCTTCTGTATTTTCCTCATAGTCCATCACTTGATCATCGCTCGTTATAACTGTGAGCCGTTTTAAACGTAATCAGACTTTTTTTTATCTGTGTTTTTTTTTTTTTTTCTTTTATTGTAAAGTCTGCTTATTAGTGAAAATTTTTAGAGAGGTGTCACAAGAAGCAGAAGGATAGCATATGAAACAGCCATGTTAAGGACAGTTGTAAGGACTCTGAGGCTTCCTAGAAGCTCACCCAAATCTATCAGATGCTATTCCACAAGGCCACCTCAATCAGATGATATGAAAATAGCCACAGATGATTACGATTTCACAAACTCTTTCAAGACGTTATCTGTGCAGGATAGGGCAATACCAGATACATCGTTGCCACACTCATATATCATGGGCTCTGAAACCTATGGTCAGCTCGTGAGTGATTTCCACTATGACAAAAACCGCCAGAATGCTGTGAACGTGATAGAGTTCGAAGATCAGAACAGTTCTTTCAAAGATGGGAGTGATGAGGTACTAGAAGGACAGACGACTGAGGAGACAAGGTTTCACCCTGATGTTCTTAAGGGTCGTGTGAACAGGAAACAGATCAAAATACCAGACATCATTTCAAAAACAATCAACAACAATATCTTGATCAACCAAGAGCCAAAAAAATTGAGAATGAAACTGTCCCAAATGTTTGTTGAGTTAGGCGAAACAGGGATTCAACAGCCATCTAAAGATACTCCTTTGGAAGTGGACGCGAACGTTGCATCTTTTTTCGTCCAAAACTATGGTGAGGTTTATCAGCCCTTAGCAGAGTTGAAAAAACGATTGGGGGATGATTTTCTGCCAAAGAGAGTGTTAGACGTGAGCTATGGTCCAAGTACAGGTATGATTGCGTTGAATGAACTTATGGGGGACGAGTTCAGTCCGGATTTGAAGCATTCATTCATCATTGGTTCTTATGAAATGCAAAAAAGGGCCAAAGTTTTGCTTAGTAGACAGCTATGTGAATATAATGGACTTGATAAAGATGAAAAAATGACCGAAGCTGGAGAGGAGATCATGGAAGGGGCAGACTTGGTGTCCTTCGATAGTGGAGCTTCACACAACATTGATACCAAAAAGATCAAGATCAAGACCAAATTGTTGTCCTATGTCCCTGAGACCGAGAACTATGATTTGATCATACTCTCGCATCAATTGTTGACATCGTTTGGAGGATTTCCATTGGAAGTGGATGAAGTATTGGACGAATATTTGTCCAAATTGAGGCCAAACGGGCATATAGTTCTTGTTGAAAGAGGCTCACCTTTGGGTTTTGAAACTATAGCAAGGGCAAGACAGGTCTCAATAAGGCCAGAAAATTATCCAGATTCCAACGACAAGACGCCAAGAATATACATCAAGGGTTCTTCAGCAAAGCCTAAGAATGATAATCTGATACTGGAAAGACCAAACTACTATCTCAAGATAGTGGCGCCTTGTAACCATCATGGCGAATGTCCGTTGCAGTTGAAAACTATGGAGCCGTACTCATATGGGGGTAAGTTGGCCAAGAAGATAAATTGGTGTCATTTCACGTCTAGGGTACAAAGACCAAAGTTTTTAATGGAGTTGAAAAAAGGTAAGTTGATGGGTGCAGAGTGGGATCCTGAGAACTATGGTATTGCACCAAATGGAACTTCAAGCGTCGGATCTGGGAGAGCATATGCAAATGACTACGAATCGTTTTCATACAGTTATTTGATCATGCAGAGAAGTGGGACAGATCTGGAAACATTGGCGCTGATCGAGAACGCCAAACCTGTTAAGAGGCCATTGGGGACTGCTGGAAGTGGTGTAGATGATTGGCCTAGGTTGATGAAGACACCATTGAAAAAGAAAGGTATGATCATTGGTGAAATGTGCGGTCTGTCTGGACAGTTGGAAAAATGGATCATACCCAAATCGTTTGGAAAGCAGCTGTATCACGATGCCAGAAAGGCACAGGAAGGTGATTTGTGGCCTTTGGACGCCAAAACCAAGATGGAAAGTGCAAGAAATGCATTCAAGTTGGTTGAGAGAATAGAGAAAAAGGAGACAAATATAAAGAAGAAAGCCAAATTGGACAGGAAACAACAGAAACGACTGGCAAGGAAGAAGATCGAAGATAAACAACAGGAGTTGGATAATATGGAGCCAAATGAAGATAACTTGGCCGACAGAATTGAGAATTTAGGTTTGCAGATGAATTTGAAGATGAGCGATGTGCCACAGTTCAAGAAGCTCAAGCAAGGTAAATATAAATACTAAGGATGGAAACCTGTATATAGATTAACACTTGTATATAATTAAATATTTATTAATGACATTTTGTCATTGCTTGTATCAACACATTCCAATGATCATTACAACTTTATCAAAAAATGAAACAAAAACGACTATGTATTTTTATCTATACAAAAAAACGCATGAAGTATTGAACTCACCTAAATCAACAGTAAGCAAGAAGTAGTCAAAGTGGCGCTAAGTCAATTCATTTTACTATATAAGAAGATAAATAATTATTTGCTTATAAATCAGCATCATCTTCATCTGGTAATGGTAATGCAGTAGCTTGTTCCATTTCTTGTTGGTATTTTTGCATTAAAGCAGCATCAACTTGAACTTCAGGTGGAGCCAAGGCTGGGGAAGCAACAAATTCTAATTGTGAGTTACCAACCAATTTTCTAGCTAACCATAAGAATGGCTTTTCAAAGTTATAGTTGGACTTAGCTGAGATATCAAAGTATTGTAAGTTCTTCTTTCTGTGGAAAGTGATTGTCTTGGCTTTGACTTTTCTTTCCTTAACATCGACCTTGTTACCACACAAGACAATTGGGATGTTTTCACAAACTCTTACTAAATCTCTGTGCCAGTTTGGAACATTTTTGTAAGTGATTCTTGAGGTGACATCAAACATAATGATACCACATTGACCGTTGATGTAGTAACCATCTCTTAAACCACCGAACTTTTCCTGACCAGCTGTGTCCCAGACATCGAATTTAATTTCACCGTAGTTGGTGTAGAATGATAAAGGATGAACTTCAACACCCAAAGTGGCAATATATTTTTTTTCAAATTCACCAGTTAAATGTCTTTTGACAAATGTGGTCTAAATGAACGGATTGTTAGTATATGGACTCTTTGCTGAGTTTGAATAATACAACCAAGTGCGGTTGTTGATCATTTCGATGGAACAAGGGTGGATGTTGACCTTCGAACGTTGATGTCACGTGTGAAAAGTCTCATATGATATGGTAGTACTTGGACACATCCAATTATCTGCAATCAATCAGCGAAGTCTTTAAACACTGACTCATCTTAAAGGTAGAAAGAGATTGAATAAGTTGGTCGCCGCCTATAGATCAACATGAAATATCAAAGTTGACGCAATAATTCAGCTCACTGATCCGATCTCAATCATCAAACACCCTTGATCCTATTATATCACTCTGTAAGAACACAGTTCTTATACATACTTTACCGGTACCACCGTCACCGACTAAAACTAATTTAAAAGTTGGAACTTCTTGAGCCATTGTGTATGATCTTGTTTGAACTGGAGTTTAAATTTGCTTTTCAAAGAGATCGATTTCTATCTTTGTTTATAAAAAAAATTTTATGTTTAAATGAGGATTTTGTAAGGGAGAAATTCGAGAAAAAATTTTACAATTTAACTTCCTAAAAGGGAGATTATGACTATATATGGTGCATCTACGGTAGGGTAATCCTTTTCTAATTATCGTATCAAACAGTAGTAGTATTATCATTAAATCATCAACTCATCCAGAGTCATCTATATAGATGTAATTAGATACAGCTCCAGCTATATCTTGTTTTTCTCTTGATATTCTCTCATAAAATCTATTATTTTATTTTTTTGATCCTTCAAATCATAATGGTAGACTGAAGGGGGAGGATTCGGGAGATTTGCCAATGGTGGTGGTGGTGGTATGAATCTTGTCTTCAAAATTATGTTGTCTGCTCTCTCTTCTTCGATATTTTCATTCTTGTCTGTTGTACCAATTTCTGATTGTTGTTCCTCTGTGATGAGTTTCAAAGTAGTTGATTGAGGAATTCCTTTGTAAATATCATCTGCGGTCAATTCATAAGGTAGCTCTGATTGCTCCCAAACATCCAATTTCCTAGCTTGCTCTTCAATAACTGTTAGTATAACGCCATGAACATTATTGATAAAAAACTTACCTTCGTAATAATCACAATAATACTTGATATGGTTCTTTCCCATCAAATGAGACTTCCTGACACTCATAGAGTCATGAGTCAAGTAAGCTGATAATGTTAGTAACTGTATGTTGCTTTTTAAGTATTGCATTGTGAGTACATACATCTACAGTAATCACAGTAGTATTTTGGCATCGTTAAGTTGTATACTCAGATGTCTTGTCTTGCCTTAATCTTCTTTAATAATCATGTAGCCTTTTCTAATTTTTTTTTTGTTTTTGGTTATGCAATTCAATTTTCATGTGAAGAGAACAGTCGTGTCTAAAAATACGTACAAGTTCTTCAAAAGGTTAAGAGGTTAAGTAGCACTTACACCAATCACCAAAGCGAAAAAAAAAAAATCAATGAGAAAATTCAAAGAAGGAGGAAAAAAAGAGGTGAAAAGAAGAAAGAGAACAAGTTAATTGTATCAACCACACATCTATCTATCACCCACATCATAACCATGTATTCAATTGTTAGATCATCAGTATGTTTGTCTTTTTCCACCAGTCACAAATTGGGTGAAGTTGTTGTTTGAAGAAAGTCAATAGGTATCATGCATATCTTACTACATATAGTTCACGAACAAATCCAATCCGTGATCAACGCGATTCCACTTCAATTGTATAGGATAAAGTCTGGACTCCCTTTTGGAGGAGTCAGATGTCAAGCTCAATTAATTTCGACCTGGTGCTGTATGAGTTTCTGGGAACTATCATTATGACCGATGAAATGGAACAACATTATACGCCCAATTATCATCAAAGTTTTATCCAGCTACTAACATCACTTTCAGCGTATCTTAGCTCAAAGAGTTAACACCAGAGCCTTCTCTGTCACACCAACCCGTGCTAGTATGTATAAGTTGTGGATTCTCGAAAAACTTATCAGACATCGTACTAACAAAATTACTTAGACTTGATCGGTGATTTATATGTCAAGGAATTGAAACAATTCAAACCAGCTCCATTGGCTGCTTCAGATGCTGAAGGTAACACCAAGAAATGGGCAGTCCCAGCTTCTCCAAAGGCTCCAGAAGTGGAAGGCAGTACTGAAGAATTAGCTTCATACGATGCTGCTGATGTTGAGACCGCTTCTGAAACTCCAGCAACCGAAGAAGGTGCTGCTCCAGTTGAAGAAGACTGGTTTGTTTTCCCAGAAGAAGAAACCACTCTTCATTAAGCATTTGCTGAAGTTATGAAGAAGGAGAAGGAAAACCATTTCCACGAGTTTATTTGTTAGGTGAATTGAGGAAGTTGGCTTCATTGAAGCTAGAAAAAGAATATACAGAGAAACGAGACAATGGCAGACAATTGATTTTGAATACTTGAAGTGCTCTGGGCCGTTGTTTAGTATTGCCGCTTTTTTTGTGTTGTGTCATGACATTTGTTTAGAATTATAATAAAAAGAATATTCCAATTATTTTGGACATTGGACGTAGTGATAATAGTTTTTGATAAGTGCATTCCGTCAAATTTGGTCGTGTTTTCAAGTTCCAGATCGTTTGTTTACTTTTTTTTTATGAGTTGATACGGGTTGCAATGTAAAGATATACACCGAACTATCTATTCCGCTGCCAATGTCCGTATCACAAATCAGGGAAGGATCTCTGTTCATAAACGGGAAGCTTAAGGATAAAGGTTTTTTCCTGTCTTCAAACCCAGTTCAAAAATTGCTTTTTAGTTCTATAGATCTCAAAACACTCAAAGAGTGCGAGGAAGAACAAGATGAGGTCACACCCACCATGATAGAGAATGATAAAAACATCATCAATGTAATATTCGGACTTCTAGATAAGAAGGAAAAATCCAAGTCATTGAGGGAGTCTTCTCTTCTGATGCATCAAAGACAGCTGGAGGAAATCAGCACTTTGCGTAAACAAAATGAAGCGTTGAGAAGTAAATTGAAAGCAGAACAAGAGAAAGTCAATGAAAGAGATATACAGATGTTATCCCTAAACCATTCTTTGAAAGTGGCGAATGTTGAAAAGCAACAGATGAAAAGAGAGAGGAACCTGCTTAAATCGGTGAATGAAAGCTTAAAAGAGAAGCAAAAAATTGAAATAAAGAGGAAGAACATTGAAATTGATGAATTACGGGATAAATTGATCATGAAACTAAACTCCTTCAATTCAAAACAAACGCTGTCATTTGCGCCCCCTGAGCAATACCAGCAATCGGAATCACAATTATCCAGACCGCCTTCAAGGGCACTCGTTACTGAGCTCATCGATGAACAAACACAAAAATTGTTGGAGAATTCTTCGAATTTGATTTACGATTTGATATTCAACAATGAGGTGAATACAGGCTTCTTGGCCAAGGTAAACTTGTATTTTGAAACTTTGAATAGCAAGATGGCAGCAGAGAATGATATACTCCTACACAGTATAATGCCGGATTTCAAACAACTTTTGCAAGACTTGCAAAATGATGATAACATCGAAATAGATGAAGACTTAAACAGAGCGGTAACCAACATTTCCGATTTCACCAGCTTCAAAAAAGCGTTCACCAAAAATTTATCAAAATTTGACGTCTTGATATCTCAAAGGTTGACTCCTCAGCAGGATCAGGATAATGATGCGAATTCTGAGCTGATAAACAAATTACAAGATGAGATTAACGAATTGAGAAACAACTGGATACGGCTGAATGAAAATGCAGAAAAGTGGAAAACCCTATATAAAGATATAAGTGCTACTTCTTAGATGAAGTTTTGCCGGATAGTTCAGTCCTTCATTGAACGCCAATAATAAAAGTTGAAAACTAAATCTATCCCTTTTCCAGGTGGAAGTAAGTTCTTAGCTGTAATGAATACAAAAATCGGGAAATAAACACCATTGACTCAGACACGTCTTCGTAGTACCAGCGAATTCCTATGGAGGGTACTCAATTCGTTTTACTATTCCATTGTTTCGTTTAATAAGGTTGAATAGTGTCTCAGAAATTTATAACTGATATATTTCAGTTTTGTGCAGGGCCCTGCTGTTTGTAAAAGGAAACCGAAATTACGACATTCCGTCAAAAAGCTATCAAATGGAGACCTGGTCTAAGCAGTCTTTGATATGGATCATGGCGGAGAGGGAGCATTCATACATGTAATTTGTACATAGAGTAAACTGTCCAATGAACTTTCAAAAAATGCAGTGTGTTTTTTTTTTTCCATTTTTTGCTACACGGTACCGCTTTAACGTATCATGCATCATAATCCACAGCCAGTTATTGAACTAGCTCTATGTATAAGTAAATAAGATTATGTAATAATTTTCATGTGATTGATAGTTAGCCAACGAGAGCGGAAGATTTTCGTTCCTCCCATTCATGTTTAATCGTGCCTAGTCAGTTGAGCATTTCAATGGCATTTCTTATCACACTTGCCTTTGATGAGACATTTTCGATCGGGAAATACTTGACAAAATCAAGATGCTTTAAATCATCCGGTGCAAACTCAACCCACGACAAAGCTGGTGATTCCAGATCACCATTTGCCTGTTGCTGATGAGTATGCTTATTGAATATTTCAACCTGATCATTTTCTATCTTCATGTATGAGTTCAAAATGACCCCTTGGCCAACGATAACGTCCTCTTCTTCGAAATCTGGAGCAAATAAGTTTGGATGATCAAATTTGTTAATTCTGAAGAGCCGGAGTAGTCGAATAACGTCTCCAGTTTCAAGATCAAATTCTTTGGATGTTTTTGCCTTGTACGGTGCGACACAGACGACCAAATCACCGGTGCGAATAAGTCGGTTACTAAAACAATCTTCCACAGTGACTAGCTCATTATCCTGTAACCTGTGATGAGCATCTATGAACTTATCATCATAGTTAAGATCCAAATCTCGTATGATAATTTGGGTGGTGTGGTCAATGAGAGTTGGATCAATATCCCAGCCATTTGATGAACTTCGATGGGTAGATCTCGCATCGGACGTGTCACCAGAATGAAGAAACCCGTGTCTAGTTTTGAAGAACATTTTGTTTGAAGAAAGTGCCAGCCTTTTCAAGATTGTGACTTGAGATTGACTGATATGATAACCCAGCTTATTATACTTGTAAAGTGACTCAGCGATTTATTTTCAGCTATGTTGAAACTTCTTATAATTGCACAAATTGACTCGCTTCTTTCAAGATAAGTGACAGTGAAAGCCAGCGACGCCTTTCATTTTTATAGACTCCATGATTCTCAAATAAAGGGATCGAATCTTCACGGTAAAATAAATCGGAAAATAATGCATGCAAAAAAGAAAGCAAAAAAAAGAAGTCAGCTTCTTTTTTCTTCGGAGGAAAGACAAATTGGGACTTCGCTCCCGCTGGATTCGGAGTTAGTACGGGAGTCTTTTCTTACTCAGGTGTACGTCTCCTGATTGATTTGTAATTCAGAGTTACAGGTAACCCCAGGTTTTATAATTTACAACCTTTATCATGTTGTTTGATTGCACTCCAATCCACTAATTGCTATGTACTAATTATAAATGAGATTAACAATGATCAAAACTTGCTTCCCATGTTGACATGCACAGCCTTTTCCTGTGTATATGTCAAAATACCGCTTTCACCCAACTCTCTACCAACACCACTCATCTTCACACCGCCAAATGGAACACCGATCTCTTCATCGTTCGAGGAGTTGATATAACACATACCGCTTTCCAATTCGTCAGCAAGCACATGAGCTCTTTGGAAATCTTTCGTGAAAACCATCGAGGCCAAACCGTACTCGGTGTCATTTGCCTTTTCGATAACTTCTTTATCTGTAGCAAATTTGGAGACGGCAACTACTGGGCCAAAAATCTCTTCTTGGACAATTTTCATGCTCTCGGTACAATCGGCAAAGATTGTAGGTTGAATGTAGTACCCACTGGTGAAAGTATGGGGTTCATCTCCAATGACCAATCTTGCACCTTCTTCTTTACCAATTTTAATATAGCTATTGATCTTATCATATTGAACTTTACTGATAACTGGTCCCAATTTAGTCTCTTTTTCAAAAGGGTGGTTCAACACCCATTCACTCTTGACATGCAGGGCGAATTTCTCCAAGAATTTTTCATAAATACCCTGTTGCACGTAAATTCTACTGTTTGAGGTACAATTTTGTCCAGAATTGTAGAAAATACCAAAAGCTGCCCATTTAACAGCTTCTTCTAAATCGGCATCATCAAAAACTATCAATGGAGACTTACCTCCGCATTCCAAAGTAACTGCTTTCAAATTTCCAGCGGCCAGCTTTTGAATCAAAGAACCAACTTTAGTCGAACCAGTGAATGCAACTTTGTCGATTAAAGGGTGAGAGGCAATTGCATCACCGGCAACAGGACCATACCCTGAAATGACATTGACAACACCTGGTGGGAAGCCTGCTTTCTCTACTAATGTGGCAAACAACAACAATGACAATGGAGTATTCTCAGCGGACTTGATGATGATACAATTACCGGCTGCTAAAGCAGGTCCAATTTTCCAGCCACTCATAGATAATGGATAATTCCATGGTACGATCTGACCGACTACCCCATATGGTTCAGGAATAGTGTATGCATATTTGGTAGCACTCAATGGGATATATTTACCATGAGTTTTATCAGCCCATCCAGCACAGTATTTCAAAACGTCAACAACATTCTCGATATCAGCTTTGGCATTGGTCTCGATTGGCTTTCCAGTGTCCAAAGTTTCAACAGCTGCTAATAACTCCAAATTTTCCTCGGTCAACTCAGCCAATCTGATCATCAACTTAGCCCTGTCCAGGCCTGAAACTTTTTTCCATTTTTTGAACGCCAGTTTGGCCAATTTTGCTGCATCGTCAATGTCCAGTTTACCAGCCGCATAGACTTTGGTGATTGAAGATTCAGTGGCTGGGTTAAATGTCTCGATTGTAGTATCGGATTTACGCCATTCACCGTTAATGTACAACCCAATTGGTTGCTTGTATGTGGTTCCGGTAGGTAGTTTAATATCAACGAATAAATCAGACATCTTGTATTTATTAAGCTTGTATTTTGGTGTTTCAGAAGACGAGAGAGTTAACTTTATATAATTAACGTTTTATCATCGAGATGATCGAGAGTCTTTCAAGATAATCAACCGCTTGAAGAAATCAACTACTTTTTTTTTTAACCGCGCTAATGAGGGTTATCGGAAAAAATTGTCGTGTACCAGCTCTTAGCGATTGTACAAATTGTGGATACAATTACTCAATCCGGCTCATATCTTGCTCTGAAGCCGACTTCAACTGCGGGAAGTGACAGCGGCTATCGACTAATACATACAGAGACTCTTACTGGTTCAACAAGTGTGAAAGAGTCTTCTCTCGATCTGTATATATTTTCAACCCAATAGTATTGATACTAATTTATTGACTCGGCAATAAACGCTTCAAATATCAGACATCACCCTTAGTTTTATGTAATTGGACGCTAAAAAAATTACCTTACAGGTTGATTTCAAAAAGAAAAGCTGTCTTTGCTTAGTATGAGAGTCCAAGTTTATAAAGACAAGCAGTTTCTGAAGTTCATATGTGAATAGTGATGAGGGCAAACCTCACACATACAAACAAAGCTAAGCCATTTGACTTAAATTATCAATTAAAAGTTACAGATAATTCTTTTTTTCCTTCTTTCTTGCTTTGCGGTTCCCTGGCATATTTAAGCATGTCGGGATCACAAAGACGCAAGGTGCACACTTGACATATTAGAGCAACGTAGCAGTGAGATGTTGTATAATACATAAGATGATGAAAGAGGCTTAATCCATAAGTTGAATTAGATACTACATAGGTCGTAAAGAGGATGCCACAAACGATAGAAATGCCATCTTGAATATTTTTACATATAGAAATAAATTAGATGAGCTCTATTTATACGTCCTAATTGGGAGGCGGATTTAGTGGATCGCTTTTAGCAAGTCTTTCTAAATTAGATCATCTTCGATCCTAAATAATCTTTGTAATTTTAACAACAAAGACTAACTCTGAGCTGAAAATCATTGCAATTACTTGCACTGAAGGTAGGTAGATCTTTTATAGATGTAGTATATAAGTCAGGTAAGAGTTGCCCCAATTTCAATTTCAATTTTAATTTCAGCAACTGTTTTTGGAGTACAAACAGACAATCGATTGTGTCCCCAATTAATTGTTGTTGAACTCTTCTTCTTTGTGTATTTTGTGTTTTTTGTCCTCCACTTTTTGTTTAAAGTTTGGTGTTTCGCGTTTTTACTGTAACTCTTTTTTTAAAAAAGTTTTGAGCTCTGATTTTTTGGGCTCTGTTTTTTTCTTATCAATCAAAAGCTAAAAATGAAGTAGGTAGATGAAAGTATAAAAAAAAATAACTGTTGATGAAATTGATATTGCAGATAGATAACATCAAATATTACATTGGACATCCCCTTCAATTCTACTATGCTTCTATTGGATTCTTCTTGTAATTCCACCACCATGTATATATTGATGAAGCAAATTGTCCTCTCATTTTTGGAAAACACGAACACTCTCCAAGGAAATAAGTAAGTTCGCACAGCAAGGCCGGTGCCAAGAAATTCCTCGGTACTGTTTTGAGTTTCATGATTTGCCTTCCCCCTCTGGAGTGAATGCTGCTCTCCATTGAGAGACATGAGCATGGGATTTATACGAGAATTCAAGTTGAAACTCAGTAGCCCATCATTCCAAACCCCATAATATGATGGGTTCTATTTTATATGATAATGTATCTACCTGTACATGAGAACGATTCAAATTAGTGTCTGTCTGTCAGTGTACAAAATGCAAGGTATTTGTCTGTTTGTTTGTCCTACTTTGCGGAAAATCCTTGCTTTCAAAATCGAAATCTGTGCCCCGTAATTATTTGTACGTACAAACCGGCGAGAGAAGAAACTCAAAAAAAGAGACATGTACAGGGAAGAAAGACGAAAAGTAGGGCACCATCATCTCATGTGGGTGAAAAAACATATATCTGAGCTACGGGATTGATAATTAAAAGGTAAAATTAATAACTGTAGCAATCTATATGAAATTACAACTCTTATAGTAGTTGTCATATGGAAGAAAAGGTCATTGCTTATGGCGGCGGAGTGCAATTTTCTTTTGCTACAAACTCATCTGCAATTCATGTCAGTAACATAAAGCGTCATAAAGAAAAGCGAGCTGATTCCAAAGGAAAAAAAAAAGATTGTCCATCAAACAGCAATGAATAGTCAACACTGTGAAAGTGCCACCAGTAATAACCTTAATACGATCTATCCAGGGGGAATGAAAAAATTGGTAGAAAAATCGACGAAATGAAGTTGGAATTTGAAGAACGATAAAAAAACACACATGCATGCAACAGCTGTGCTTCTTTTTTGTAGTACGTTTAATAACATTGACCTGGGTACTGTCTATCAGTCAATGGTTGAGGAATGATTTCAGCATTAACCAATCTTTTGAAATCCCATTCTAAAGTGGCCTCAGTCTTGAAACACCAAAAGACCCAACCTGCGTTCTTACCGTAGACAAAAGAGTCCAATTGAGCCTCGACGAATTTTCTACTTTGGGCAACATCGTCATCGCTCCATGTACTGATATCTTGTTTACCATCACATGATCCAATGTACCATGAATCATCGAAAGATCCATCCCATCTTGGATACTTACCGACACCATTTACCCATGGTGCACAATCGGTCAAGGCAGCAGACCATTCACCGTTGACAACCCAATGGTATTCGTTATTGGCGTCGAACCCCCAATTACAAGCTTGTTGAATTTTGTCGTCAAATGAGGCGGCTAATTGATTTGAATCAAAAACTTGGTAATGATGATGGTCAACGACAACGTTCCAGTAATCACCACTATCACCGTTTAATTCATCGTCCCAGTAATTGAAGTCTTGGAACAGATCATGAATTATAACTGCGTTATCACCTTCACCTCTGACTAAATCATAACCTTTGTTGTAATAAGTTTTCAAGTCATCCAAGTTCAAAATTGAACCTAAGGGTTCATTGACCAATTCAATACCAATAACAACATCTTGGTAATCACTTCCTGCGTATTTGTTGGTGATATATTTGATGACATCTAAAGTAACTTGTACATTATCTCCAGTCTGCCAATCATATGAGTCTCTTTGACCAGAGTTATCAAACCCATTTTGAGAACCTGGAGCACCGTGCAAGTCAATCCAGGCATAAAGACCATTATCACGAGCCCAACCTAAAGCTTGGTCCAAGTACAGTTCTTGACCTTGGACATATGGATCATCATCTAATAATTTGAAAGCCCAATAACCAATTGGAATTCTAACAAAATTTAAGCCATAGTTTTTAATATCTTCAAAATCTTTTTCTCCGTACCATGATGACCAATGTGCTTCCAAGATTGATTTGGCAGTTTCTTTACCATAATTTTGACTCAAATGATATTCATCAACTGGTACATCATCACCGAATGCTTCGAATAATGAAGGTGTAATGAAAGGTTCTAATACAAACCAACCACCCAAGTTGATACCGTATAATTTTTGTGAGCTATAATCAAACAGTAAATCTTTTTTGACGAATTGTGCACCAGTTTTCTTGACCGGCAAAGCTGAAACTATTGAAGTTATCAGTGATATCAGTAAAATAATTGAACTGTAACACTTCATTTTTGTTGTTGTATTGATGTGATATCTTGCTTTCAAAATACCTTGATTCAATTAAAAAAAATCTAATATGTCTATAAGTGTGTATATGTGTGTGTCTATGGGATGAATCTTACAGAAATATATATGAGATGTCTTATATCAGTTTTGAAATTGGAATGGTCAAACGATTGTAGATAAATAAAAATATAAATAAACACAACAACTTTTGTAAATAGTATGAGAATTTAAAGCCAAGAGAGCAATGAGTCTAATATTTATATTTCCACCACACAACCCACTGGAATAAAACATTTGATAAACATTCTCTATTTCACTTTGAAGCATAAATAAAAATTGCGTTTCTAATTAAAGATTCGTGTAGCGTTGCATCTGCCATATGCGCGCCCACGCGTGTGTCCCCCTAATATTATAATTCAAGGGGCAAAAAAAGACTTAGTTTCAAAGCCCAAAACTTAGACACTCGTTTATCTCTTTGTTTATACTTGAGTAAAGAAAAAATTACTGGTGCTCCTCATAAGGCACAACAAGTTATTGATTACAAATATACTCTCTGTGGTAACACTTTGTTCAATCACAGTTGCTGTTTAATATCATTTATAGAAAAAAGTCATCTATATAGCCCCATAGTGCTATTTATCCATATATATATGTATACCTGTGAAAATTGATAGGCATTTGGAAACGGAAATAAAATGTGTTGCCCCTCCCCTGTATTATTACTATTTTACATTTTTTACCTCCTTTTTTTGCTTTTTTCCTTTTTTCCAATCTGTGTTTGATTCCTCTCTTTTTTTCTTTTACTGTAAAAGGAACCACAGAGAAAACTAAGAGGCACAGAAGAAAATACTAATCAGATTTTGTTTCTCTCCGTTTTAGGAAAGTTATAAACAAAGCCAATTAATTATTCCACAATCGGGTTATTATGGTGCAGGGAGGAGGAGGAGGAGAAAAGCCGGTCTAACACATCTATCTGACTCAATTTGATGATGACAATCCCATGTCTGTAAACGGCAATAAAGATCTGATATTTTCTGCACCTTCCGCAACTAATGGTCGGGAACTGAAAAAATTTTAAATCACTATGTAATATCATATGCTTTAGCTTTTATGATTGCAATGTGTCATCGTAAAGTAAACTTTGGCCCATATATATATCAATCTATCTATTAGATTATCTGTCCATATAATAAAGCCCTAATCCCGCAATTATGCAGTCACGGGTGTACATGTGATACTAATTAAAACGCCACTTGAGTCCAATATATATATATCTATACAAGAGCACGAATAGTATAGATGAAACCCCTCCTTTCTAATTTCTCAAGATACGTCATTCACACGGCGAATGCTTCTTGATGTAAGAGAGCAAATACAAAAGCTACTGTTAAAAGAAATCAAAATAATGTTCGCAGATACCTATATACTCAAAAGGACCTGATGTACAAGGTGGTAAATATGTATATACAAAGGAACAATCCATCACCTTTGATCGATTGGATTAAAGCTTCAAGCGAGATTATAAACTCCAGAAATCTTAAAGCTAGCTTTAAGGCTAGCTTTGAAAGAGTGATGGATGACAGGTATCTTAGCAACCTCACCTCGTTCACCCACCCACAACCTATAAAACTATGTATGTTAACTCAATTGCTTTAATTTTCGGGAAACGCAACCGTTAGAAATTTTTTTGCTCCTTCTCTTTTCTATTGTTCATGCTGATGGCCCTCCGATGATCAGTTTTTCCTCGCTTCATATTTGAGGGTTGTTGTTATTACTTATGATAGCAAGTAAATCCAGAACTACATCTCTTCATATTAGAGTTTGAACGGATCAGCAACTTAATTGGAACGCAATTAATTCACCTTCTCCATCTCAAATTGACTGGTTACCGCGACGTGTGCATCTAGCGAAGACACAACATGCCCTTTGGTTCTCACAAGATTGGAGATTGCTTCATCTTTGCACAAAATTAAAAGGTGAGATCACATTTAAATCGCAGTCGCATGACATATTCCTCAAATAAGAACAATAAAAAAGGTAACGCTTAAATCACACTTTTTCAACTTTCAGCTTCTTATAAGTTTCTCTTAACATGGTGACCGTAATTGGATAACCTGTGAACGACTTAAACACCTTATTTCTCTTGACCCATTTTTTACATGGCTTACCAGATTTGTCTAACTCTAACAAACCACCGTTTGCACTAGCGGCAAGTCCACTACGTCCTTTACTATTTTGTATCGGTGTATCTGTTGTGATCACTGGAGTCTCATTCCCACTTATAGATGTATTGATTGGTGAGGAAAGTTCGGAAACTCTTGATTGTGTTTGTTGTTGTTGTTCTTGATTTGAAGGTTTTTTGATTATTATTTTTTTCACTGGCAGTTTGGATAAGAGTGAAGCATTTTGATTTGAAGATAAAGGTGTTGGTTGGAGTAAATTTGGGAATACATCTTCGTACTGCCTCAAGTTCTCTGGTGATATATGTAGTGTGACACTTTTCGATGGCATCGTAGTAAGTAGTTTGATGAGTTGACCTCCTTCGACCTTTCAACAGAATCGATCTTATTGATTTTTTTTTCTTTGTTGTCAGTCTGTGATCATTTTTTTTTTCTTGGTAAATGAAATGGCCTAATAAAAGCCTATAATGCACGACTAATTTCTGCAGTCTTTGAAGGGCCTTGGAACTTATGGGTTACCTACTGGGTTGTGCAAGTTCTTGCGTCTACAAAGCTGTCCCAGTAGTTTGGGGATCGACACCCAGCTCTCATATTTTGCTAGGTGATTTAATTTCCAGCAACACAATTTGACCTAGTTCAGCTTCCTGCTTATGTGAACAAAAGTTCACTTCTGAATTTGAACAATTGCCTCATACCGTTGTAGCATCGGCATGCACCAAATAAAGCGATGAATAGCGCGGTTTTTCTGAATGTGGAGAGAGGTGTGATGCAATAAACGAAGGATGTTTTCCAATTTATCTCTCACTTCGAACTGTTTACCGAAAAGCCAAGTATGGTTTCTCTTGTTGTTGAGAATTGATTCGATGCCACCTTTTGAGTTGTTTCATCCTCGAATTTAAGACAAAACAGAATTTCATAGTCGACTTTGTAAACTCAAGCTTTTTTATGTGCACAGGATGCAACAAAATGATTTATATCTTAAATAAATATGCTTGGCCCTTTATTTTCACAGAAAGTTGTTGCGATATACTTGAACTCACTTATGATTGGTCTCGCTTAGGTAAGGGTTTTCAAGTAGCACAGGCACTGCTTCATGTTGTTGATATCCAAGTGATCATCATCATGTTTGGTGTAACTTTTCTTTTTTGACACAGACGTAGGGATTGAATGCAGGGTCGGCTTAAAATTTTTAAAAAAGGGCCGATTTGGATTATGAGGGAAAATGGTCACTAGCAAACATTCAAATATTTGGTGGAGTGTTAAGCGACAAAAAGACACATAAGAGGTGACAGGTAAATAGAAGTAGGGCAAATACGGATCTCTCTACAGAGTACATTAATTTCAGCAATATTGTGGAATAGTATATCTATTAATCCCCGATAGTACTAAACCGATACCTATTTAGATCTTTTGCGATATTTTTTTTTGTTTTTTTTTCCCTTTTATTTATTTTTCATTTAGTGATGCGCACTAAAAGATTATTTGATAACGACGGCGCCGGCCTACAACATTTTTTAGACCCAAACCGATGAAAATTTTTGTATAAAGTAAAATGATCATCCTGAAATGTGTGCATGTTTGTTATGATTTCTAGATAGGATAACGCAAAATGTCTGATTCACATCACAGTTTAGACACGGTCTCGAAAGAAGATCTGTATGCTCCAGCAGCTTTTGAAGGAAATGAGAACGAAACCTTCTCAAGAGTTTCCACAAGAAATGACTTATCAACAACACATTCAAGATTAAGCAACGTTGTTAGAACTGTAACAGGTCAAAGTAGAACCGATGAAAATGAAGCAGAATTGCAGAAAATGATTTCAAATAACTCTGGTGTCCATAAGATTGTTTCTAGATTGGAATCCAATGCAGGACTGTTGGGTCCATTAGAAGAACCCCTTGATTTAGAAAGACATGAAACGCACGCAGAACCAAATTCTACTTTTAACGAACTCGATGAATGGAAGTATCCAGTTGACCAAGAAACTGGATTAAGAATCGTGGAATTTGTAGAAAATGACAAAGCTGATCCAAGAAACTGGAAGAAAAGCTATAAATGGTACCTTACCATCTTATTGGGTATGGTTTGTTTTGATGTTGCATTGCTGTCCGCTATGGTCACTGGTGATATCAGTGGTCCTATGGAGACATTTGGGGTCAGCGAAGAAGTTGTCATTTTGACAGTCACTTTATTAGTCTTGGGTTTCGGTTTCGGTCCATTGTTATTCTCTCCAATGTCCGAAGAAGTTGGGAGAAATTGGATCTATAGAACTACATTGTTCTGCGGTGTTGTATTTATCATCCCATGTGCATTGGCCAAGAATATTGGTACTTTATTAGCCTTCAGATTCTTAGGTGGTTTGGCATTGAGTGCTCCAATGACATTGATTGGTGGCTCATTGGCCGATATGTGGATAAATAAAGAAAGAGGTACTGCTATGCTGTTTTTCTCTCTGGCTCCATTCCTTGGACCATGTGTTGGTCCAATCATTGGTGGTTATATCGGTGATTATTTCCCACTGAATGAAACTTGGAGATGGATTTACTGGATCTTGTTGATCTTTGGTGGTGCAATTTACTTAGTCCTCCTCTTCACTTTGCCTGAGACACATCACGGTATCTTGATGAAAAGAAGAGCACAAAAGTTGAGAAAATTAACAGGTGATAACACTTATAGATCAATCAACGAATTGAAAGTTCGTAAACTCAAAGAGATTGTCAAGGTAACTGCAGGAAGACCATTTTTGTTACTTTCAGAACTTATTGTCTTCTTAGTCACATTATACATGTCTGTCATTTACGGTTTATTATACATGTTCTTCTTCGCTTACCCTGTTGTTTACGGCGAAGGTAAAGGTTGGAAAGATTCCCAGGTTGGTTTAATGTTCATCCCACTTGCCATTGGTGTTTTAGTCGCCACTGCCATTGCCCCACTCATCAACATGGATTACAACAGAAGAGCACAAAAATATTTCGACAGAGGTGATTTACCACCTGCTGAATTGAGATTGATTCCAATGATGTGTGCTTGTTGGTTCGTTCCTATTGGTTTATTTGCATTTGCCTGGAGTTCATATAGTTGGTTACCATGGGAAGGTCCAGCCATTTCTGGGTTTTCATGTGGTTTTGGTTTCATGTTGTTATACAACCCAGCCAACAATTACATCGTTGACTCTTATCAACATTATGCCGCGTCTGCTTTGGCAAGTAAGACATTTGTCAGATCAGTATGGGGTGCTGCTTGTTGTTTGTTCACCATTCAAATGTATCACAGGTTGGGTTATCAATGGGCTACAACCTTAATGGCTTTCATCTCATTGGCTTGTTGTGCCATTCCATACCTGTTTTTCTTTTACGGTGCCAAGATCAGAGCTAGAAGTAAGTACGCTTACTCACCGGAGAAAACTGTTGTTGTGGATGAGGAAAAAATTGACAAAGACGAAGTAGAGCAAGAGAGCCAAAGTACTGCTTAGGATAATAACATCCTTTCATAGAACTGCATATGACATAATGGATATATAACTATCGATCATTTTTTAATAAACCAGCTTTCATTTCATTTACAGATTTCGACCGACGCGTAATGTAAACATCAAAAAAAAAAAAATACATAACAAAAAAATTCTTTATTCAAAACCCCCATATACAAGACCACAGAAGTACATAAAAGAATGGCCTTGACACCCATTGATGACCTGAACAAAATGAAGGTGATAATACTACCTTCCACAGCATCCCAGGAAAATACATATGAGATCATCGAGTTGCTTAATCCTCGTACATTGTTACCTAGCAAATACTTATTCGATCAAACCACCGATCAAATCTTGGAATTGAAATTGTTCAATTACCAGAATCCACATTTACCGAAAAACATAGTGACAACGCGTGACGGACATGTGGTAAAATCTTTGATCTTGCACGACGACAAGGACCTGCTGGTTTTGGAGAAGCTGGAGTTTTTGATCGGAACGTACTTTAACTTCACGTATTTCTTGATAAGTTTTTACGAGAGGGTGTTGGAGTCTTTGAACAGCGATGATAATTACAAGTTGAGATTGTTGAACCAAGAGGACTTGATGGAATTTTTGGAAACTGATAAGTTGATCTTGGGGAATTTGCCACGTTCATTTTTCAGCAACGATAACAAGGAATTGATTAGTTCCCTCAACCACATTTTTGACAAATTTGAGGAAAACGACGAAGTTTACTACAAGTTGAATCAGGTCAAAATCTTGAATTTTTTGAAGGTAAAAGTTGACAAGATTATTGACAACTTTCCCAAATCGATGTATAGGAAGTTGATCGTTGAGAAACTCACACCAACACCGGCACCAGGGCAGACAAGAGAATCTTTACCAGAAACAGTTATCAGAGCAGCAAAAGTGCATCA
Organism: Nakazawaea pomicola; assembly: GCA_030567755.1. Taxonomy (NCBI): domain Eukaryota; kingdom Fungi; phylum Ascomycota; class Pichiomycetes; order Alaninales; family Pachysolenaceae; genus Nakazawaea; species Nakazawaea pomicola. Next base: position 106,807 of record JAJLSS010000015.1, on the reverse strand, counting down.
CTCGATAAATATCATATCCTCATACATATCCCCATTATTGACGCACAAGTTGGAAAAAGTGTACGAAGATGAATTAAAAGTATTGCAAAATCATCAGAGACAATTACAACAACTGCATGAGAAGAAACAAGTTGCCGAGGACAATTTGAATCTGTTGAACAGTAACTTGAAAGTGGAAAATAAAAGAGCAGCAACTGTGCCTGCGAGTAAGAATGCTCCAAAGAAGAAAATAGCGAAAAAGGTGGAGATCGGTAAAGGTGCATTGGATGGGTTTTTCAAGAGGGGATGATATGATTTTTAAGAACTTATTTATTATTATATACACGTCTAGATCATTCGATTTCCTTTTTGGCTGCCGTTTTTGGTTTGTTCAAGTTATCGTAGATGCTCATTCCAGTAGCCATCCAACCACTCATATCGTTCATAGCAGCAGGGATCACTACAGTGTTGGATTCTTTAGCTAATTTGCCAAACGCATCAACGTATTGCTCTGCCACTTTCAAGGAAACAGCATCTTTACCACCTTTGGTATTTTGGATGGCATCTGCGATCAATTTCAAGCCTTGGGCATTAGCTTGAGCTTTAGCCAAGATTGCCTCGGCTTCACCAGTGGCCAAGTTGATCTTTTCCATCTTTTCGGCCTCGGATTGCAATATCTTGGACTCCTTTTCACCCTCGGCAATATTGATCAGCGACTGTCTATGACCTTCAGAATCTAAAATCTCAGCTCTCTTTGATCTTTCTGCAGAGACTTGTCTGTGCATTGCCTCTAATACATTTGAAGGTGGATGAATATCCCTGATCTCGTATCTTAAACATTTGATACCCCAATCTTGAGCAGCCTCATTCAACACAGTGGTGATGTTGCTATTCAAAGACTGTCTTTCCCTCAAACAATGGTCCAAGGTCAATTGTCCAATTTCAGATCTCATTGTGGTTTGAGCCAATTGAGAAATGGCATATTCGGCATCCTCTACACCATAAGAAGCCTTATATGGGTCTATCACTCTGATATATAAGACACCATCTAATTCCAAAGTCACGTTATCGGAAGTAATTGCACTCTGTGATGGGACTTCAACAGCATTTTCCTTCAAAGATTGCACATACTGAATCTTGTCTATGAATGGCATCAAAATTGCAAGACCTGGTTCCAATGCTCTATGAAATTTCCCCATTCTCTCGACAATCCATGCTTCTTGCTGTGGAACAAACTTTATTATGGTATTAGCAGGTAATCTTTCCTTTTGAAAGAAACTCAATGAGTTTGCGTCGGATAAAGGGGACCCCGAAGTTGCTAAAAACCTTATCGGTGTTCTTCCGCCCAGCAACTGCAATTGTCTGGTGATTTGTCTCGATAGTAATCTTGATGTGAGCATTGTTATTTAACAGTCAATACTTGTTGTCGTTGTTGTACTTGTCTGTTTTTTAGAATTTGCCATTTCACCAAATTGAACCCCAAAAAAAAAAGAACTTGAAAGAAAAAAGTGTACAGCTAAAAATTTTATTACTGAAAAATCAAAGTACTGAGAAGAAGACGACGATATCACAAGTTAGTAATAATGTCCAGGAACATAGAAGTACCTAACGACAATAAAGCTTTTGTTCTTGAGCTGTTGAAGGAGAATATAAGATTAGACGGTAGAGATTTGAAACAATTTAGAGCTGTTGAAATTAAAATAGGAGATGAGTATGGATATGTCGATGTCAAGTTGGGGAATACTAGATGTATCGTGAGGATATCTTCCGAAATCGTGACACCATACGAAGACAAACCATTCGAAGGTATCTTCACGATTAATTCTGAAATAACATCGATGGCCTCACCAATATTTGAAAACAATAGACAAAGTGATGATGAGATAATGATAAGTAGATTGATTGAGAAAGCGGTGAGAAGATCAAATGCATTGGATTTGGAAAGTTTGTGTATAATAGCAGGTTTGAAGTGTTGGTCTATAAGGTGTGATATACATTTCATAAACTTTGATGGAAATTTCATCGATATCAGTTGTATTGCAGTAATGACGCTGTTGTTACATTATAAGAAAAAGGACGTGACAGTTGATGGTGAGCAAGTTATTCTGCATTCATTTGAAGAAAGGAACGCAGTTCCCTTGTCCATCTTGCATATTCCAATTTGTGTGACATTCAGTTTTTTCAATCCTAATGATATGGAAGAAAACATCAAGGGTAGTTTGAACAACGAATTGGTCGTGGTGGATTCGAATCTAGACGAAGAATTATTGAGATCTGGTTCGTTGACATTGACATTGAACAAAAACAGAGAGATCATACAGATAAACAAAGCTGGTGGGCTATCCATTGATGCCATGACTATAATGGACTGTTCAAATTTACTGTATGAGATAGTTGTAAAGATAACAAAACAGATAACTGACTTGTTAAAAGATAACCAATAGAAATTATGTATATGACCCGAATATGAAGATAGAGTGTCAACTGTACAACGTAGTTGGTCGGTTACTTAGGAGCTGACCATATGAATAAACAGTCGTTCATCACGACCGAATGATCCAAAAGTAGGGAAGAGAACGATAGTAGATGCGAGTTTTTACTTAGAGCCACCACTGGCTACATGCAATTTTCACAGCCGGCAACCTTGCGGCACCCATTTTACAGCTCCAAGGAGTGACTTGAGAAATCCCTTAAAAGTATGAAGGAACTAAGTATCAGGCCTTATTGTCATACGTGATGAATAAAATAGTGCTACCCCTTTGCTCAGCTTCATAGATCACGTGCACCTTATCAAGATAGCCAGCACTGAAAAATTCAAAAAAATAATATACAAAGTAAAAAAAAACACAGAGGACAATTGTATCAGGCAAAAGAACGATGGTCCTCACATCACAGAGGCTACTACAACTATCAACTGGGTATCCTCTGTTGAAACAGTCATGGGCTATTGTAGCCACAGCTGCATTCTCATCTGCGAACAAAAGTTCAGAGATTCCCAAAATTTACCACATGGCGATACAAGAATCTCTTGGCAGAGAAGACGAGATCGGTCTAAAAACAGCGGAAAAGCTGATCAAACTAAGCCAGGACATCACTGAAGCTAGATCAAAGCAAACCTATATACCGAAAATTGATGGTATAGGAGATGAGCAGCAAACTTTGACCACCAAGTTTCAAGATGCCTTGCTTAAGAGCTTGATCATCACTGGTGTGCCGAAGCTGATAAATTCATTGACAGCTCTACGTAATACGCTCCCAGAATCTATGAGAGCAGACATAGCAAGCGATAGGCAATTTGGGCCTCAAATGAAGCTGGGGGATGATTACTTCCAATTGATATATAATAAAGTTTACAAAAGAGTCGTGAACAATTTATACACGTCGTATCCGGATTTGCATAATTTTATTGTCAATAGCTGTTATGGGCAGATAATTCTGTACGAAGAAATCATAAACCCGAAGGAATCAAGCTTGGCATTAATAGGTGCGCTTATACCACAGGATGTGAACTCGCAGCTCAAAGGTCATATAAGAGGTGCCCTAAATGTGGGGAATAGTAAAGAAGAGAGCAATGAGCTGAGAAGGATGGCATTGGATATATGTGAATGGAGTGATGTGGCGTTGAATGAGATACCGGTGATGTTGAAATAAAATGAAATGAGGTTAGTGTTTATAGACCGAATTGTCAAATAAGACTAGATCAAATCTTTCGATCCGAAGAAACATCATCATCATCATCATCTGTATCAAACTATACTATTTTTAGCAATTTTACTCCCTCACTAAAAGCAGGAGAAGTAGCGAAAAACCAAAAAATAAATAAAACAAAAACAAACAATAAAAAAATTACGTACAAAGAAAAAAAGTGAATCAAGTCAATCAATCGAAAGACCAATTGGATAGATTAGATTAGACAACCACGCTAGTCAGACACAGAGATAGTAAGGAATAATCAGCAGCACTTAGAGATCACATTGAGGAATATAGTTCATGGCCCATTTGAATGATCACAGGCTTTAAATCATCACCCCAAGAATTTATACATAAAGAGCGCAGCTACGAAAATATTCACTACACCGAGCTTACAAATAAATAAAGATTGAATATAGATTATGGGTAGGAGAAAAATTGCTATTGAGCCCATTTCAGAAGAGCGTAACAGAACCGTCACTTTTGTGAAACGTAAAGCTGGGTTGTTCAAGAAGGCTCACGAATTATCGATCTTGTGTCAAGTAGATGTCCTGGTGATAATAGTAGGACATAACCATAAGATTTACGAGTTCAGTTCTGCGGATACACAGGAATTGTTGGACAGATATAAGACGGCACCTAAATTGCAAGAGCTGAAACTGCCGAACGATTATGGCGAATACAATAAAGTGAGCAGGATAGCGGAATTTCCTGGGAAGAGGAAGAAGAACCTGAAATTGGCTAAGAAAGAGGTTGAAGGATTACAAGGAGCAGGGAGTTTATACAATGGACCACAGAATGGTGAAGTTGATGAGGAGGATGATGAGGAGGAGGATGAAGAAGAAGAAGAAGAAGAAGAAGACGAAGACATGATCACAGCAGAAACAGATGAAGAAGACGAGGAAGAAGACGGTGAAGACGATGAAAGTAAGGCCGACGTCAAATCTAAATTGAGAAATGTGAAAAGAGGACATTCAATAGAGACACCTTCAAAGCCATCAAAACATAGAAAGAAGAATGCAGCAAAGATCGAATCAAAATCTACAACACCGATGATGCATCATGCAAGTACAGGAACCCCCTTGACAAACTTCACCGGTCAGTCATTAGATCAATCTAGAATCCAGTCTACTTTTCAGCATCAGCGCGTGCTATTGCAGCAACAGCAACAACAACAACAACAACAACAGCAGCAGCAACAGCAACAGCAACAATTACCCCCTCTATCAAGCTTTCCAGTACAATCATCACCTCATTTGAAACATTATGCACAGGTGCAACACCCACAACAACCAGTACAGCTGGGACAACCACAAATGCAGCAACCGGTGCAGTATCTGCCCAGTCCTGCATACAGTTCTACAAGCAGTAATGGTGGAGCAGGAGTACTTGGAGGAAATGGCAGGAATGCTGGACCTTCACAAAGACCAATTTTAAGAGTTCAAATTCCAAGTAGCGCAGATACGAATGAAGACTCAAAAGAATTGAATGACGTAACGAATGCCAATACTAATAACAATAGTAATATCAATGATAATAGTATTAACGATAGTGGTGTAAATTCAATGCAAAGAAAGCAAGATAGTGCGTTAACGGTGACGGCAATAGACTCATCGAGGGACGAAGATTCAAAATCAGATGAACAACAACAACATCAGTCACACCCACAGATTAAAAACGGGCAATTGGCACCTCCAAAACCACTTTTGCCCGGGTTGGGAATAGGCACTAATAGTAACAACAATAACAACAATAGTAATAATAACAATACGACAAGTGGTGGGGGAAATTCAAATTCATCGAAATCAACACCAATTTCAGCAACGGCACAAAATGGGTTATTTATACTACCACAACCACAACCATCACCATCGGGAACTCATGCAAGCAACGTATTCCCCTCACCTTTCAACACCAATGGTTATAACAATTCTAACCCGAATTTCAAACAGCAGCAACAACAGGTACAACAAATGCAGTTATTCAATGGCGAAACGCCATTATCTGCATTACCTTCGAAATATTTGAACAACGATTTGCTATTCCTGTCACCTTCAAATTTCTATTCAAATGAATGGAATATTCCATTTGGATCAACACCAACTACAAATACAAGGACTAATTTGGCACTGGTACTGGTGAGTAATAACAATTCGATGAATATCAGCAATAACAACAGTAATAGTAATATGGACAACAACAACAACAACAACAACAGGGATAACATGATGTTACCAAGTCCATCACAGATCGTTGGCAACGTATTTAACAGCAATGGTGGTAATCACAACATTGGTGGACACAACAATTTGAGTGGCTACAAGAGAGGTTCTGCTGAATAATTTACGGTACGTTACGGTTTAATTAAATAGAACTAACCCCATTAACGTTTATGAATTTGATATGTATAAAGTATAAATCCTATAAACATCTGCACGTGACTGCACATAGGCCTTCCCTGAATGAAATCCACGTAAGTTGTTTTTTTTGTCTCTGTCGATCTAAACATCAACACACCATGTTTTTTTTTTAATGTATAATTGTGTGACTGGGTTTTTCTAATAATTTTATACTTTTTCCCTCACACCAGAAGAAGTCAGTCAGTCGGTCAGTCAGTCAGTCTTCTCTTTTCTATGTTTTGTGCTTTTATTTCGGTTAATCTTTGTAGGGCGCGCGCACTGTTAGATTGATTTACAATGCACTTACTTTCTCTCATGGTTCAGGATTTGCCCCAATTCATACAGAGGCTGTCTGCCTTCTTCTCTATATTTAATAGTGGTAACTGGAGGATGCAATGCCCCTCATCCTACTATTGACACGCAAATCTTGTATGTCGTATCGAAAATGTATATAAAGTAAGCAGTGAGGAAAGGTGTCTGTCATTTTGTTTCTTGCCCCTCTATTTATCTATTTTTTTTGTATTCAAATCCACTCACTTTTTTCTTCTTCCTCATTTGTTCGATCTTCTTGTCTACGCTCACCTTTTCCACTTCCACTCACTCACTTTTCATCTTTTTTTTTTTACACTTTTTTTTTTTTTTCAATTTCAAAAAATTTATAACTGAAGTTGTATTTCGATTTACACCATAATTCAATAGGCATCTATATATCACTGCAACAATGAAGGTATGTTCCTATATCTATACTATATCAGATCACCATCTCATCATTATCACCACATTCAATATCACGAGGGAACTTTCATTCATCTAATATCCCAATATTTGGAACAGTACTTCGAAGACAGAATTTTTTTCACAATTTACAACCTATATGGAATACTCGAATAATAATATATCTGACAAATGCACACATCATTGGTTTTGAAGAGAGGCAAGATTTTTAAATCACATCACAAGTTATCCAAGAGTTCAATCTCAATCATACAATATTTATATACAAAAATTCCAACTTTTGTGTGGAAGTGGATGATGATGTTGATATACATCATTAATGAGTTCTCAGTACTAACATAATTATAACAGTTAAATATTGCTTATCCAACCAACGGTACTCAAAAGACCGTTGAAATCGATGATGAACACAAATTACGTGTCTTCTACGAAAAGAGAATGGGTCAAGAAGTTGAAGGTGATTCAGTTGGAGATGAATTCAAAGGTTACATTTTCAAAATCACCGGTGGTAACGATAAACAAGGTTTCCCAATGAAACAAGGTGTCTTACACCCAACCAGAGTTAAGTTATTATTATCAAAAGGTCACTCTTGTTACAGACCAAGAAGAACTGGTGAACGTAAGAGAAAGTCAGTTAGAGGTTGTATCGTTGGTCCAGATCTTGCTGTTTTATCATTGGTCATTGTTAAGACTGGTGATGAAGAATTAGCCGGTGTCACTGACACCCAAGTTCCAAAGAGATTAGGTCCAAAGAGAGCTAACCATATCAGAAAATTCTTTGGTTTATCAAAGGAAGATGATGTTAGACAATACGTCATTAGACGTGAAGTTGTCAAAGGTGACAAAAAATACACAAAAGCTCCAAAGATCCAAAGATTAGTCACTCCTCAAACTTTACAAAGAAAGAGACATTTGAAATCATTGAAGGTCAGAAATGCTCAATCTCAAAGAGAACAAGCTGCTGATTACCAACAATTATTAGCTTCTAGATTACACGAAAGAAAAGAAGCAAAGAAAGTTAGAAGAGCATCTTCATTAAAAGCTTAATTTTGTTCCTCTTAGGTTAATAAGTAATCTTTTATATATGTCTTTTAGTTAATTTTGAATCCAAAAAATATCACCTTTAATAATTTTAACACTGCATCTTGTGGTACAAGTGCTTAGCACCCTCAAATTTTTCTATATCAAGTCTTGAAAAAGAGCTAACTGTGGGATCTCCCGTTGAGTAATAAACTACAATAAATGGTAAAAGAAATCCAAACAATACCGTAAAATACTATATGAGACTATTCACTTTGTACCTTCTTTTTCTCAATTTCGTAACCCCATTATTATTCGTATCATTACATCCCATCTTTTTCTCACCATGAGTCGTTCCATTTATCATCTCGTCATTATCATTCATCTTTGCACTAGTATCACCACCACCCCTCTCATCCATTCCCACTAAAAACTCATCGTGATCCTTATCAATTTCGTAATTCAAAACAGGTATACAATACCCATTCAATGGCATTGGCGGTAATTTTGTCGACACTACAAGCTCGTAATCACCGCTACAAGGCTTCAACTTGATCACTTTCAAGCTCCCAATTATCGTGGTGTATATGATATAGATATCGTTGATCAGGGTTGAATTCAATTTATAATGCTGGACATGTGACTGTCTCTTAGCCAGGAGTTGGATCAATTCAACATCATCATCAGTCTTCAGTTCCAGTTGTGAAGTGCCATATTCTAAGAAATTTAAACCACTGAGTGAACCGAAATTTTGAATATGGTAGTGGTACAAAATTTTCTCATTTCGGATTATCCCTATATATCCAAACGAATCGACAAATAGCAAGTCATCGGTTTTCAAACGGCAAATCGTCCGAATTCTGTGATTAGAAATTGTCAATTCTGTAAGAGAGTGCTGCGATATTCCGGTATTGTAGAAGCATAATTTTCCAAACTGGGTTGCACAGCAGATCATCTCTGCATCTTCTTTCTCATGACCCATGAACACTATATCAGTAATCCAGGGGAAATCATCATACTCTTTTTTGTATTTTCGAGTTGTCTTTGCCTTCCAAAATGGTAAGATCTTGGTTATCGAAGAGTAACTCAAGATTTTGAACAATTCATTGTTTGAAAGGTACTCATTCAAAGGTGGGATCAAGTTGTATACTTGTAAATTGTTGTTATAACCACCACAGGCGATCACCCAAGGATTATTGGGATTAATGGCAAAACTCGAAATTGGCTCAGACAATTGCAAAACATGCACCAACAATTTCTTCAAGTCGGTCATATCTATCAATGTGAGCCGGCCTTTGTTCGAACAACAATAGAGAACATGACCCACAACTTCTAACAGTATCGCGAAATCTTTCTCGTCATTCTTACAATCTTCCAATTCGTACAATTTGACGTAATCTTGATTCTCTTTAACCCTGTATAGCTCCATTAGTCCAGATCTCCGAAAACACCATACCAACTTCCGATCATTTACCATGAAAGTGGAAGACATCTTTTGGATATATGTGAGATGCGGTAAGACCTGCCGCTTGTTCACAATCCGTATCTTGCCCTGCGTTCGCACCACATGTGACTCGTAGCATGTGTTCGTGGATGATGATGAAACTGTCAATTTCATCCTTTTCACTCTCGCCCCGTCCCGTCATGTATAGACAAATCTGATCGTTTTGATAAAGAAAAATCATTTTCTTGGATGAAGTTTGGAAAAACAAAAAGATACTAAAAAAAAAATTAAAAATTTAAAAAAATCTTACAGGGTATCTTTCATAATCAGAGTGATTGAGGATATGGAGGACATACCACAGGATATCATCGTCCCACCATTGGAGGTTAGAGAAGTCATAGACAAGACTGCCGGTTATATATCGAGAAATGGTGGCAACTTTGAACTGCGTATGAAGGAGAGGCAATCCGATAACAAACAGTTTCAATTTCTATTCGATCATGATCCTTATCACGGTTATTATCATTGGAAGTTGAGCAATTACAAAGATGGCAAATTCGACCTGCTGGATGATGATACGGAGAAGGACCCATCTTTATCAACAACAGCAACAATAACAACCAACACTGGTGATGATAATGGGCTAATACAGCCAAGAAAGTTGGATTTTTATAATGAACTATTGCCCATGTCATCACTTGACTTTGATGTGTTAAAAATGACACTGATGCTCGTAGCACAGAATGGAGATAAGTACAAGGAATTACTTTTAAAGCAAAAACCGGATCTCAATCTAGAATTTTTGCAAGACAACCATTCTTTAAATAAGATTTTTCAAAACTTGGTATCTCAATTTCAAAAAGTTATATCTCCTTCGAAACAACTACTTGATCAGATCAAAAAAAGAGAGCAAGATCCTTATTCTGTTTTAGCAGATGCTTATCAGAGACTGGAATATGAATATAAATTAGAGAGGGATACTGCAAGCAACTTGGAGGAGCAGAAAAAGAAGCAATTAGAATATGCATCAGTAGATTGGGCTGATTTTGTGATCGTGGAGACAATAACAATCGATGAGCTGGATAAAGTCAGCGAATTACCTTTACCATTATCTTTACTGGATTTACAGTATAGATCATTGGCTCAGAAGAAACTGCACTCTTTGATTGAAGAAGCTGCTCCTGATATGGATATCCCACCACTGACCCAAACCTCTACAAGAACAAGGACAAAGCCGGATTCGAAAACAGAGGAAGCTGAACTCACAGGAGAGTCCCTGTCTGGTACCGGCACACTCCCGGCAAGACCATCCAGACCGGTTCCTAAAGGCATGAAGATCAGATCTATTGATTCGACACGGACAGGCGTTGCAGATGTTCAGGCGACGAACGACAATAAAGAGCGCATGGTGAAGAGCCCTTTCTCTAACCAGATGATCCCAGAAAGTAGTTTGAAACAGCATATAGACATCCTGTTCCGGGATCCTCGTTACAAGGAAGAAAAAAGAAGGTACGAATCCAAAGTCAGAGAGTCAAATCTGTCGAACACGGATGACGTTTTGGATAATATCAAGAGTATATTGTCAAAGAAAAGAGGCAAGATACCACAGGAGGATGATGGGGAACATAATGACGATACAAAGAAGAGGAAAGTGATATGGGATGGCTATTCTAACTCGGTCAATCATGTGAAAGGTTCTGGTGCTGCGTCTAGACTGGAGCAGGAGGAATTTGAAAAAAGAGAGAAGGAAAAGAGAAACAGAATTGGTCCTCATTGAGCCCATTGATCAGCTTCGCTTCTCAGTATTCGGGTTGAGGAGCTTTTTAATGATTAACGAACAAAGTAGAGAACTATCTTTTGAAATAATGTATACACACACACACACATATATATATATCTATATATAAATCTAATCACATTGTTTTATCATTGACATCGATGCATTTGTTTCATTTGTTTCATTAAAATGAGAAATCAGCTAAATCATCTTCGACTCTCTTCATCAATACAGAGTTTTTCCTTTTGGCAACCTGAATCCTCCTCTTGTTGTACTCATCATGACCCTGGGCCTCATCTTCTTCTACAAAATTTTCTCCTCCTATGTCAAACTCATCATCGTCATTCGTCGGTTGTGCAGCATCAAGTTTTGAATACTCTGGTGGGGAAGGATAATGACTTATATCAAGTGGACCACCATTTTCCACATGTGGCGGTTGTGAGGGCGGAGGTGGTGGTGAATCCTGGTGCTGAAATAAGGGTGGTATATTGTTATGATGATTTGTATTGTTATTATTACCACTCGTAGAGAGTAATCTCGATAAATTACTTTGATTGTTTTGGTTTTCGAGAACTAACAATTCGTCAATGGTAGAAAAACCTGGAGCTGCTGAAATACTAGCATGACGCGATGACAGCATCGACGGCTGCCTCGAGGACGTGAACTGTCTTGTTGGACTATAGTTATCGTCAAGAGACATTGAATAAGGTGCTTCACTCGAAAGACTATCGTTCGATGGATTACGACCATTCATCAGGAACCCACTTATTGGTGAGCCAACCGCAAACTCAAAAGGCGGTGGAGGAGAATCGTCCTCGTCAAATCCCTCTTCTTCTTCGTACACAGGTTTGATTTGAAATGAACTTTCGGTAGTGTGATCCATCAAAACCTCGTGATATGAAGGTGGTGTATGATCGTTAGCGAAAGGGGAGTTCAAAATTATTGGTGTGTCGATGATCACTTCGTAGTGGTGTAATTTATTTGGATCGTCACCTGGTTTCAAAACAGAAGGGTCCTCCAATTTTGAAATTCTAAAACAAATTTGTAATCTATGTTTGATATTTATGTTACCATAACCAGAAACATCAGGATACAATCCAAATTTATCCTTTAACGTTTGACTAGCGTCTTCCTTTTTGGAAGCTTGAGCCTGAGACATCGGTGACTTGGAAAGCATGTTGATAAGACTTGATGTTGGAGAAATATGTTTGGAATCTTGTGACGTTATAGACTCTGTATCAGACTCGTCATTACCGTTAAGTCCACTTGCGCCTGATATACTTGATCTGATGTTCTTCACAAGCTCATCATTTCTAACGTAAAAAGTTAAAGGACAAGAAACCTTGACGGTATTGGTAACAACAACATCCTCTGTGATCTCCTCCGCACCTTTTTGTTTCCTGGTAGGCTTGTAATCGTCGTAACATGTGGTCAATAGATTGTCATCAAGACAGTTTCTCACCACTTCGGAGCGTAAAGCGTTCGACTTTGAATGTGCTTTCTCTTTGGTTTTGATCTCAAACAATGGTATGATTCTCTCCTTGATTCCTTTTTCCAAGGCAAACTCTCTGCCGAAATCATATTCATACTTCAAATCTCTTGACAGATACGTGATTTTTTCTATCATATTAACTCTGATTCTTTTCATGTAAATCTTTTTGACAAGAGGCATGATCTTTATTTTCAAATCAAAACTATTCACAGCATCTTCTTCAAGAGAGGACATTGAAACATACTTCTTCGGAAATGTGATTTCGTAATTCAATGCCTCATTCCAAATCTTATTCACGTACACCGACTTGTTGATTGTCGTCACCGAATCTGGTGGTGGTTGTCTTATAGCTGGTAACTCAAAATGAAATTCCCTGGCATTTTCCTCTTTCTTTTTGTCACCACTACCCACATTTTTCAAAGTTTTGAGAAATTTACTCGTTTTATTAGGAGGAGAATATGGGGCCAATTGTTGAGATGAAGGAGAGCCAATTGGTTGCAAGGGTGTACTGTGATACTTTCCTCCTTGCATAGGTGAAGTTGAATACAGAGCTTGTGGTGGTGGTTTCAAGTCAGCTCCAACAAACGGTTGTGTTTTCACCGAGAGCGAGTATGTTACTTTGCCTAATGGTGATATGATTGATTCAGGCATTGTAGGTGGAAATAAGACAGGTAACAAGAAAACGTAATATCCAGCATCGAATTGCTTTCCAGTTGGTTCATCTTCAAATTGATAATCTTCTTCCAAACTCAATGACTGCTGATCCATCTTTTGCCTTTGTTTGTGATTGAAGTGCTCCAACTTTTTCAAAACTTGAGAAGGAGCTGATGATACGTAAATTGGATCAGGCTTGCTTTCATTTGTGTTTGAACTCTCTGAGTCTTCCAAGAATCTGAAATCATCATTCTCCTGATGGTTCTCTTCATCGGTGTCCTCGAAAGGTATAAAACAATCTGGGTTTTCCAACAGAAGATCCCACAGCAAATCCTTTGAAACCTTATATTGTTCATTGTAGATTGTCTTTTTAGGCTCTTCAGGATCCGGAATACCATTCAACCATTCTACATCACACAAACTGCTGAATTTCAGTTTCACAACTGTCGTCAAAGTTTGTTTCCTATCCAATTTCAATATCACGGCGAACGTGTGATTTATCATATTGAGAGATGATGTATCGTCGTGTGTGGCTCGGGATTCGTCCTGATTGCTGTGTGTTACTGACTCCGATTCGTTTTCAAAATCTTCGGCCAACTCATCATCATCATTCTCGTCAGGGTTATCATCGTCTTCTTCATCAGGTGTGCGTGCAAACTTTTTGGAAGATACATACGGTAACAAAAGCATGTTACCATTATTAGAGACAAACATCTCCAAATCAGTGTGATAGTTTCTCCGTGTGGTATTGAACATTTTCTGATGCTGCTGCTGCTTGACTTGTAGTGCTAGTTTTGAAGGTTCTGACAAACCCTGTGTCTTGAGGTAGTTGATGAGATACTTGTTCGGCTTCTCATATCGCAGTAGGTTCTGAGGCTCAAAATTGGACGATATGATACTTGCCACATCGGTTGGAGCCATTGAAATATTTGATGGTGACACACTTAACTCGTTGGACATACTGCGACCTCTGGACATTGGCTCCCCAGACATGCCACTGATTGACAAGTTTCTGGCCCCCGGCACACCAATCTTCTTTTTCAACAAGCCAAAAGAAGAAGCTCTTGGCCTCCCCACTGAGTCGTTTATCACAATTGAAGGTGGAGGTTGTTGCTGTGGTGGCACTTGCTGCTGGTTTGATGACGTGGACATGGAACTCTGAAGCATTTCCTTGATACCAGATCTACCATTGCTTGAAAATGAACCTAGCAGAGCAGCAGATTCACTAGCTCTTCTAGAATTCTTCTTATTTTCCGTTTGCTGAAGTGAGGGTATATGGAACGGCATCTTAAACTCTGCCTAGCACTTCTGGAGGAATGCGAATTGGGGAAATATAAGTAGATCAAACTCTTCGGATGGCTGTTAGCTTCAAAAATGATTTATTTTTTTAGGATTTTCTAAACGTCAATCGACAAAAAACGAGAATTTCAACAGGCAAGTTGTTTGCTCTTGGAGTTTCTGCTGGAGAATCAAGACTGTCGGAGGCCCTTTTAATAAAGAGATGATGAGAAGTGGTGTTCCCATCAAAAGGTCTCAGGCCAGTTTGGTTGAACTTGTTTGAATGACAGTCCCACTCCAAGATTCTACAAAGCTTTATGATGACGACATCCATCTTTGGAAGAAAAAGCTTATCGCAAGTATAAAAAACTCGGCTCAATATGCGTTTGACATACTATCAAGATTGATTGAATACAATTAAATGGCATTTCGTTTGAACTATATTTCAACTATAACCAATTGTATCCCACGAGATCAACAATTTCCTCAATAGCTCTATAGACTTCAAATATCTCTACCTCGAACGTAAAAGCAAATATGACTACTTTCTTTTCTCTCCAAGGGCCATAACGAACCAGGTCATGTCATATTTTCATATTTAAAATGTTTATTACAGGTACGACCTTATAGATCTAGCCTAAGTATACATAATAAAGCTAGTCCAACAAGAAGAGGTGGCACAAAATAGTGGATGATGTTACAATCAGTTTAAAGTATAAGAAAACCAAAAACACCGGAAGTGATATTCGGGATGCCCATTTGGTGCTGAGCTCTGAGCTCGACCACATTTGCGTTTGAACTACTGCACCTATTCAACTCCGCAACAATGCAACTATTTTGCAATGAAGTACAACATTACTGTAAGCTCCGCTATAGGCACAAAAACATAAAACCCCTTTGCAATTAACTATAAGACTTGATTAATTCGCTTCCAAAAACAAAATATGACTGTCAATACTTTTGCACGCGTCAATCATCATCTCCTTATCACTTTTTTCTCTGCCGTGCTCTTTGAACATTAATTGAGTATCCTCATCCCTGAAAAGCTCCTTTTTGAAACGACATGCATGAAGATACAAACGCTTGAAGTACATAAGTTCAAAGTCCCAACTGGGCTGCATGGTCAATAATTGTTTTTCGTCTAGCAACCTATGGTGTTCCTTAGTAATTGGATCGGTATACAATTCTTGGAAAAGCAACTTGAACGGATCCAAAAGTATGGTAGTATTCGATAAGAACATGGTCACCTTCACTTTTCTTAGCGTCAACTCAGAAAGTGCAATTTCTAGATTTGTTTCATTGTAGTTTTGAGCCGTGATAACTTTATCATGAATTCGCTTTTTGTAGTGCATCAGAACCTGATACTCCGTCAATTGATCATATTGTACTATGCTTCCAGCAGAGGGCAATAATTTACCTTCAGTTTTCACGTCGTAGAACAGCCCATCCAAAGAGCTGGCGGCAATTTTCAAAATGTCAGACCTGATTATTTCCAAAATTCTTGCATCACCGGATTGTCCAATCACCGGAAAGAACCAGTCCTCGTAAACTGAGAGGAACACAGCGAGAAATAAAGTCTCAAGATGTTTCTTGCTATTAATGAGTGCCCCATTCAAATCGGTCCAACCTTCCAGAACCGAACCATGTAAATCGTGAAGTGGAGCATCAGTTTGAGGCAACCCTGAGAGCACTTCTTTTGAAACAATATCATCGATACCATGCCTAACTCTTTGATTTGTTAACTTTTTGGATGTTATGTCATAAAAAGAGGGATGAATTGATCTCTTCAAATCATGGGCCTGATTATTGGGCCAAAGTACCATTCCTGTTGTGTATAGTGGATCCGTGACAAAAAGCAGCTGAGCGGGATTCATGAGAATTGATGTTGTATGGGATGTGAATAGCAGCTCAGCAGTGATAGAAGTCAACATGCCTAACAAGTAAGTCATCTGCTTCGTATGATGTGGGTTCAAAAATTTCATTTGTTCAGAACTTATCAGGTCTGATAGCTTTCTGCAGTGGACATCAAAATTTTGTATCAGTAGGCTATCACACAATGAATATGTCTCGTCAAATCCGTTAGCCTGTTCTGTAGATACTAACTCTACATCAAACCTATTGCGCAAAGAGTCAAGTAGCTCAACGTTGAATTGGGCCATAAATGTTGTTGGATCATCAACCATCATCACAACACCCCTACCATGATATACGTACTCCCTTTGAATTTGCAGGAGATAGCACTTCATTTCATTAACAAAGCCTTTGTATGAAGCTTGCAACAGTCGAGAGTAATCTTCATCAACTTTCCATTGTTTAGATAACACTTCGAGCGTCAAAGGCTCCTTTTCAGAGAACTCAAAATCCTTTTCGAGTTTCACTGGTTCTATCTGAGGCTTGTATTTTTGCATTATACCTACCATTTTGGCCATCATCGTCTTTATGTTCTTAGATCTCTGCTTGTTGCCTCTCAAAACAGTATGGTATTTGGTAAAAACGTTAGAGGGATCTCTAGAGCGATCATGACCGACTTTCACATCCGCCAGCCCATTTTCTTTCATTATCTCAAGTGGTTCTGTGGGCTCTGGATATAGATCAACATCTTCGGGCTTCAAAATGTCCTTCGCACTGTACAAACGCTTAAAAATTTCGCGCTTGGCACCGCTGCTCCAAACAAAAACTAAGATCAAGCACAATATGATTAGGGAGACCCTTTTTGACCTATGTTTCAACATCACACCGAGACTACTCTAAGTCAGCGGGATATCTTCACAGAGCGATGTTATTGCAGAAAAACATATAAAACTACTTCGTTACTAAGTAGACTGATTTTTTTGACAGAGGCTGCTCTAATCTCGTCAGATTCAAATTTTAGAACCAGATCTGGAGCACAACGCTAATCTCACAGGATTTGAGACACCGAGCGCAAAGATAACGACCAATCAAAGTCTCCGAACATGTTTGCAACGTCGCAATATCTGCAAGAATACTCTGCAGCTCAGCTCGAAAACTTGCAAGGATTGTTTTTGTTTTCTGGGAAAAAACAATGCGGTTCTGTCTCGTAAATACTTCTATCCAGAAGTCGTGACTGTAATTACAGGAAAGTGAAAAAAGGAAGTCCCTGACAGCCCTAGTCAGATATGCCATTTTGATTCTCTCCACAATTTTACGTGTCAGCAATATTGCCAATCAGGCGTAAGCTCACGAAGAAAACATAAGACACACAAAGAAAACATCCAATCAGTAGATCTCAAAAGCTAATCAATCGCAAAGAAGCAGGATGATATCAATCAAAAGCTCTCTTGCACCATCTTGCAAGAGCAGAGCTCAGATCGCGACATTGGTTCGTCAATTGGCCACGACAACCGGTGCAGATCCTACTCCAAAGAAAGCAATTCATGGTGGTTTGCAAGATCAAGATAGAATATTTCACAATTTGTACAACAACTACGGACATGATTTGAAATCTCTGAAAAAGTATGGAGACTGGTATAAGACTAAGGAGATTCTTTTGAAAGGGGACAAATGGATTATTGACCAAGGTAAAGCTTCCGGTTTGAGAGGTAGAGGTGGTGCAGGATTTCCGAGTGGTTTGAAATGGTCTTTTATGAATCCTCCTGGGTGGGAAAAAAACCCAGGACCAAGATATTTGGTGGTCAATGCCGATGAAGGTGAGCCTGGTACTTGTAAAGATCGTGAAATTATCAGGAAAACTCCCCACAAATTGGTTGAGGGTTGTTTGGTCGTTGGCAGGGCAATGAATGCAACTGCTGCATATATCTACATTAGAGGTGAGTTTTACAATGAAGCTGTTATTTTACAAACAGCTATCAATGAGGCATACAAAGATGGCTTGCTTGGCAAAAATGCATGTGGTTCCGGTTTTGACTTCGATGTGTACATTCATCGTGGTCTGGGGGCTTATGTATGCGGTGAAGAGACCGCATTGATTGAATCATTAGAAGGCAAAGCAGGTAAACCAAGATTGAAGCCACCATTCCCAGCTGCTGTCGGACTTTTTGGAAGACCTTCCACAGTCACCAATGTCGAGACCGTTGCTGTTGCACCTACAATTATGAGACGTGGTGCTGAATGGTTTGCAGGATTTGGTAGGGAACGTAACGCAGGAACAAAGTTGTTCTGTATTTCAGGTCACGTCAATGAACCATGTACTGTGGAAGAAGAAATGTCGATTCCATTAAGAGAGTTGATTGAAAAACACTGTGGAGGAGTGAAAGGAGGTTGGGATAATTTGCTTGCAATTATTCCAGGAGGCTCGTCGGTTCCTGTTTTGCCTAAGAAAATTTGCGACGATGTCTTGATGGATTATGATGCATTGAAAGATGTCGGTTCCGGTCTTGGAACGGCCGCTGTTATTGTCATGAACAAGAGCACTGACATGATCAGGGCCATCCAAAGATTAGCGCTGTTCTACAAGCATGAGTCTTGTGGCCAATGTACCCCTTGTCGTGAAGGTACCACTTTCTTACAGAAGATGATGGATAGATTCGTCACGGGTCAGGCAAGAGAGAAGGAAATTGATATGATTTGGGAGTTGACCAAGGAAATTGAAGGACATACGATATGTGCCTTGGGAGACGCTGCAGCATGGCCCGTTCAAGGTTTAATCAGACAATTCAGGCCTGAAATGGTTCTGAGAATGAAAGAGTTCGACTCGAAGCTCGAGTCCGATGGGAAGAAGATCAACTATGGCGGCTGGATTGCTGGCTCCAAAGTTACCGACGGTTTGCTAGATGGCTCTCCTAAGCCACATGTTCACTGATCGCCCTCCACTATTTATCACTATTTATTATTTATTTACACCTATTTATTTATTTTTATTTATTGCAATTATTTATCTATCTCTTTAACTATTCCATCATTTACTTATCCAGTTTTGCTGCTGATTGTGAAATAAACTTATCCTCATTTCTCTCAAGCTATAATTCAAAAACGCAAAATATTTCCCGCACAAAAAAAGCCGTTAAATTTTCTTGTGTAGCGGAGGAAACAGACAAAGAACTTTTATACGCAAAGCAGTTCGTTTGAGAAGCACAAAGTACACTCATTGCCAATTGGCTCCAAAATGAGCAGATCGAATAACCTTCGAGAAGAGAGTATCACCAGATACGTGCTAGAGGTTCCGACTGGAGTTTACCCGTTGAATGGTGATGATCCAATTCTGGTGGCCCACTCAGCTACACTGAGCACATTTAGCACCCATACGAGGAAAGAGTATGTCTACCCTGATTTCAACAGGTGGCAATATCACCCCGACCAGGACACCACCATGCAAAATTATCTACAAAAGGGTTATTTTGACTCACCTTCAGTGACCAATGAGTTACTCTCTGCCCGAAACGCAATCCATCAATTTCTACATGGTGATGATAAGCCAACAAATCCGGCTACTGCAACGAACACGAACAAGACCAGCAACAATAGCCCAAAATTGAGTGCCTTGAGTGAGACTCTGGTGAGGGCGATCAACTACAGACGTAAGTGCAGTAAAGCGTCTATGAAATCAACTTACAAACCTCCACCAAGAGTCACACTTACAGAGCACAAGAAAGAAATGTGGTTGAAAAATCTTGCCAATCCAGAAATTCCATTGAGCCGATTATCCAGGACTATCCCGCATGGGATAAGAAACAAAGCTTTACTCGAGCAATGCTGTCAAAAGCAAATTCCGATAACGAGAGGTCTATGGTTCGTCAAGTGCGTCGGCACTAACGAACTTCGAGGTTTAAAGAGGAAAAACGGACCCGCTTTGGTGTCAGCTGCTTACAACAGCAAAGTTTTCGAAAACAATTGGGTCCACGATTGGACCGTGCAAGTGACAGAGTACATCGAAAAGTTGACAAGGGACTGTTTCACGACAACTGGAGAAAACCATAAACAATGGAAAAAGAATTTGAACTATATTGTGAAATTCACATCACATTTATTCATGTCAGAATTGATCAGCAAAGAGGTGTTTTTAGGCTGGATTGTGAGGTTTTTAAAAAAGATCTGCAGCGATGAGAGAAGTGACCTGCTTAACGATTACACTGCAGGCGATTTCAAATACATCGCTACTCATTTAATCTTCCTTAAACTATTTTGGTTCAAAATCATCAAAATTGATCACCTCTCCAAAGAGTTGGGTGAAACATTGTTGATGATATATTTGAAATTACAAGAAGGCAAGGTCTTGACAAAAAGTTTGAATTCACAACTCTCCAAAAGCTTCAAATTTTTGATCTTATATTTATTTTATTACAATTCCAGCTCCTTTATCATGTCAAATCACTGGACAGCTTTGAAATCGGTTTTGAAGAGAGTCATTGATTTGAATGATCCCGTGATAGCACAGCAGTTTGACTTGATCACTTACCGAAATGAATCACTATTGACGAACTCGCCCAACTCTGACTTAAACCTCTCAACGGAGAGCGCACTCACCAGAAGATTGGAAATGTTCAAAGAGAAACCGGATATAGAAGAAGTTACTAGCTACGTGTTTGAATTGCCATCAGATGAGCGCTCTGATAAAGTTTCAGACTCACTGATAGATTTTGGTAATTCAAGCCATACGAGAAAAAAGTTGATTGTGCTTCTTGATTGGTCAGTCAGTAGCTACAGACGAAGTTGTCCACAAAGGGTTTACATCACTTTGTCAATAATTAAATTATACTTGAGGAGATGCCAGGTCAAAGGGTCTAAGCAGACAGTCAAAAGAGCCAAGCAGGATGTGGAATCAGTGGTATTGGACTTCATTTACTCGAAGAATGATTGCTACACAAGCCTGATTTACGAAGGTAAGAAAAAAGTACCGATAAGTATAAGCAAGTTTTTGATGCTAATCAACGAGCTTTACGTTATGAAACTGTTTACTGTTAGCTCGTATCTCAGAAGGTTGATTTCTTCCGGAATCATTTACTTGCCAAATGCACAGAGCAAAACTATGCTTCACATTTTGATTATCCAAAATCTACCAATTTTGAACAACACACAATGCCTGGCAATTTTGAAAACTTTGCTAGGCGATACAGGTTACCAAAGCGACATCCCAAAGATCTTTGCAACAGCGACAGAAGTGCTCGACAGATGCCTTGAAATCATGTTTTCCAAGACTTCTGCCAGCACGGCTGACAATTATCCTGATGTCTGGAACCATTTAAACTCCCTCAACTGCGGCACCAAGTTCTTGGCTGCTGATTATTTTTCGAAAGACTTCAAGAGCAGAATGAAGGAAGCAAGCAGGCTTGTGACGTTAGACAACTCAAAAATTTCCTTGATTTTCAAAATATTCACGCATTTGGATTGCCAATCTAGGTTTTTTCAAGATGTATTAGACTTCATATTGGTCAATGACAGTCGAATGTTCAACTTTTATCCCGACACACTTTATTTCGTAGGACATATGATCATTGCAAACATTAGCTTCGTTCAATCAATGATTTCTCCCGATGAGCTTCAAACCAGCACAAGTTTTGCGCATCTCGTCAAGCTTTTGGTCTTGAATTACAACTCTTTGGATGAAAAAGAGAAGTTTTCTTTTGTTGAAATCTGGGAGACTACCCTTAAGCATTTATCATCCAACGATCTGATACTTTCAGCTGAAATAAGCGCAATGATATCCAATATACTGACTGGAACAAGAAAGGAAATTTCAAATGACGTCGTCGAAGATCAATTAAAACAAATCGGTTTCGGCCTTTCTGCAGAGCATTTTTTAAACGAAGAAAGATTAAGGCCTAACGAGTTGAAACTACTTGAAAAGCTTCTTTCTTTGATCAAATTGGAAATGATTGGAAATGAAGAATTTGATCTTTCATTCCAAGATACATTTATTGAACTTCTCAAGACTTTGTTTTCAATTGATAAGGAAGAATTTGTGAAGCATATAGTTGAATTTTGCAACACAGCTATATTGCCATCGCTCTACTTAGACTTCGATGCATATTTGCATTTCGCCATTAAGATATTAGTTTATGAGTTGATTGACATTTCTGATTTGGTCGAAGTATTTAGCAAAGAAAGCTCGGTATCCGACAACATCACCGGTAACTCAAATCACAGGTTGATATGGCATTTATTGTTGGATAACAAAAGTACTTTTGGACTTTCTGGCTACCAGCTTACCAAATTCGAATTTATAAGGAATGAGTTTAGAGAAGCGCATATCGACAGATTACTCGAATTTATTAGAGTCGGCATCATTGATGCTCAATCATCATCATTTAGTATGACTACATCGCCGGAGAACACTTCATCCGCCATGGATGGTCAGTTCACTGTACACGGAGAGAGTCATCTACCTACACCCATTTTGAATAATGTTGATACGCCTTTGCCTATGATGGCAGGCGGGGGCTCAGCTCCATTGATGCACGATTCTGTTTCCCAGAGGAACACTTTTATAAGTGCTTTTGAGGATCAGTTGTCTAACACTTTCAATGAAGTCGCTTTCACCA
The DNA here is from genome assembly GCA_030567755.1 of Nakazawaea pomicola. Taxonomy (NCBI): domain Eukaryota; kingdom Fungi; phylum Ascomycota; class Pichiomycetes; order Alaninales; family Pachysolenaceae; genus Nakazawaea; species Nakazawaea pomicola. The sequence continues at coordinate 83,883 of JAJLSS010000015.1, read as the reverse complement.
ACGTTCAAATGTTTCTTGATAAAATCGTTTACAACTTGAATAAGGATGTAATCTTGGAGATTTTCAACGGATTGGTACTACTTGATCAAAGAGACATTTTCTCATGCAATGACTTGGGAAAGTTGATCGACATAGTGAACGTATTCAACTTGCCTCTATGCCAAATTATAGTGAAGCTTGCTTGGGAAAAAGAATTAAGTCTGGACAAAAGTGAGGAGTACAAGTTCGTTCTGGTCCAGGATAATCTTATGTCAATGTTTATGAGATTGATGAAGCACAAGGAAAGTTGTGGCAATGATAAAGATCAGTGTTTCAATCAGTTGTTCAATTTGTTGGAACCTTCAATAAAACTCTTGGTTTTAGATTCCTGCAAAAGTTTCTTTTTGAGATCGGAGCATTTTCCAGAAGTCTACATCACGGATAGCGAGTATTCTTTAATTCCCCATTTAAACGAAATCATAAATTGTTGCTCACGAGCTACGCGTACAGACTTTGAGACCGAAACCAAGGAGGATATCATTCCTCTAAATGATTCTTTGGTATTCTCATTGAACTCGTCATTAGAGAAATTGATTTACGCAGCCGAAAAATTCTATTCTCGTCCAAATGACTCAGCAAATGCTTCAAGCACTGCAGATGACTCTGGGCTCTCACAGGTGGAGAAAGACAAGGCTAATTTGTTACTTTCAATCAATCTTATGTTGAAGATAATTCTCATACATAAGCCTTTCTTGGTTGAGATGATTTTGAAAAGATCAAATGACGTTTCGAATGATAGCTTCATACAATATTTGTCGAGGTTGTACAAAACCAAAATTGTCAGAAGCGACAGTAAGTTGAAAAATTATTTTTACGATAGTTTGTTATCGATTGAATTGCTTTTCACCGAAACAGTTGCCCAAGAACAAGCGGTCAAGCAGCAAGCCGATCAGTTTGCTCCTCCTTCATCTATTTCATCGACTTCAACGATCACATCAAACATCTTTCAGTTGCCTCCATTGAACACTGAAAACGTCCTCTCTCCATACTTGGCAGAGCTCAAGTTCAGTGATGGTTTGATTGATTTTGAGCAAACCAAGAAACTTTACTTGCACAACGACAAGGAGGATGCGTATCAGGACTTCATTGTTAGGCCATTTGATCTGATTGAAGAGGCAGCGCCCATTGCAGCTATGAATAACACTTCCATAAGCCTACAGCTATTCAATGCTACTACGGAGAAAAAAAATCCTCCTTAGTTACACAAAATAATGAATTAATTCGATTAATCTAGTGAAATTCAGCTCTATAAAATTCTACTGTAATATATAACCCACGGACAATCATAATTTTGAGTCTCTATTCTTGCCATCATCACTGATGAACAAACCCTCTTGCACCGTAGTGGCGAGAAGAGTACCATCTTGGCTGAATATTTCTCCAGTGACCAATGATCTGTTGTTAGCTGACTGTGGATTCTTCACAACGTACAACAACCAGTCGTCTACTTTAGGTTGATTGTGGAAGTAGATGGTATGGTCGAGCGAGACGCTGAACTTCAAAGATGCAAAAGTTCTTTGATTCAACGTACTAGACGAACTTAACAAGTACAAGTCTGAACAGTACAGCAATGCAACATCGTGAAAGGAATCATGCAGAATCGGACCTTTGGTCTTAAACCAGAACGGGAGTATCCTCTCCGAAACTGGTTTGGCAATTTCCTCCTTAGGTAAAGCTCCTTCAAAATAACCTTGAGGTAAACGCCAGTCGCATGGATCCAAGTCAGCATCGGCAAGTCCTTCTTCCATATTCTTTTTATGATCCTTCCCATACCGCTTTTTATTCCATCTGTGTCTTCCATCTTGACTGTCGATCATATCATCGGGTGGTGCAACATTTGTAGGAGCCTTGTTCTGATGATTCAAGTTACTTCTGACAGTAGCCGAGGAACCTTTTGGTATCTTGGCTTGAAAGGATACCAGACACATAAAAATCACCTTATTGTTTTGGAAAACCTCAACTTGTCTTGTGGCATAGTTCTTACCATCCCTAGTTCTAATGACTTTATAATCTGTTGGTAGTGATGGATCTCCACCAATCAAGAAATTACAATGCATGCTATATGGCCTAAATCCATGGTCAATGGTTCCCAATGCTGCTTGTAGCGATTGAGCAACAAATGTTCCACCATATACAGTGACCCCGCCTATTTTTGGAACTTTTAGATATTCATTGTTACGGAACAAATCTTTTGAGATTTTGGTCAACCCCAAGTGTCTTTCCAATTGGGACAAAACCTGCTTCGACATCGTTGGCAATTTATTTGAAAGTGTTAAAATGTAATAAAGGATAATTTGTGTTTAAATACTGTCAAAGTTTGTCCTCAAGAGACAAATCTAATCAAAGAAAAATCTAAAAAAGATATCAATACGCAGAGGGAATCGATGGCTCAGTGACAAAAAAACAGTGAGCTATATCCGAGGATGTAAGATCTTTTTGTATCAGAAAACTATCTTCGACTTGAGTAACAGCAGTTGATGAAAACTGAGAGATGGGCAAATCCTGTTTCCAGTTCAGATTTACGCTTTACTAAATAAAGACTTACAATAGACGCTAGATAAAACAAATAGAAGCAAATCAAATAATAACTGTGCAGTCAAATTACATATAACCGTTTTCTTTCAACCATGATTCAACATTCTTAGCATCCCTTTCAACCCAAGTAATTTTAGATTGAATTCTATCCAATGACTGTGCCAAAGCTTGATCAAAACCTTTAGTATCTCTAGAAGCAAAAAATTCTTCAACGGCTTTCTTCTGCTCAGGTTTGGTGAAACTAGAACAAGAAATTGAGACGATTGAACCCAATATTGAGAATAATGGAGGCAGCCTCTCAGTGACTGCATCCCAGTTTTCAGTCAACCATGGGAATAGAGCACCAAGACCTTCTTTGTGAGCACGTAATCCTTGCATTGGGATATAAATATCTTGAGGTTTGATCAGATCGTCTAATATCAACCTCAATGTTCTTTGAATCAATTCAGGTTTTCTGAAAGCACCCAATGACCTCAAGGCTGTGATTTTCTCATCAACGGATGTGGTTGTCTTGTAAATATCTAAAATTTGGTCATATGTAGTAGCATCACCTTGCTTAGCGACAGCATTGAAAATTGCTGCTCTCAAGTTTGGATGAATTGCGCTCTTGTCACCGGCAATAAAGTTCTTGAACAGCTCTTTAGCAAACAGAATATGTTCTTCACTGTCAATGGAAAGGGAAGTCGAAAACAAAAGGGTCTTCAATCTCTGCTCTAAAAAGTCCTCACCCTCAGTGAATGTCCAACCAACAGCACTAGCTCTTTGGGCAACTAAATCTTTGGCAAATTTCTGAAGACCTTTCTTCACTTCATCAGACTCAAAAATCCAAGCACTTCTCAAACTATGAGTGGCGGTAATAATTTCATCCCAGACGACAAAACTCTTCTCGTTCTTCCATCCACTCACTAAAGACAACAAACTTGTTGTTGAAGCATAGCCTGAAGTGGCCAATGCGGAAGCATCAGCAACTAAACCGGTACGATCTTCAACACTCAATACACCGCTGGTACCAGCTTCACCCAACTTGCTCCATCTTTCAGGAGTGTATGCGGTACGGTAGATACCAGCTTGTTCGGCATTAAATTTGAAAAATGAAGCATCTTTCAAATCAATAGTAGTCTCTCTCTGGTCGAAAAGTATGTCGTTGACACCATCTTTGGTTTTCAATCCCAAGAAGACTGGATATAAAGTTTCGTCTTCCTCAGGCTTGACATCGCCTGTTGTCAAGTAACGATTCTGTTTGACATGGATTTTATTACCATCTTCGGTAACAGTCAAGACTGGGTATCCAACTTTTTTGGTCCAGATGTCCATGACCTTAACGATGTCCTTTCCAGAGACTTCTGACAAAGCTTCCCACAAATCAACTGGTTCTGCATTTCCCCAAGCATGCTTCTTCAAATAGTTCGAGACACCTTTAATGAAAGTTTCCTCTCCAATCCAATTGGCAATCATTTTCAAGACAGAAGAACCTTTACAGTATGAAATGGCATCAAAAATTTGGTTGATTTCATCGGCTCTGTAGACAGGAACATCAATTGGATGCGATGACCTCAAAGAATCCAATCTCAATGCACTTTGTAATGAATCAGTAACATATTGCTCCCAAACTTTCCATTCTGGATAGAATTTATTACAGCTGTACCAAGACATCCAAGTAGCAAAAGCTTCATTCAAAAACAAAGAGTTCCACCATCCCATGGTGACCAAGTTACCGAACCATTGATGTGCCAATTCATGTTGGACAACTTCGGCAACTCTCAGCTTGGTAGCCAGAGTGGAGGTTTTCTCGTCAAATAACAAGTCGTTTACTCTGTAGGTGACCAAACCGTAGTTTTCCATGGCACCTGCACTGAAGTCGTGAATGGCAACCATATCCATCTTTGGCAATGGATAGTCGATGTCAAAGGCTTTATCGAAAAATTCCAAAGTCTTAGCTGCCAAATCCAAGGCAAACAAACCTTGTTGCTCAAATCCAGGTGTAGCGTACACTCTAACAGGGACCTTGTAGTCATTGGTTTCAATGTAGCGTAAATCACCGACAACAAAAGCGACCAAATAGGTAGACATCAATGGAGTTGGGTTGAAAACAACTTTTTTCTTATCGTTGCCCAAATCAATAGTCTCTTTGACGTCCATGTTCGACAAACATGTCAAGTCTTTTTGAGATATCAACTTGACATCAAACACAGCTTTTGCAGCAGGTTCATCGTAACATGGAAAAGCTCTACGACAATCAGTTGGTTCGAATTGAGTGGTGGCCAAGTATTTCTTGACACCATCTTCTTCATAAGTGGATTTGTAAAATCCAACCATCTTGTCGTTCAACTCACCAGTAAATGTGATGGTTAATTGAGCAGTTGAAGTTGACGATATTGGGTTGTCGAATTTAAATGTGGTAGTCTGTGAGTCGTCATCATATGAAATATCACTTGGGGTTTCACCTGATGAAAGTTTAGCGCTATGGATATCCAAATCCAAAGTGTTCAATGCGATATAATGTGTGGACTGTTCATTAACTTTGAAGTCAATTGTAACTTCACCTTCAAACTTGAAGGTGTCCAAGTTTGGATCTAATGTTAAATCATACTTGGTTGGTTTGACATTAGTCGGTAAGACCTGTCTTTTGACGCTGTTGTTGTGTCAATGTTAGTATATGCCGTTTTGCAGTAACTCAGACAAGGGTTATAGTTACTCCGATAATCTCAATTGATATGGATTGACTGATATCATCGCCATTATCAACCAGGGAACTATTGTGTGGATCCACATTTTGTAACCTCTCTACTTCACTTTGATCTATAACTTACTTAGACGTGCTGGCGCTTTCAGACATATTGTAAATGTGATTATGCGTTGAATGGAATCTAAAACCAATTGACTTATTCTGGGATTGCCAGTTCTTTTTATAGTATTTGATTGGCAAAGATGAAGGTAATAACACTGATTTAAGGAAGTTGGTGCCCTTTGTCAAATGGCAAATTTTGGTGAGTGTTCCTGCTGTAAAGGGCAATTTTGGTATCAAAGTGAACGACATGTTCGTAAGACAGATCACTGATGAGATGAGCCACAAGAAGTACAAGGGATAAGAATTGAAACACTAGATGGTGAATATAAACAGGATAATGTCTAGTTCCTTTTTTTCAAGCAGCAATGTTATGAGCTGACCCTAGTAGTCTTTCTTGTTCCAGAGGTCCAGAAGATGAGAATGTTTGTGTGATAATGTGTCTGACTACCCCAATCAATGAGTTTTTTTCTTTTTTTTCACTTTCAAACTTTCAATTTTTCCACTTCGAGTCGAGGTATCCCTTGCGCAGGAAACCTGAGTTCAGTGGAATAATGTACTTTTGGAAGATACTTACAGTTGTTTGGGGACCGAACCAACAGGAGCCGTATGCCCAGCAGTGAAAGTAGCCTCTTGGCTCTCACAGGTTTCATACTTTGGTATTGTTTTCACCTACTTAACCAAAAATAACGAAAGACAGCCGTGTGAATGAGTCATAATCTAATCTTCTCTCCTGTGGCTTCGCTTCAAGATTCGTTTGTGGGTTTTCGCTTCTTGGTTTTTGAACACAGAATGCTTGTTTGACAATCTCTGTATAGGACTAAAATAGATCGTCAGAGGGAACAATAGAGAGAGACGCAGTAGGTCACATTCCGTTATGTGATAATATGTGATAATATGCCTCCGTCGACTTGGACTACCTAATTAGATAAGGCACAATAGATGAGTAAATTAGAAATTTTGTAAGAGAAACAATAGATATTTGTAACGAGAGAGATAAATATCTCGTAATCTAAAAAAGCATAATATATAGCTCAACTCCAGGTTGCTGGACCAAAATAACCTCTCTCTGGAAGTTCCTGCTTGATTGCGATTCTTCCAATTTCACCATCCAAACCGTTCCATGGTACGTCGTTTCCCCACCAGTCAATGATTTTTGGATGATATTGAACACTAAAGAAAATAATAACGGCAGAAAATGCGACACCAGCGTCCAACGCCGATGTCAAAACATAGTTGTACTTCAGGAACCAACTTTGATAGTAACGGCGAATGTAAAACATAAAAGCATATGAAAGGTAGATACCTGGAATGACATATGTCAAATTGTATGGAGCAAAAACGTTAAGGAAACCTAAGCAAACAACTGTTGGCTGGAAGGTGTTCTTGAAAATTCTTGGGAAGAATCTTTTCAGAACAATCAAGATCAAAGCAATGATGAAACCCATCAAGAAACAGTATTTCAACAAAGGGTAAATTTGGCCAAATACACGCTTAGGGCCGATGACACCCCAAAAGACGGCAGCTGAATAGTACGTTCTTTCTCCAGGACATGTGAATTTTTGCAGTTGGTCGACTTCACAGAAACCTTCGATATTTGAAAGCTGCCAGTTGACAACACCTAAGGCTACAAGAACCTGAACGAATGTGGCCATCAATTGTCCCCTGAAAATAGCCATTGGAGCAATCTTGGAATAATGCAGCATCTTTTGATCACTAATATAATTTTGGGCTTGACCACCGATGTTATAACCCAATGCTTTCAAGTTCATCAATGCGGTACCATTTCCTGGCAATGCATAACCGACGACTAATTCGACCAAGACATTCAATCCAAAACTGTTACCGGTAACCGCGTAGACAAGACAAAGTGGAATCATGTAGACAAAGTTAATGGCAATGGTGAAGAAGATACCCCAAACTGGTGTGTTGGTTGGGTATAATTCAACACACAAAATGGCCAATACCAACGAGATTACCAACACAACCAAGAAGTACCAATCTGGGACCTCTTTGTACTTTGACATCATTCTTGAGTGAGGATCTTTGAAGTCTTCAAAGTTAGACCTCCTGAAGTTTTTGATGCTGTGTTTGACTTGTTTCAATGAATGAATCAAAGACTTTCTTTCGATGTATAATGTATAAAGGAAAACCAATGGATATGTAGCAAAGAAGGCACCATACGTGACCAAGTTAGCAGCTGTGTATAATGGAGGTGAATAGGCTTTATATTTGTCGAGATCAAGTAAGCCATCAGTCAAAATCTGTGCTACTTGATATGATTCCCCGGTGTTGGTGAAAATGGCATTGCTATTGACGATCAAGTAAGCAGAGTCATAGTAGTTACTGTAATAGACACCAATGATGGAGAAAAATGCAATGAAAACACCAGCGATCATATTCATTTGGCTGAAGAATGGAACTGTTAAGGGATATAAATAGTTAGCAACGTTCCAATCGAATGTCGGAATAGGGTTTAAGCCCAAACCCATTGAAGAGCCGCAGATAACAGCCAAGTTAAAGTTGTTTGGAGCAATCCAGTTGATCCAGTTGAATGTCGACAAAGCTTGGAATAAATAATCAGGAATCCAAAAGTAGAGAAACATCAGTCCAAAGACGACCCAGAAGAAGTTGTACTTGGTAATTCTCCAGCCATGGATGACCTCCTTTGGTTCTGGTTTCAACAAGGCTCTGTTCAAGGCAATGGTTGGCAAGATTGTTGGCCACAATGCTCTGACTGGGTAGATAACAAACTTTCTCAAAATACCAGCGAAACTGAAACCCAAGAACTGGGTAGCCATACCTAAAAGAAATTGGAAACCAAAAGAGACCCAGTCACTTTCGAAAAAGAGCTTTTGAACGATAACATTGGAAGTGATGTAGACACCTGGCGAAGTAACAGAGTAAAGAATAGTGGTGAACATTTGCTCTTTGTAAGTCCATGGTCCTGGGTTGATGGAATGCCTTTTTCCTCTGAAGGTGAAACCCCAATCAGGAATAAGCTTTTCCCACAGTATACCACATGGGTACAACAACATCTGAATAACTGAGGTTGACAAACTAATAGAAGGTTGCCTGTGTCCAAAAAACTCATTGACACCGCTTCCAATAACAGTCCAGATGAAAGCCAAAAGGTAGGATCTGAAAGTTTCGACTGGAATAGTAGTGTCATCGAAAGGATCAGTAACAGACCTGACTTCTGGATATGGAGAGTGGTGAGCGATCAAGATTGCCAATAGTTTCGTTTCAAATTGCCATTCTTCGTCGTCTCTGTTTTGATTAGTCACCAAAGTTTGCATTTCTTCATAATCTGCTTGAGGGAAATTTGGATCATCGTCGTGGTATACAATGGCATCTTGTAAGATAACGACAGCCTCATCAATTTCCATCTCTTCAAATTTACTCAAGATGTACTCGGTATCCTTTGGAAGTTTATGAACGTCATCGTCAACACTGTGACCAGTCTTGTACAAGACTCTTGAAATGTACCTCTCATCGAGTCCCCCAAGATAGTCAGTTTCTGAGACGAAATCTGTTTTCTCAAGAGTAGTAACACCTTTTTTGTCTTCGATTGAACCCTCCTTGCTCATGATTCTGATGTGTTTGAAATACCAAAAAAAAGGGAACTTGAAGATCTGCTATGATTAAAGTACTAAACCATTTGAAACTTGCTGCAGAGCGGTGTGAGGTTTATATACAATCACTACCTACTTTCTACGATCAAAAATGTGGCCGCATAATGATTAAAGTGGAGGTGCCGTTCATGCAAGAGGATTTCTTATCCTAATCTGACTGCACAGTAGTTATTTTCCTCAGTTCCTCAGATTTCTGGCAAAATGTGTGCTAAATTTCAAAGGTCTTGGCTGCTGCTTTCCTTCTTTCCCTCTTTTTTTTGCTTTTTTTCTTTGGCTATTTCCAAGCTTTCTTGCAGAAAATAATGTTTAAGCCACCGGCGAATCGCTTGCACCAGATACGTTTGCTACTTTCACTATCTTATCAGTTGACTACTACAGGGTCCACTGCGTGAGCGTTCAATCAGTCAGTGTCTTTTGTTTATTTAAGACTTGTTTCAAGATATAATAGCGTATCGTTTTTGTGCCCATGTAGGTGCGCCCATGCTGTCGAAAAGACTGGTGGCACCGATTCACTGGACGCTGTGGTGACTGGGTGAGTTTCAAATAACTGTGGAAGTTGTTGTGGTGGTGGTGGTAAAATAGTCAGGTGCTGCTGTGGGGGAAGACAAAAAAATTATGCATGAAAACTGAATTATTTTGCAAAAGATAAAATATGCTTATTTTCTTGGCCAAATTCAAATTTTAATTGGATGATACGCCTCTATAAGATTATTTGAACCACAGCTTCAATAATATACCCTCAACTTTAAAATCTCCATACTTTGTGCACCCCATTCCTCCTTGATGGTCTGAAAGATAGAGTGCAAGATTGATCTTTGGAGAGCCCTATCAAAGTGACGAAAATCCTTTTTAGTTCCCGTGGCTACGCGGCGCGCACAGAATTGTAAATCAGGCTTATATCGAGCTCGCTGATAAAATGCCTGACTGACCTCTTGCGACTTGGCAACATGAAATCTGTTTAGGAGGTTTTACCCTCTCCCCAAGGAGATCTTGTAGGATGGTTTCGTGAATTATTTGTTGTTGTTGCTGTCTAAAAGGGCTTCAGAGACTTCGAAGTTGAGAAAGTTACGTAAATGTCAGTAAAATCATTCAGTTAGTTTTCATCTGGCGGCCACAACCCAAAAGCTGAAATAAAAAGATAAACAATACAAAAAAAAAAAAAAAAAACACTATGCCACATTAACTGCCGCATCAGCTATACCATTTTTAGCACCATTCTCACCATTTAATTGCGATATCAGCTGCACAGCAATATCCGAAATATTTTCTATCTGCACCTCATTTTTGTCCAGTATCTTATTGTTCGTATCAAGAGTCATATTCTCAGTGGATTCAGAGTGAGGTGGCATGACACTTGAACCTGTTATCTCCTTCTCACTCGAGACCTTAGCCGTGTCGGTTATTGTTGTTGGTGCTGTTATGAAACTTGCCTCGTTATCTTGAAGCTCTTTTAATTTCAGCGCCAAGATTTTTGTTTCTGATTTGAAATCCACTGGGCAACCGACTAATTTCCTCAAGTAAAATCTGATCTTATGTATGTTCGTCTCCACCAAGCTCACTTTGTCCCATGTCAAGTTTTCCCGTAAAGTTGCTTTGAAAACACCAATATCTTGATATATCGCCTTCACATCCTGAAACTCTTCCATGGGGAAGAACTTCATATCCAATGACTTTTTCATACATTCAGCAATTTCTTCATTATCAGGTCTGAAATGAACTTTTACATTCTCATATAATTCCTTATGCTCATCGTTCTCATCACAAATTGGACAGACAAAGCTCTTGTTTTTCATCTTTATTTTACTAAGGTTGAAACATCCCAAATGATACCATTCAGAGCACCGCTCACATTCGACCATCAATCCACTTTCACCCAGCCTGCATAAACAGTATATGCCTTCATTTGAGGATGACTCTTCTTCGGACCTTTCCAATACAAGATCGTCTTTGCTACCTATGCTAATGTGAACATTTCTCGCCAAAGTGGATAAGTGTGATTTCAAATTTGATGACGACGAGTTTTGACGATGAAAGATTCTTCGTAATGACCTGAGCCATTCTTCAGCTTTCTTGAAGTAAACTTCATCTAGAAGCTTAATGTTAGGGATTGACACTTTCAAATTATGAGCTCTTTCCAATAGTGTCTTGATCTGCTGATACTTTGGTAGCAGATCATTATCAACATTTTCGACACCCTTTAAGTTGTCCTCAATAAGCTCAACATATCTCTGAGATTTTTGGGTCAACTCGTCATATTCAACTTCAATTTTTTGCAACTCACTTCTCAAATCTGGATCGATAGGACACTCGAAGGAATCTTGCAAAACTTGCGCCACTTCAGCGATGGTGTAACCTTTATTCACCTTGTTGACAATACGTTCTGCCAGTAAATTCACTTCCTTGGTTTTCCTACACAATGACTCCAAAAAGCTCAATTTATCGTTGTGTGCCTGACTAATAGTCTTAATCTTCATGCCACACTCGAGATACAAACTCAAGGCTTCAAAATCTTTGAAAGTTTGTACAACGCCCAAGTCTTGGGATTCTTTGAAAGTAGCAAGCCATGCTTCAGTTTTTTCAAAATCTTTTAAAAACACAACAGATGGCATTTCAATACCAAATGACTTACCTAAGTTGAGGATATTGTGAAGATCTTCCGGACTGACAGCGTCATCAAGATCTGTTATGAATTTTCTTGCGCTGACTTCGTAGTCTTCAATCTCAATGCTCAAATTGATCAATTGGTCCATTTCTTCGACATAGAATGAAAGAGATGGAATTTCGTTTATCATCTCACACAATTTTGAAAGGTTCAAATTTTCAGAGGCGTAATCTTCATTATACTCATCTTCTACTTCGTCTGACTCTGCATCTTTTCTTCCTTTGCGCTTCCGGGACAAATGTCTGGATGACAAGTAACGCTGTGCCAAGTCAACCCAACCACCGTATTGCTCAATCTTTTCACCCAACCTCAAGTATTTTTGGTAATGATCATGATCTTTCTCATCTGAATAAGCAGTTAACAAGAATTCTCCACTGAAAATTTTTTCCCCTTCTGTGTGTAGCAGTTTCAAAGATCTCAATGTTGGTTTGAACTCTGTCTGTAAGGCCAAGTCTAGCTTGGCGGACCAGCTCTTGCTTGTTGGTATTTCTCTCGTCAAATTCTTGGAGAACTGTCTTAATTTCTCATCTTCATAAAATGTAAGAAGTTGGAAACGGAGGATGTTGCCGTCAAATTTAGATTTGTCCTTCTGGTACAGATCTAGGAAGTTGGAAAGTGACATGGTGAACTGGCTTTCTGACTTGCTGATCAAGCAAACGGCAGATGGAATGGAAACTGATAAGTCGTCATCTGTCACATAGTAGTCATAGTTCTTGTTGACTTTTTCCAAGAGTGAGGGCACCAATGCTTTAACTTTCTCTCTTTTGGAGATCTCTTCCTCACATAATTTGTCGAAAATGGGACTGGCTCTAGCTGTCAAATATGGATTCTTGCAATACTTCGCGATGTTGATCAATACGTCAAAACTGGAGAAATTTGCCAAGATACCCTGTTTGGCCAAAGACTCTTCTGCGTCAATAGCATAATCTAACCATATCGACGGAGCAAAATTCACCGATTCATTGAGAGTGAATCCCAATGATACCGAAAATGAGTACACTCCAGGGAATTTCATGATAAAGTCACCACAGCATTGTGATACTTTGCAAACACTTATCCCATTTGAGGAAAGAAAGGTAGGTGTGGTAACATAATCAGAGTTTAATTTCTTCATCTTATTCGTATCTGAATACCTGGCAAAGAATGGATCGATATGATCACATCTTTCGTTGATGGTTACGCTGCTGTCCATGGTGGAGAGCAAATTCTCGAATTTTGCATTGTCTTTCGGATCAATGAAGTACCAAATCTTGGGCAGACCTCCATGATGGTAATCCAACAACGGTAGCAGTTGATCCTCTTTTGTCCAATTTTCGGAGCTAAAAAGCATACCCACAGAAAGTGTGGGCGTGTTTAACGATTCAAACTCATTTGGAAGATACTTGAGCAAAGACCTCTTACTTTGAGGTACTTGGCTTAAATTCCAAAGATTAGAAACCAGAGTTTTTGGGAAGATTTGTTGACTGGTGTAAACTCTTGATGCAGTATTTACCTCCAATGGTTCATTGGATTCAAGGCGATTCCAAAACAATTTCTCCACTTCTTCTGCATACTCTATATTGTTGACTTCGAGATATTTCTCGAGATCCTGGCTCTTGTCGTAAATCTCGCTTATCGTGAAAAGAGGTGAATTGTCAAAAACGGAGCATTCAATGAGATCTTTCTTGTGTTGCTTTGTTACCCACTCCTCGAATATTGAGTCATCCCCCTCTGTAATCTCTGGCTTTTGAACAATCTGTTTGTCAAACAAGCTTGGAAATCCCTTCAGTGTGAGCTGCTTTCTCGATCTTCTGTATTCATACGCAGAATTTGTTATGAGGCCGGGCCCATATTGTTCAGTCCTTGATTTTTTGATCGGAGATTCCTGAGTCAGCAGTAACTCTCTTTTATTGTTTGTGTTCACTTCCTCCTTGATAGCAGTCTGGTCATCGTCTAAAATATATTTCCGATACTGATCACGAACAAAAACGGAGGCGTCAGATATGTAACCGAGCTCTTTGCCAACTTGCTTCCAAGCATCTTTCATCTGCACTTCCGCATAGCCACCTTTTATATCCACGATAAGCTTCAATCTATAAAAATCAAGCGTTTTGTCTTCAAAGACTGGAAAGCTGGACTTACGCTCCATCTTCACTGATATTGAATCGTTGAAATAATTTGCATCCAGAGTCGGATTGATGGTCTGTGTTCGACATTTGAACCAAATTGATGAAGGTATCACTCCCAGATATTGGTTTCTCCAAGTCTCACTGGAAATTATTTTGAATGCACATTTGTTTTGCTCAAACTTGTCTTCCAGAAATTTCAAAGGATCTATACTTTGAACATCGTCCAACTTGGAGGATCGCACTTCGTCAAATTCAGATGTAAACAGTCTTTCCTTCATAAACCTCGATGAGAATTCGGTAGCCTCTTGAGGATAAATGAACGGATTAAGCTTCTGTTTTTTAATCAAGTCACTATCAAATTTAGTCGACTGCGAATTTAGTATTTCTTTCATCACTGGTGGCAACTCCCTCAGCGGAGGAGGCAGTGATTTCTCCGGTATAACACCTAGCGACTCATGCTTGGGTGTCAACTTTTCCGAAGTGTACTCAAATGCTGATGGAGACTGAGATAACGGTGTACCTTGGTATAATGCTTGTGGAGGTGGTACTTGTGCCTCCATGGGAAATGGAGGAGAGAACTGATGAACAGGGCTATTTTGCATCATGTTCGGCGGCAATGGCAAGAAAGGTAACCTTTGTGAATGCTTGTTATCAAAGCCTGGGAATAATGGTGGAATACCATACTGTGATAGTTGTGGAGGCATGGGTAGTGATTGAAAAAAATTTCCGGCTGTTCTTGGGATGTCTGGCCTTTTGGGAAGCACAGGCTCATCTTTAGCGGAGATGGATCCATTATAGGACTGAGACATTATGTGGTGAGTAAGTGAATGTCGCTTCGAGTAAATGTGTTGACTTTTAAATGCCTAAGTGGATGTTCTTTGGTTTGGTAAAACTCTTTTTCAAACTCTTGCAAGGAAGTCGCTTTTCGACATATACGCCCAGTGTGAGACCTGCTGAATGGAACTACCTACAAATTGAAGCAAAAATATGATTGCAGAAATCTTCGCTTTTGCTCTTGTCCCTTTAATGTAGTTCCGAAACGAGAGTGGTTCCAGTTATTCTGGTTCGGGAGAACTTATTTGAGTCTATTTGTGAAGTAAAGATATTGACTGATTGGAAAATAACAGTGCCAATATCGGATCTAAATGGAAGCTGAGTACAACAGTAGAAACCCATATACACCTTTTATCCAAAGGTGTCTTTTAATGGTGAAACTTTTAAGTTAGGGAATGTATTTGATACAAATTTCTTGTTACAGATACAAAATGCTCTTGCGAAAAGAAGAGGTTAAAATTGATTCTGTGTGTGTGCTCTGAGTTTGGCTCTCCGGCGTGAAAAAAATAAAAAAAATCTTCCTTTTTGGTCTGATTTCAGATTGTCAGCTTGTTAAGGCCAAAATCCAGTCTTTCTACAATAACTAATACGACTACTACTAGCATTACTATTGCTATAATCGCTCACCACCGATCTACAATGATCTGACGAAGGGAATCGAAATGAAATCTGAAAAAATCTAGCGACACTCCAGACTGTCCACAAAGTTTTTTGGATCTTCAACACCGATGCCTCTTTCAGGTGTGATCCGCGTAGAATATCCAGAATGATCCATCATTATTACCAGATAACTTAAAGAAACCTCCCCAAGGCCCAGCCATTTTGTATTTATGTGACAGCCAAATCTGTAATAAGGTGGATAGCGGCTAGTAACATTGGGATTGGCTAAGTAACGGAAAAGCTTGCCAATATTCGTTTTGATTGTGCCAGCTGTGTGCAGTTCAAAATGAGTGAGTGAGTACGTTAGTCGTTAAGTGTCCACGAGCTATACGACTCCGCTTTGATTGTAGTCTTTTAGCATGAAGAGCCTAATGTGTGTCTTGTGGAAGGTACAAGAAAAAAGAAAAAAACTAAAAGGCTGAAGAATCCAGAACGATACACGAGCAGCTCGAAAGGATCTCGGTCTTGATGTCTTCTTCCAACAATATCAGGATCACCGAGGATGTGATGAAATCATTCGCTCCCTCAAAATCTTTGCGATACCACCAACAAGATATTCCGATTACCTCCATTGACTACGACGACACAGGGAAGTACTTAATCTCATCGGGAATCGATGAGTCGATGCATTTATACGATGTTACCAAAGGCACACATTCTAAACCCATATGGAGTAAAAAATATGGAACCCACTTGGCGAAGTTCACTCATTCACCCCAGAGTTGTCTATACGCTTCCACGAAGGAGGATGACACCATAAGGTATCTATCCCTACATGATAATAGTTATCTACGGTATTTCAGAGGACATAAGGCCTTGGTCACAGCTTTAGAAGTCGCGCCTATCAATGACATGTTCATCAGCTCTTCATTGGATAATTCTGTGAAATTGTGGGATTTGCGAAGTGCCAATTGCAAAGGCACCGTGTATTTGAAAACACCAGGGGTATTGGCGTTCGATCCAAGTGGGTATGTATTTGCAGTTGGATCTTCTTCTTCGCATGAAATTGCATTGTATGATACAAAATACTTCGATAAGCCACTGTTTGAAACGTTCAAAGTACCGAATGAAGCAGCTATAAACAAATTAGAATTCACGAATGACGGTAAGCACCTTATTGTGACTTTCGTCAATAACAAAGACCACATGGTCTTGGACGCGTTCAATGGCAAATTGAAAGCTGTTTTGCAAAAATCAACTTCCTTCGTACTAAGGGAGTTTCCAGATAGCGGCTCTACCACAATATCTCCCGATGGTAGATTCGTCTATGGTGGATCGGGAGACTCGTCATTATTAATGTGGGATTTGAAACCAATACTTGATATGCACTCATCAAGTCCCGTCTTACATTTGGACCCAGTGATTAATGTGAAATCTAACCATGGATTACCAAGAATGAGTTTGTTCAACCCGAGATTACTGTTGATAGCAACGGCCGATAAAGAGGTAACATTATGGATACCCGACACTAAATCACTCGATAAAAAGCATTAGAATAAATTTAGATATAAAAAAGAGTCTTGTTCAAACAAGTTCCCGCATTTAGGAAGATTTTGCAACTTAACCTTGACTCTGGAAAGTTGCCGATTTAATACCGTCCTTTGAATGTAGCTTTCAATCTGCTTCTGAGATATTCTCCAGAGGTTATCATCTTACCATTCTCTTCCAAACCATGACTGGCTCCTCTTCCGCTCACACCTCTTACTAAGTCGCTTGGAACTGGGGTCAACTCAACATCTGTCTCCAGTTGTGCGAAGAACACGATCGAATAACGATCTCTACCTTGTTCTTCTTCGAACTCTTTTGGGAATTTGACTCTGTGAATCGTTGACTTTAGCACACCGTTGGTCCAATAACTCAACTCATCTCCGATGTTCACCACGATAGGTGGCGCCATCCCTAGTGACTTATACTGCGGAGAAGCGGAGATGAAAGAAACCGGTTCCCACTTGTGTGTGATGGGGGAAAAAATTTCCAACCCTTTTGACTGCATTTGCTCGTGTTGAAACAATAATGTGACTCCACCGTAATCAGTATGAGCCCCTCCCCTAACCTTCTCTTTAGGATCCGCTGATTTGAAAGACGGATAGTGCAAAAATCGCATTGCGCATCCCGTTTCCTGATCAGGTCTATTTCTGTCAAGAAACCATTTGGAGCCTCCCTTGTCCAGGTCTATTTTTAGGCCAATTGCCAATAATTCCAAGATTTTTCTCACCAAAGTGTGCAATTTTTTGATTGTTGTTGAGATCTTGTCAATTTCATCTTGAAAAACAGGTGGTAGTTCCTGGCCCGGTATACCAGTCACCAAATCCAATTTTGAAAAATAAAAACTTTCGTTAGGGTCACCTTTGGTGCTCGAAGTATCCTTATCATCTGGTTTCTCAGATCCCATTTTAGTATATCCGCAATTGGCATCGTTAATAGGATAATGCAATTTCACGTCCAATGGTGATGTGAAGAATTTTTTACTCAAATCAAACAATTCTTGTACTTCGATCTCAGTGAACGGGTGGCCCTCAACAACTAAAAATCCTTGAGACGAGGCAGCATTGAAAAGCCTATCAGCTGTCTCTTTGTTAACATTTGTAATATCAATAATTTCAAGTGGTCCTTTTGTGGAATCAGACATATCTCTATAATTTGATTTTTGTCAATGCTACATTCTACTTCTTTTTTTTTTTTCTTCAAAATCTCTTATCTTATCTATTTGACTCAATGAAGATCTTCCTTAATATCCTACATCGGTTGAGCTACAAAACGCACTCATGGTAACCATAAGCTTGTCTTATTGACTTGGTCCCGAGCTTCCGAGCTCTGTCAGCGCTCCCAGTTTGCTTCACGAATCGCACCGGTCTCGGGTGACCTTTTGACCACAATTACTAACAGTACAAAGTCATAGATACTCAAAGTGAAATCTTGGTTTTTTGTAGTGTGGGGCGTCTCTAAATGAATATTATTATACAAGTGTACGAAATTTATTTACCCCCAGTCTGTGCTAACAAATTGTTTAATTCTTCACCTACATCTCCCGATAACCACATTGCCTGGTTTGAGATGTCGTTCCACAACTCCATCTCCATCTCGGTGTTAGAAGCGGACAAATATTGATTGAAAACTTCTGGAGTCAATGGAATATCTTGCGCATGTAATGCCGGCTGTGGGGATCCTTCAAGCATCTCAGTACGTGGCTCGAGGAGTATCGAATTACCTTTCATGTGGTCATCTTGAGTGTTGTTATTATTCATATTATTGTTGTTGTTATTTTGATGAAGTAATCGATGTAAAGAGGCATTCTTCTCAACGTAAGATGAAAGTTCGGTTAGATTTTTGTCAATAGGGTCTGCATCTCCTTCTCTCGAAACTACCATGTTATCAGTGTTGGGGATAGGAACTGTAACATCGTCTTCGTGCTTTGCGATAAGAGATCTCATAGCGCCATTGAAGTCCAAAATGGAAAGCAATTTCAACAATTGCGCTCTTCTCAACAGTGCCGGGTGGTTACCCAAATTTCTCATTTTTGTGAAGATGACTAATGCATGGTCCAAATGTTGGTAAGTGGCTTCATGCACACCAAAGGCGCAATTGAATAAAATCAAGGTGGCTGCAGATGTGAATAGGTATTCTCTGTCCATATACCCGAAAAGGGCGATCATATTCTCTGGCATTAAAGCCCATTCAGATCTCACTGTGTTGATAGATGCTTGAAATGAGGAGTTCAACAAAGTTAACAACTGTTTGGAATACGAAGATAGGTCGACATAAGTTGTTGACGACTGATTCTGTTTTAATTGCAACAATGTAAAATGCATCAACAAGGGTCTCACCGCCAAGTTCATACCCTGGAAATACTCCGTCATCATATTTACAATCAATCGGGAAACTTCCAATTCCGGCTTTGAGAAATCACACTGCAAAAAACTAGGTAAATTGTTTTTCCAATCTAGCAACTTCAATACCAAATTATTCACCACTGGTAAAATGTTTGAATTTGGCTGCTTTGAATATAACGAGCTCAATATGGATGCGTTTATAGTTGTAATCTTCACACAGTTCTTGATATATTCTGCTTCAGGAAAGATGTAGTACTCACAGCCTTGAGGTGGGTCAGACATGTCAAAATCATCAGGAAGCTCAGCACTGACATAATCATCGGTTAGTGATAATGGCAACCCAGCTTTAGAAGCTAACATTCTTTCAAACATAAAAACAGTCCAAAATAATCTCCTTCTATGTTCTAGCTCATATCTGTACAAATTCTCCTTACCGGCGTCGACATGTAACCCCAACATAAGGCATGCTCTTAAAGCCGATCCAAAATAGAAGTATGATGCGATTGTACAATCCGCAACTTGTAAGTAGAAGGCATATAACAACATAACCTCGACACCACCTTCCAATACGCAATTTGTAATTGCACCGGAAGAGAACAATCCGGTGAACAATTCGCTGGCTTGATAAAAAAATTCAGAGCCAGGTAATTTTGGTTTTTGATGTTTGTTCTTCTTACTTTTCGTGTTTAATTTGTTACCATTGGGACTGTTTGCGGTACCCAAGTACATTTCTCCACCTGCAAAGATCAAAAGTAACTGACAAAACCATATAGTTTCAATAGTAACTTCTCGCGAGTCGTGAACTTCACTAATGACAAATAATTTTTCTCCCTGGTATATTCTTCTTAAATTTTCCTTTACCAACCCTTCATTGAAGAAGTAAAAACACCCGTCATTGTAAGAGATAAAAGTGTCGACTAGTAGTAATGCATAGCTATAACTCGGTAAAGTGAAATTCACCAGAATACCTGGGCTTAGTTTAGTTTGACCTAACCTGATTCTGTATGCGTTACCTTCTCTCTCCAAGACTGTCGATTCTATCTGTGATGGTGATTTCTCTTCCATTGGTGACGAAGTATTAGAATTCTGCCTCATTTGTGGAATTAGATTGTTGATTTCCAAACCGAACAAGGTCATGGATGATGATCCCACGTATATCCTTTCGCCAGTCCTGGAGTTGATTAATTTTCCATATTTATCTAAGAATGGAATTGAGATGTCATTAGAAGCTTCCTGGTGTAGTTGGGTGGGAACTTGTCCAGAAGTGTCGAGTTCGGCATTAGCGCTGTTCTTATGAGGCACTTCCAATTTGGGATCTGGCAGCAGTTGTTGAGTAGCTCTTAAAGCAGACATTGGTTGTGATGAATTTAGTGTATTGATATTGTTATTGTTCTCATTGATGAGAAACGGAGTTGTCGCTTCTTCTTTTGATGAGCTGTTGTAACTTGAACCATTTTTCAAGTTGCTTCGTAAATTGGCATTCTCAATTTTGAGCCTGGATATATCGTCATGTAATTTGTTCAAGTATTTCATCGAAATGACAATCTTTCGATCGGCTTCGATATATTCACACAGCTGACTTGCCTGTATGCACTTCTTGCAGGGATCACCACCGGGACATTTAATATGCCTTCTTCTACACCTTACGCAGGCCAATGTTGATCTTTTCTTCCCTTGACTGTGGTTATCAGAGCCATTATCGGGATCCATCATCAATGAGGACATCTGAGATGAAGAATGCAGCATTGACATAGGCACAGATGTTGAACCAGAAGCAGAAGAATCGTATGACTGGAATGACCCTTGTACCGACTGTGGTACAGAGTGAATGTTGTCTTGCATATATGTTTAAGCTGATGATCCAAGCTCTTTCTTGGTTGATCACTTAAGCGATTTTTCTATTGTAAACTGTTTTTCTTTAGAAAGTATCTTTTTCCTACGCCTAAAACGGAGTAAACACACCCACAAGGAAAGGGTCTGAGAAGGAGATGATTCGACCACAAGCACGGATGTCTTCAGAGTTCAAGACGAATCCTTTTCACGATAATTACGATTCCAGTTCAGTGGAACTATTGCTCTAGTCGGAAGTTGTACTGTGGTCACCACATCAGCTCTTCATATCTTAAATCCCCC